>QEPC01010218.1:983425-1047711 GCA_003113815.1 Sphenodon punctatus
CACCCCCAAACCTGAACACAACACACAAGCCAAGCTAACACAACCAAGCACACAGCAAGCCACATTTGTCCCCAACCCACACTGGCAAAGCCTCCAAAAAGCATGCCACCCACCACAGAACACACAGGTCAGTGGGCAACGCAGTGGGCATGGGCACCCCCACACACTCCAAAACAAGCGGGCACAGTCAGGCAGCCAGCTTTCCCACATCCCATCCCCCCTCAGACAAGACAGTCATAGTGCTGCACAGGCCCCATTAGCCTGGCAACTGGGGAACCCCCCCACCCCCAAGTGCGGGGCCCCAGCTGGCCACTGGGAGGGCCTGGAACAACAGACAGCTGGACTGGCCGACCGGCCCGGCCCACTGGGAATCCTCCCGGTGGGTTCAATGGCCAATCCACCCCTGGTAGGTGCCCAAGGCAATGTTAACACAAATGAGACCGAGACTGTTTGATAGGGATGTGAGAACGCGGTTCGGAAGTTTGGCATTTGGCCCGAACTCGGCCTGTTCAGACGACCGAACTGAACTTCCGAACCGAATGCTTGAACTTCTGAACAGTTTGGAAAAGTTCAGATGAGTTTGGGGGTGGGAAAAACGTGACTTTCGGCAGGAAAAATGTGACTGGAAGGGGGAGGCAGCTGAGGAGCAGACTTCCTGACACCAGGGGTGGTTTCAGAGTCAAAAATACTGATACCGAAAAAATTTCGGTTTCAGTACTGATAGCACTTTTTTGAATGTTCGGCTGAGTTTGGCCAAACCGAACTCCATCGACCCGAACAGCCAAACCTGAATTCAGGTTTCGAACCAAACTTCCGAACATCTGAACGGCATTCTGTTCGCCCATCCCTACTGTTTGATGTTTACACACTGCCAGAAGTGAGGCAGGCATTATTGGAGTTTGGACCGTCGATACCATTTTATCCCGTCTCCAGCCTGACTGTGAGAGGGTGCCCTAGGGGCCACCAGGAGTGCATAAAGTGGTTTGCACAGATTAATCTCTTCTGGCCCAGAGTGGGAGAAACAAGTAACTTGGAGTACTGGCTGAACTGACTGAAGGAGAGCAAGTTGCGCACTACACAAGGTTGGGACATGAGAAGAAAGGAAAGGGGATGTTTTCAGTCTGCAATATATGATCATGCAGATGATGATAGACAGGGGGTATAAGAGGCACCTGTTTGACTGGTGGGGGAGAGCTTATGCAAAACGTGAGAAACTGCCAACACCAAGGAAGGTGAGACCCCAATGAAACTAGATGCTTCCTGCCAATACATCACTGTGAGCTGTGGATCGAGAAACCAGGTGACAACATACAAAAACTCATTGCTTTTTATTTCAATTTTTACTTTCATTATCAATTTTTACTATAGGTGCACAATAAAGTATGCAATATCCTCAATAAAGATATTATTATTAAAAATAAGAATCCACATAACAGAAAAATCCTGTACATGCCAGAAGTGTGAGGAAAGCTACAGGAGAAGTTGTGACATTCAATATACATCTGGGAATCCACACAGAAGAGAACTCTTACATGTTCCCTGATAGGAAATGCTACAGGGTGAGCTCAGCTTTCAGTACACACCAGAAAATCCACCATACAGGAGAAAGGGGAAACTATGTGGAAAACTTCAGTGCAAGCTGAAGGCACAATCTTAGCATGCATCAAAGAACCCAAACAGTTCCCCCATTCCTACTCCCACATCAGCTGTATTTGGGAGATAGGATGACACTTGGGAGGAGGCAGGGGGAAAAAATAGTTTAAGAAACACTACAAAAGACTTAGAGTGGACTCACATGTAACACATAATCAGATGTCTGCAGGGCCCCAAAACTTGTATAAGGAGCCCTGGATTAACGTTACCTTTGAGGGAGTCAATGGGAGTTCCAGTCCCACTTTAAATGCAGATTTGTACTTGGAGTTCAGGTCAATCTAAAGTTTAACACCGTATCCACTAGGCACGGGAAAACTGGTAAATCCGGAATCCGATAATGCCGGTACCGGGCGTACCGGCATTATCGGATTCGACCCGGTAAATCCGGNGAAGTGAATAAAGAAAATGAAGTTAGTTATTGATTTTGTTTTGTTTTTCTTTTTGTAATAACGAAAATGAAGATTTTAATTTTTTTTTATCCATATCACGAAAATGAAGTGCACAACCCTACTAGTTATATGTGTCGGTTGCGCTTATATTTTCCTGCTTTCAACGCTGTTCTGTACCTGCTTACTGTTGCTCTAGAGTGTCAGCTGCTACCCAGGCCCAACACCCTTAGGCCACCTGCCCCACATTACACCAGCTGGCAATTCTCCAGGCAGGGAATCTCCCAGCCAGGAAACTTATGCCAAGCTGTGCACGTGGGCGCATGGTTAAAGCATCATCAGCTGCATCCAGTGGATTTTTTCCCTCCAAATGTCATTGCTGGATTTCAAGCCCTGACATTTGGAGAAAAAAAGTCACTAGAAGTGTCTGATGATGCTTTTAGTCTTGCGCCCACACACACACTTTGGTGTACATTTCCTGTCCAAATAATTCTCCACCGGGAGAATCACCAGCTGGAGTAATGTGAGCAGGTAACCTTAGTCCTGCTGCCTGTGGATCCCTTTTCCACATGTGATGGCTATGACATGTTGCATACCTTGTGTCTCCTGGGACACTGTGTGTGCAGCTGTGACTGCCAGCTGAGGGCTAGTGAGTCGACGTCCAGTGTTCTGGGGCCCTCTGTGCCAGGGCCTCTGGTGGGAATGCTGTCAACATGAGAGGCAAGTGAGAGCATTGTTTTGCATGGCAACTGTGTCATCCCAGAATATCGCTAGTGCCTTAGGGAGGGTGGCCTATCCCTGCCCATTATCTTTGCAAGTACCCTGCTGCGTGCCTGGGGTTATCAGAAGGAATGTGGAGAGTGCAAGGACCACATGCATCAGCTGAGGTTGCTCATGCCTGTGGCTGAGGGTCCCTAAGTGACTGTGGTGCTTTATGCAGCAGAGATGACCATCCTCCTTGAGATCTGTAACCGGGAAGAGATCCAGCTTGCTCTGGCCAGTGGGCATCCTGTTGACCCAAACTTCAAGGTGGATTAACATATGCAGAGAAGAGGGTGCCTGAAAGGGATTTTTGCATGGGCAAAGTACACCTCTCTGTGGCCAAAATTCCTGTGACTTGAGCTCTGCCTACTCGACTTTGCGGTGGCAGTGACTTCACTTTCCCTTAGTTTGCCATTTTGCCATGTCATGTGTGTTGTGCGACCTTCATCGAACTGGTGGAGTGTCTGTTCATGTAAACGGTGAGAGTGGTGGATCAATGGAGGCCTGGGTGGTCAGGGGTCAGGTGGTTCTGCAGCAGCCATGCCCCTCCCATGACCTCCATGGGCAGTGACCATATGAATTGCTCCACACAAATCCTAGGTGGGTGGGCGGTGCGTGGTTGCTCCACCCTTCCCTCACAGACCTACCCCACAGCCATGTCTGTTTAAAAATGGCCTGAGCTTCCATAACCCTGAACTCTGACTCTGCATTTGAAATGGCAGTGCTCAAGTCATGGTGAATACGAGTGATTTTGTCTGCAAAGTAATTAATAAAAATGTCACAGTGGGCAGTAGATGACTCCATGTCATGGTGGAGAATAGGGATGGGTGAACGCGGTTCGGATGTTTAGAGTTTGGCCCGAACTCGGCCTCTTTGGAAGACCGAACCCAAACCCAAACCTGAACCCACCGAACCGAACCTGATTCCAAACTCCGAAACGACCGAACATTTCGGTCAGTTTGGATCACGTTGGGATGAGTTCAGATGGCAAAAACGTGTCACTGGAAGGCAAAACATGACAGGGAAGGGGAGTTAGCTGAGGAGCAGACTTCCAGGCATCAGGCGTGGAGAGGCTTGAAGTAGCAGCCAGCCTGCCCAATCACCATCCCTTTTTTCTTCAGACTACTGGTTTTGCAGTCTGCGATTGGCCACGGGCTAGGCTGTATGGAGCCAAAGGGGCTTGCTGTGAGGCGGGCGTAGCAAGAAACAAAACTGATTACCTCCCCCTTTCCCAACACCTTCTGAGCTAGTCACTGTTCCTGAACAGCAGGCGTTTCAGAAGGCTCCGTCTCTCCCAGCAGTTTTTGCTCCTTCCTATTCCTAATCCATTGCCATTCTCTTCCTATTTCACCCATCCAACCCATTTACCTCCATATTATCATTTATTTAGATTATATTAGATAGATTTTTTTGTTTTTACCCTTCCCTGTGTTCAATCTTCCTTCCTCCCTCCCCCCTCCTTTGAATCCTTTCCCTCCCCTTCTTATTCCATCCCTGATTCCCTTCCCCTGTTTTAAGTTTTGGATTTATTTAGAGTAGGATTATTATTAGATTGATTTTCATTTCAGTTTTGTACCCCTCTCTGTGTTCTTTGTATTTCCCCCTGCATAATATTGTATATATAGATAGATAGTTATTAGATAGATAGTTACTAGATAGTAGTTGGCTTAGTTATAGATATAGATAGAGATACAGTGGGTTTGTAGGACAAGACCTTTGTAATTAATTATTAGGATATTCCATTTAGTTCAATGGGTTTTAGAATAGTTAATAGCAGTTAGATTTAGTGTAGAGATAGATATATATAAAAAAAAGAAACAGCCACTCCAACCCCAGGACCTGCCGTCAGAGTTCTGGGGCCTACGTTACTGGCAGGGAGGGCTGTGGCCAATACCTAGAAGCTGCCACTCTAGCCCCAGGACCCACCATCATGGGTCTGGGGCCATCATTCCTCGCACAGAGAGCCTTTTTCTGAATGCCCGAACCAAACACGACTGAACCCGAACGCAGCGACCGAATGCAGCGATTGAACCTAACGGCCAAACCGGACAGGCAAACCGAAGCGGACCAAACTGAACGGCTGAACCCGAACCGCGATCTGTTCGCCCATCCCTAGTTTGTGTGTTTTAAATTTTAATGCTACATTCTATCTGGATAGTTGGATTTTGTATTGTATTTTTCATGTAATTGTATACTTTATGTGATATTTTGTTTAGCTTATTTATCCCTCATTGTATAGCTTAGGAGTACATGGGATTGGATTTATATTGGGGATAGATGATTGTATGTAGTTTATAGGTATTTTATATTGTACTAAACGGCCTTTATTGGTTTCATTTTTGTATATTACACGTATTTAATATCCATACATTCCGCTATCCTTTTTTCTTTAGGTGGTCAAGGAGCACCCCCAGACTCCACACCTGCAGGACCAATGGAGGACAGACTCACTCCCCATCAATGACAGGAACCACCACACTCTCAGTCCCCACAACAGTATCACCTCTGTCTTACCAGGATTCAGCTTCAGATGGCTTGCCCTCATTCAGTCCCCCACAGCCACCAGTCCCCAATGAGACTGTGGGTCCTGGGTCAGCTGAGAAAGAGAGGTAAATCTGGGTGTCATCACATACTGATGACATCGTACGCCAAACCCTCAGATGACCTGGCCCAAAGGCTACATGTACACGTTGAACAGGAGGGGGGGGCAGAACAGAACCTTGTGGGACTCCACATGTGAGGTCCAGGGGAGAAGGTGAACAATTGCCCAGTACGACACATTGAGTTCTCCCAGCCAGGAAGGAATGGAACCATCCAAGGTACTGGATGCAGGTACTGATTTCAGTACTCACTGTACTCCTGCTCAAGTACTTCAAGCGGAGGTGGAGGATCCTTTTCTTAGAGCTTTTCATTTTCAAGTGCCTTTATGCTTGTTTTGAATGTATATTTTCTCTCTGTGGATTATGTTTTTTATAGGGAATTTTCTTGAGAGATTCTTAAATTTTACATTCTCTTTATTGTTTAAGTATTCCTCAGCTGATTTTGTTCTATTAGGAGATTTTTATGCTCGTTTAGGTGAAGGGAATTGTGTTTAATCTCTCTAATGATTCTGGGTGAAAACAGACATGCACGTAACTCCACTTTAAAACCACGTGACATTTCTTATACATTTTGCAGGACTACATAGGGCACCAATACAGCCCTGCAACATGCATAAGAAATGTTATAGCAGTGTTAAAGTGGAGTTAAGGTGTATGTCTGTTTGCACCCTCCTTGGAAGGTGCTTTTCCTTCAATTCCTCAAAGACAGTCTAAGGATAAGGTTAGAAATAGTGCTAGTCAGAGGTTTGTTGACATTTTACACAGATTTAGTTTGATAGTGTTAAATGGGAGAAATGCATTTGTGTATTTTACTTTTATCTCTCCTAATTGTGGGAGTGTAGTGAACTTTATTGCTTTATTATTTTATTACAGAGACATAACTGGACCCATTTTCCTGGCTTCTCTGTGATCACAAGGGCAAATAGCAATCATCAGCTCCTCCAGGTTACTTTCAAACCTCCAGACATTCCCCTTTAAGGCAGGAGATATTTCCTAGCAGTAATCCTGTGGATTTGGACTTTGTAGTAACTAACCAATGATGCATCAAATGGAATTTGCTTGTAGGTTAGAAAATAAGCAAAAGATGCTTCAGCAGAGATGATGTTGAAAACCCAGTTCATAGCACAATGTGACAATATACTGACTATACATTTTTTAAACTCACCTCTAGCCTTGACACAAGTTTAGTCACAACAAAACATTATTTCCAGCTAACCAGGGACAAAAGAACCTGGTTCAATGGTGAGTGTTTTGAGTATAAGAAACAACTAAAAAGGACAGCTCGATTTATTAGGAACCACGATTTTCCTGAAATTTTATTTATTTATTTATTTATTTATTTCATTTTTTACCCTGCCTCTCTTGCAAAAGCGACTTGGGGTGGCTTACAATAATAAAAATAAAACCACAATTACAATATAAATATAAAACACATAAATTACTAACAATATAAATCTACACTAAAAAAAATCTGATGTGTGTAAAAAATTCCCTCCCCCAAAAACAACTAACCCATCCCACCCACCTCCCCTCCCCTGCCAAATGCCTGGCAGTAGAGCCAGGTCTTAGAGTTTCATCGGAAGGTGAGAAAACTAAAAACTTTGCTAGATTAAAGATTGTAAAAATACTCCTAAATAGGAAGAGGTTTGTCCTGGTACAAACCCGACCCGGGTACAGCCAGGCTGGAAATGTGGGGCTCGGAGCAAAGTGGTCCCACAGTCTGCGTCCAGCTGCCACTCAGCTGGGCTAGAGCAGGCAAACCGGACTCCACAGGTAGCTCCACTTAGGACTAGATCTAAGTAGCTGCTCCTCTCATTGGTTCCAGGCCCAGTTGCTTCAAGAAGCAGTCATTTATGACATCTAGATACTTTCTCTCCATATCATCACCAGAGGAGACATTCACCCAGTCAATAGTAGGATAATTGAAATCACCCATTATTATTGAAAAGGGAGCTGCTTGGAATGACTATGCCGTGGGTGAACGAGATCCGGGACACAATTAATGGCATGACACAAAAGCAAAGGCAGCTGGTGCAGTGGAACACCGCAGAATGCAAGGCCTTTGCTGTCGAGGGCCACCTGGACCGGCAGGAGGATAGGCACTGGTGAGGCCACCTCTGGAAGCAGTTTGAGAGGACAGATAGTGTCAATCAGTCAACTGTCTGATTGGACAATTGTGGACAGTCAGTGTCAGTGAAGTCAATTGAGATTGACTTCAATGGGAAGATTTCCCATTGACTTCAATAGGAAAGAGAACCAAGAACCCAAGCCACTTACCGAAACTCAAGGATCTGAAACCAAAATTGGGCCCTGTGCATTAGGCCCCTATTACATGCAGTGAGATGTTTTACATGAGTTGGACAGATTGGGACAAAGGGACAGATGGAAACAAAGTAGTTCAAACGTTATCTTTTTGTTTCATCAGAATAGAAAGTGCAGCTTGTTGCTTCTACTGCTGCTCAGTGTTGTAAATGACATAACTGAAGAAGCCAGAAATGATGTTAATATCCACTGCTATCCTCTCTGAGGGCCTTTGCACATGGGTGCACCACCCCCTGCCGCACGTGTATACGATGCAGGAGGGATGGGTGGGTGCCCGTAGGAATGGTGCCCGCAGTGGGTGGGGGTGCATGGGTGTTCCCGCGCTCCACCCACCTCCACCCATCACCTGCGCATGGAGCAACTGGCTCCAATGCTGGTTGCTCCATGCGTGGAGGTGGGTGGAGATGGGTGTTGAATGGGTGCACACCCATCCCCCCACCCACCACAGCCCATTTGAAAAGGGCCTGAAGTAAATTTTCAGTAGTAGTATAAGTCAGGTGATCTTCCCTAGCTCAAGAGTCAGGACTTGATAGCCTTGGACACCACACAACTAATGGGCTCTGTGGTAAATGCCTCCATGCCTTCTTCAATTCCAAGATCCGGCTAAGGGGAAAGACTCACCCAAACACCAAACACTGATAAAATAATTGCAACTCCTCCTCATTCCTGTTCTGTGAGGGCCGCCTAGCAACGTTACATGTGCTGAATCTGAGAGAGTAGGAGCAGGGCTGTGCAGGGGAACAGTGTGGAACCTGAATATCATCCAGCACAAGAGATTTCTGTCCATTCCTTTCTAAGCCAAAAAGATGCTTTCAATGACTTGTTGGTTATTGCTATCTTACAATATGCAGAGAAATGTACCAACATCTGCCAGGTAAGAAAATATGGTAGTCCAGACAATAATTCTGCCCTTTTGCAAGCATTGTCCAACTGCATGTTCAAGATGAGATTCCTTCAAAGATAAGATCAGTGAAGTATGGAATCAGGTATGCCTCCAGAAACACAATAGACTCATGGAATCTTAGAGTTGAAAGGAAACTCAAGGAGCATCTAGTCCACCCTCCTGTTTGGCTACAGGATGACTACAGCTACAACATTCCCAACAGACAGCTGTCCAGCCTCTTCTTGAAAACTTCAAGCGATGGAGAGTCTACAGCCTCCTTAAGCAACCTTTCCATTGCCACACAGCTCTATTAGGATGTTTTCCTTATATTTAAGCAAAATCTTGAGCCCATTGTTTCTAGTCCTGCCATTTGTGGCAATGCAGATGTTCCTTGCCATCTTCCTGGTAGCCATCTGTTGAAATCAAGACTATCATGTCTTCTCTTAGTCTTCTCTGTGCTAAGCTAAACATACCCAGTTCCTTCAACCTTTCCTCATAACAATTGCTCTCCAAACCCTTTAAGATTCGCCCTTTTCTCTGTCTCCTCTGCCAAAAGACTTGTTCATGCCCTGGTCATCTCTCGCCTCAATTACTGTAATCTCCTTCTCATTGGCCTCACCCACTGTCCCTTTTCTTCCCTTATCTGTGTCCAAAACTCTGCTGCCAGGGTCATCCACCTCGCCCGTCGCTTTGACCACGTGCAGCCCCTCCTCTCCTCTCTTCATTGGCTCCCCCTTCCTGAACGAATCCTGCACAAGCTCCTAGTCTTCCCCTATAAAGCTCTTCACAACCTTGCTCCCCCCTACCTCCCTGCACTAATTTTCCTCCATACTCCAGTCCATGAACTCTGCTCCTCCTCTGTCCTTTCTCTCGCCCTCCCACGCCTCCCCTAACTTCCTTTGTCCCTTCTCTCTAGCTGCCTCCCATGCCTGGAACTCCCTCCCTGCCCACATCCACCTCCCCACTCCCTTCGTACCTTCAAATCCTTCCTCAAGACCCACCTCTTCTGCTCTGCCCTCCTCGCTCCCCTCACCTATCTCCTGCTGATACCCGCCATTCAGTACAATCTGTTACTTGAGGTCTGTGTACTCATATCCTCACCACACAGACCAACCAGCCATCATTCTCAATGTAACCAAGCCAAATGCGTGCACCTGAGACCTCGCATCTTCATGACTGCATGTCTCTCCCTCTGTTCCCCTTCCTTCATCACAACCCCCCACCCCTCCGTCTCACAGATCGTAAGCCTTAGGGCAGGGACCATGGCTAGTCAATTACTTTGTAAAGTGTCAGGTACATTGCTGGCGCTATATAAATGCTTGATAATAATAAATAAAATAAAATAATAATTGTTGTCCTCCTCTGAACCTGCTCCAATTTGTCATGGGGACCAATCCCATGCCCTGTGCATGGCACGCGGTGGTGAGTGCCCGTATCCCGCACGGGAGTCACGCACACCCCCATTATCAGGGGATTACACCGCGCAGGTGTCCTTCTTAAAGCGAGGTGCCCAAACCTGAGCACAGTTCTCAAGGTGAGGTCTCGCTGACCAGTGCTGAATAGAGGAGAATCATTACTTCTGCTGACTTGGAGACAAGGCTTCCATTAAAGCAGCCTAAAACTGCACTGGTCTTTTTGCAGCGACATCACATTGCTTACTCATGTGATCAGCTAGTGATCAACCACAATCCCTAGATCCTTTTCACATGTGCTGCTGCCAAGCCAGATATTCTCCCATCTTATTTGGTTTTTCTTCTCCAGATGAAGAACTTTACATTTATCTCTGTTGAATTTCATTTTGTTAATTTCAGCCTAGATTTCCAAACTATCAAGTATTTTTTAAAATTCTAATTCTGTCTTACAAAATGTTAGCTACCCCTCCTAATTTTGTGTCATCTGTAATCTTGATAATTATTGTGTCCACCCAAGGGAATTATCCAAGTCATTAATATAGATATTGAACAGCACTAGACCCCAGAAAGAGAACTCAACTTCAGAACCCCACTCGATAAGTTATTCAGGATCACTCTTTGAGTACAGTTCTTCAACCAGTCATGAATCTATCATGTTGTAGTGTCTCATGGCCCACACTGTGCAAACTTGTCGGTGGCCCCAATCCCATACCCTGTGGATCCTGGACCCATGCACATGTGCGCAGGACATGTGCCACTAATGTAGATGTGCATGGGTCTGCAGGGTATAGGATTGAGGTTACTGAAGATCTCATGTGAAACTTGTCAAATGCTTTGCTGAAATCAAGATATATTATGTCCACAGCATTCCCCATCTCCACTAAACCAACTGCTTTATCAATGAGGGAGACAAGATTACTCTGGCATGACTTGTTCCTGAAAACTCCATGCTGGCTAAGATGAGCAATCACTAGATTGTCATCAAGCTGTTTATAATCTGTTCTACTGTCTTCTCTGATACTGAAGGAGGCTGGCTGGTCTATAATTTCCCAAATACTCCTCCTTCCTATTTTTAAAATAAATAAACCAGTAAATATCTTTATTGATTATCAATTCCAGCAACAATCACTATAAGATATTCTACAAATCCTTCCCATTTTAAAAGATAGGAACAACATGTAGTCTTCTGGAACCTCACCTGTTTTCCAAGACTTCTCAAAGATAATTGACAGGGGTTCTTCTGAGAGCACTTGAGTGAGTTCTTTCAGTAAGCTACGGTATACTTCTCCTGGCCCAGAATCAAGTTAACTAGTCCCCTGACTCCAGCCTATTCCAACAGCTGACAGGGGCTTAATTGTTCTAGATGCTGGAACAGCTCGGCAGATTGTACTGTGCTCACTCAATGAAGCAATTTTGCCAACAGGGTTGAGGGGGGGGATGAGATTCAGTCCCTGAAGCTGCAATCCTGGAATCGCCTATTCCAGAGCAGGTTTGTTAATTTCAATGAGGCTATTATGGAGTAAATTATATCAGAGGGTGAAAACAGACATGACGCTAACTCCACTTTAACACCACGTTAACTTTTCTTATGCATGTTTCAGGACTGCATAGGGCACCAATTCAGCCCTGCAACATGCATAATAAATGTCAAAGTGGTATTAAAGTGGAGTTAGCATCATGTCTGTTTTCACCCAGGGTTGCCGTGAAAACAAAAACCAAAAAAACCAAACCCAGACCACTTCAGTGGCAATTCTCAGCAATACAAACGCCCTTCTGAACCTCATCCCCAAAGTATCCCTCCCGCTCTCACTGCCTCATAAATCATTCCCTCTCCACCTAACATGCCTCACTTTCACAATCCTTCTTCTTCCTTCCCAAAGTACTAAGCATCCTTGCATGTCCCTGAGGCTGCAGAAACGGATTCCATAGAGGAGTGCAGAAGGCGCCCCTACCATTTTTGTTTTCATTTATAAAAACCCCTTCATTTTTAGGAATTTGAGTAAATGACTCTACCATTTGGGTTTGTTTGATTTTAAAAAAAAAGGTTTTAATTATATTTTCAAAAATCACTGCGTGTGTACAAAATGGCCACCAGGCCATTCTATGCATGCGCAGCCCTTTTCCAAAATGGCTCCAACATTGCCAGCACCATTTTAGAAAAAGGCATGGATGTGTGAATTGTCCAGTGGCTATTTTGCACATGCACAGTGTTTTTTTTAATTTTATTTTAATTCTAAAAAAATTAAAACTCACAGTGCATGTGTCGCATTGCGTGCCTCTTTTTTTACAAAAGGAAAGAGAGCTATGTTTCCCAGCAGACAAGATCTAACTGGATAGGGCCACTCTTTTCCAAGTTGTATCAAATGAGTTTACACTTTACTTTGAAGCCAGACTAGCAAAGCAGAGTAACGTAAAGACAATAATATTTATAAATAAATGGAACAAGAGACCTTAGAATATAAAAAATAAGCATAGTTTACTTAAATTTAAATAGAAAATATCAGTAGCTTACATAAAATGGTATTGATAGTCAATCAGAGTTACATGATCTAAAAAACATTTATATTTTAAGAAAATAGCTTCTAAAAGCTTAACATATGCTCAATTCATTGGCTCAAAGGTATCAAAAATAATACATTACATTCTTTCCCAGTTCTTCCCTTTTTTCTGCCATGAGAAAAAGATCCCAACATCAGTTAGGAACACATTCTGAAAAAGCAAAGCCAGTGTCTCCCTTCTTAAAGCAAACTTGCAGTCCTGAGACATGGGTGCTGATGATGTCAGTTAGTATGGAAATACACAGGATTCCAATTGGTTCTCTTAATTCTGAGCAGGTAAGGAGACTGAACAAACAGTCAGATTTCCTTCAAAGTTTGAACAAAACCTCATATTTCCATCAAAATTAATTGTCAGATTACAGAGAGAACTGACCACAGCTTCAAGGTTTCTTAACCAATTAGTTGAAGCAGCTGTGCCTGCTAGGAAAAACGAAAACTTTCACTTAGGGATGGCTGTACTGGCATCATTTGTCATTTAGACTGATAAGGCCCTTGGTCTGGCCTCCAACTTTAGCCATTTTTTTCGGTTTCCTTGGATATGGTGAAAAGTTCACTGAAACGTTTAAAAAAGTTCATTGGAACACACACTGAGTAGGCCTCAGCCTGAACCAAGGTACAAGGAATTCCGATATAGACTGATTCTAAAAATCAATGCATTGGATACAAATTAATACAGTAAAACACAAGTTCAATACATTGAAACAGAAAGTTAATATACTGAAACTCAAAATCAATTCATTAGGAACACAGATGGCAAAAAAATATACGCTTATAATAGGAAATACATGACACATGCACAGGACGATCCCATCAGCCATCTCAATGCAAACAGGCCTTTGAAAGTTGAGGCTGTCCATGTTGTTGGAATGGACCTTCCGATAGAAGCCCTGTCCTCTTCATCAGTTACTACTTACCAAATTTTACATTAGTCACACACTTTGTCAGCATTAATTTTATGCCATTAATAAAACTTCTGAAGAGTATTGAGACCAGTCCTCGTGGGGCTCCACTAATAAAACTTCTTCATTAATTGATAAGTTCCCATTTATCCTATTTATTGAGATTTACCAGTTGGCCAGTTCTTAATGTACCATGTACGTTTACTTATCATGTACTTTTTTGATTATTTAATATTAGTGCTATTTTCTTAATTAGAAGGTCATGTGGTACAAAGTCACTTTACAGAAGCTGAAGTATAATATGGCGACATAATGCAAACAGTTGGTTTTAGTATCTGACTGAAAAGCATGCACGCATTATCAACCTGTGGAAGCGACTCTATAGTTAAAGCGACTTCATCACTGCATTAAAAAGTACAAACATTCTATTTATTATAAAATCAGGATAATTTTCCCAATCAGTGTGAAACTTGGTAGGTAGGACCACATGGGTGAGGGGTAGAATCTGCTGTCCAAATGTCAGGCAAACTGTATGAAAAAAAGAGAAAGTCATAGACATTTGAATTTGAGGCAGAATTACATTTTCTCCCCTATTTGCACATGGAGCCTATTAGCACATTCCCACATACGAGAAAATGCGGGTGTCTGCAAATGCTGCTAATATCCTAATGTGCATAAATAGAACCATGCACTATTCATACTATCTTTTTTTTGTGCAAATCACATTCAGAAGCCAATTTAAATAATGTGCCTTTCCACATTCTCACCTTTACTATATACCCACAAATCCCACAGCACCCTGTTTCCCGGCTCTCGGGTTGACTCCTCTCCCCTCTCCGGGACCCGAGAGTCAGGGAAGGGGAGCACAACTGACATGATACTGACCAGGCTAGTCAATAACATGTCAGTTACACAGTGCCCTACTTCCCTGGCTCTCGGCTCTAAGAGAGGGGAGAGGAGCGTACTCTCGGATCGGCTCCTCTCCCGTCTCCGGGACCCAAGAGCCGCGGAAGCAGAGCACTGTGTAACTGACATGATACTGACTAGACTAGTCAGTAACATGTCAGTTACACAGTGCCCTGCTTCCCCGCCTCCGCTCCCAGAGAGGGAAGAGGAACGGTGCTGGGAAGCAGGGCGCTGTGTAACTGATATGATATTGACTAGCTACCATTCCAACACGAGGATTTATGCGGGGCATTTCAAATGCACCCTTGTAAAGGTAGCTTTTGACTGCCCCCAAATGCGGTTAAAAAACAAATGGAAGCACGCCTAAATAAGCGCATGGAGTCCTTCCCACATCATTATAATATGCAGGGGAAAGAAAAAAGCACTTATATCCTGGTTGTGGGAATACTAATACTGCTCTTAGTTCTGGGAGCAGTATTAAGAACATAAGAGGTGCCATACTGGGTCAGAACAATGGTCTATTGAGTCCAGCATCCTGTCTCTGACAGTGGCCAACCTTGGTTGCTTGAAAAAAGTACCCAACAGAGGTCATAATTAGAGCTGAAACAAGTACCCGCAAAAACAGGTATACCCATTGAATTTCTGGTACTTGAATCGACCCATCAACATCGGGTACTGATCAGGACCTGATTGCAAGCCAATTCAGGTGCCTGGTGACCCAGAATGTCAACTTCAGTCCTGGAACATTAACTTCTGGTACCGATTTTCAGCATTTTTATCAATATACCAACTCCCAACATTGATTTATCATTTTCCCATCAACTTCGATGAATTTTTGGCAAATTCTAGTCCCAGACTATTTCTGATCCCATTTTTTTTTTTTTACTTTTTCTTTTGAGATTTAATGTCTTAAGACATTTATTTATTGGTTTTCTATCCCAGAAATTGCCCATCACCTGCCTAACTGGCAGTGAGGGGGCCACTTGTTGTGCTCCCTGTAAAAGGAAGGAGCAAAATCTGGAGCTTAGCCCAGCAGTTGCAGCTGCAAGCTGTTTGCAGCTGGTGGATGGGGCATCGGCTGCACTGGTGGGAAGAAAAGGGAGTGCCCAGGTTAGGTTTCTGGGCAACCAGGATAAAGGGCGTGAACAATTGTTTTGCGAGGCAAGACCAGCAGAGCTGCCTTAAAAGGTCAGTGCAAGCTCCTGACCCTAGTTGTGGGTCAGGAACTGTTTCAATTGACTGAGGCTGCCTGTGCAGCTGCTTTTCTCATGGGCCTTTCCCGACTCCCCCCATCCTGTGAGGTGGCCCTGTGGGGCGGGGGGTGGGGGGATAGCTGGCACTCCCCTCCTCAGGGTTGAGTGGATCCCGCTCCCCCCTTGGAGGCAGGTGAGTGGGGGCTGCTCCTCTGCACCTTGGACATGGCACAGGTTTGGGTAGGGAGGTAGGCTAGTCAGTCAGTCAGTCAGTCAGTCAAAAACAGTTTATTGCAGCTTACACCATTAAACTTTCAAGCAAGAAAACAAAACAAAAAGAACAGTTACAAAATTACAAAACAAATACAATACTCAAGCAAAATCCACGCCCTTTCTAATTCCTACTCAAGCTGCAACTGCACCCTCCTTCGACCTTGTGCAGTCATAAAGAAAAGTGAGAGAGCTTTAAGTATCACAACATCATTAGAGGACAATAATACCATCAGCCCCTGTGGGGGCAATTGTAACCGATTGTCAGGGAAGAGTGGAAGCAGCCAAATTTCTCACAGATCATGATACAGAGGTAGGCTAGTCAACAGCCTTACCCGAGCCCCTAGCTTCAGGCATCAGCGCACCTGTAGGAGCGCGCTCTGGTGCCTTAGGGAACCGGCAGCACAGCCTTGTGGAGCACGGGGGAGAGCCACCTCCCTCTGGAGGATTCTCCCCTTTACCCAAGGCAGATTGGACTCCCCTCACCCTCTTCTGGATGTCGGGTGTGTGTGTGAAAGGAATGTCTTGGTGGGTGGCTGGGAAGCTCGTCACGGGGGCCACATACTAGGAGCACGGCACCCTTGCTGTATAGGGAAGGTCTCGAGTGGGACCATAGTAATCCCTGCAGAGCTCTTCCCACTGGCCGGGTAGACCTCAGAGGAGGAAGGGGTCTGGGTCTCCACTGTTGAACCCCCTGTGAGGAGCTCCAGAGACTAACTTTGACAAGCAACGCGGGAGTAGTGGGGTGAGCTGGGGCACACCTCACAGCCTGATTCAGTGCCCCTTCTCTCCCCCCCCCTGCCCCCACTTGGCACATGCGGGGGCCTTGGCCTTGGAGGCCATTGGAAGCCCTCCGACCCCCCCCTCCTTGCACCCTGCTGGGTTCTGTACCAAAAAAAAAAAAAGTTTCCTCAGCTATCACCCCCCCTCCTAAGCCAGGAGGGTCTGGATGTCTGTGGGTGGAAAGGGCCTTTCCCTCATTATGACAGTGGGCCCAGCAAAGGCAGGGCCCCAGCATAGAGCCATGAGAGCGGAGGCCCTCTGCAAGCAGGCTACCCCTGGAGCCCTGTACCGCATAGACCTGGCTCTCCTTGGACCCGGCCTCCCCTTGGGCACTTGAAGTGATCCTGATGCTAAACCAAGTGAAGCAGGCTGCTGCCAGGCCTTATTGAGTGGGGGTCTGCCATCTGGCCAAGATCAGAGATGGGATGTCCCTAGGATGATTAAGTGGATGGCTGCTAAGTGTCCAGGATCAGGAAGGGGATGCCCCTAGGAGCTCGGATTAGCATAGATTCCTAAAATCATGGATTTTGTTTTGTTTAGTTTCAAAGAGGGAAAGAGACCTCTGCGGTCATCTGGGTCTCATCTAGGCTAGCCCCCTCTTCAGTGCAGGAAAATTGCAGCCATGATGGATGATTTTCACGCTTGCTCATCCTCTGTTTAAAATAAAATAATAACAATGGGGGAACAGCTCTTGTTGTTAGGAAACTCTTCTTAGTATTTAACTGAAATCTGCTTTCTTGTAATTTGTACCCAGCATTTCTAGTCTAGCATTATTCTAGTCTTCACCATGTTAATTGTTGGTTTAAGTTTTTCAGGGTTACTTTAAACATAGTTAGTCTGATGGTAAATGAGTGCAGCTCATCGTTTATTCTAAGACTGTGGTGGACTTGGGATTGCATTAAGTTTAGTTATCTAATCAGCTGGTTCCACCATTAACTATGCCATTGATTTTAATTGAAATCAGGTGTTTCCACTGTTAACTATGCCATTGATTTTGGTTGATTTTAGTTGCAGTAACAACGTTCCTCAGGTCATGCCACAGCCACGGGCATTACAGCCTGAGCCAGACCTCCCCAGGATGGACCTTCCTAGCTCAATTTCGGTGGCCTGAGCTGGACTGGGACAACGGGATCCCATCAAAGTGGGGCAGGAGTGGGGGGCTCTTCTATCCCTCTCATATAGGAACAAATTAGATGCCCTCAGAAGATCAGAAGATCCATGGGATTCCAAGGGCCAATACGACGCTCCAGTGAATGGAGGCCCCTTGGGAGGGGAGAGGCAGGAATCTTGTACGTCTGAACAGCTGGATCCCTGCCTACCCACAGTGGACACTGACCCATTGATCCAGGTTTAGGATGCAGGTGGGGTAAAAAATGCAGTTAACCACCACCACCACCCACTTTCCCGGCCAATCCACAATACCCAGACGGATGTCGGGCAGGTGTGGGATCTTGTTGGGGTGTATGCCTGATGCTAGACACAGCTTTGAGGCAACGCGGTGCTAGTTGGTTCCCCCTCACCCCCTCCATCGCACTGGTGCTTGGAACCTCTACTTGGGGAATGAGGTGGAGTCCCAGGGTTTGATGGGGGCATATGCCCACAGCCAGTTGAGGGTATAAAGAATGTTTCCAGCTGCAAATCCAGTGCAATCACACACGCCCCTGCCCCTGCCCCTGTCCAAGGGCTCCTGTCTGGACCATGGCCTGATCATGGATAGGGGTATGGAGGGGGCTAGCATGCAGGTGCAACCTCTTGCAGCTGCTGCAAGTACTCCCTGCCACTGGGGGAGGCTATTCAGTTGTGGTGGCTCTCAGTGAGGAATACAGGCAGGCGAATCAGGACTGGCCAAAAAAAATAATTTAAATGGACCACAGTCTAATCTGTTGTCTGCCCCGGGGAAGCCTAGCTGGAGTCATGGGTAGGAATCTCCATAGTCACAGGCTGGGCATGTGGAGGGGCCATGCTGGCACACCCACAAAAGGAGGCTGATTGGAGTCCCGCCCAAGAGTTGCCAGCTAGCCCCCCCGATTTGTCTGGCCTGGGGGCCCAACTGGGAGTTGTCTTAGGTTTACATTCCTAGTGGGATATGTGAGTGGCTCAAAGCGTGCTTCCCCTTGGTCTCACAGTTGGGATTCAGTAGCTCAAAGGCATCCTTGCTGCAGGGGTCACTTCTCAGGACAGATTTAACGAGTTTACCTTCACAGGAGGTAACCAACCTCCTGGTTACCACAGTCAGACAACCAAGTAGCTCAGAGATGACCTGCAACAGTGGTCATTTTTTCCAGACAGGTTTAGCCAATTTAACTCCTGGGGCACCCACAGGAATGATTTGACCTTTTGATGAATCTTCCCATAATTTAGCAGTTCACCTATGGTGAGGAGCTTTCCAATTATTATGTCCTATGCTGGGGTGGCACTTGAGCAACAGAACAGGTTCCCCTGAGTTGGAGCCAACCTCTCTCCCCCCCTTCCCCCCCACCAGTAGGCAGGCTGGGATGACATCTGGACTGACTCATCTGAATGGTATTCTGGCATTTGCAAAGCTCATTCCAGGTATTGGTGGGGGCATAACTATGCCTTTTCTGCCCCAGACAGGAAGCCTTTTGATGGTACCAGAAGCCATGCAACCTCAGGAGCCTTGCCATTCGTCAGTGTTCATAGCATGGACCCTTGACCTGGTTGGTCTAGCAATAATGGCCTGGGCACCTTGGGGCTAGTCGAGGAGACCCGAGTCCCAGTCCAAGCTGGGTCCAAGCAGATGCATTTGTCCTTTGGAAAGGGCTGGGTTAGCTGCTCCATTGCAAGCAATGTTCTTCTTTGGTTCATCAGCCGCCTAGCCAACCAGCCACCCCTCCCCCATAGGAACGGGGCCCAGCCCCCAGTAGATTAACTCAGAATTGGGATGGGGAATGAGTCAGGGTAAGTGACAGCTGGGTGCTGACCCCCCCCCCCCTACTTCCTTGGGCTAGGGATGCAGGACCTTTCAACCGCATTCCCCATTCTGTTTTCCCAGGCCTATCTTGTATCCCTTATAGAGCAGCACTTGAGTGCTCCTCTGGGAACTATGGGTGAATAAATGGTCCTAGATTAAATGGGGTTAATGTCCCACTTATTGAATGGACCACACTCCAACACCTCCCCCCCCCTTAGAATAAAGGCTGCCAGTGTAGCAGTGCTGCAGGCAATCGGTTTAGCAGATTAGGCTGGGCCAATTAGGAGATCTCAGTACTCCTTCCTTTCACACTAGCAGATTTCACCCGGTAACCATAATTGCTACATTTTCACTAACAGGGGACAGGCCCAGCGGAGGACTCGGTGTGGCCTATATGTGATAGCAGGAGTGAGCACACTGCAGAAGGTCACTATGGACAATGAATTCACCATGACAGTGAACTTATGTTCCCCCCTAATAGTATACCTGGGACACACTCTGAATATGCCAATAGTAGATCTGGGACACACGCTACTGGATCCCAACACGTACAGAGCTTCAATTGTATGAGTTGAACAGGCTTGCTGGAGGCAGAGGAAGCTTCCCCCATGACCTAATTGTTACAGGACGTAGTGAGCATTAGCAGGAGAGTTGCATGACACCATGAAAGTGGAGGAGATTAATGTAGGAGTAGACAAGGGAATTGATGGGGGGCGGGGGTTAAGTAGCTCATACTGGGAGTTATTGCATATTTATGAGAGGAATTAAGTCTCTTACAAATTCACTCATGCTCCAAAAAGCATGGAAATGGTAAGTTAAGGCTCCTGTCTTTTCTTGTGCACCATTTACTAAGTAGTAAAGACATATTGTGCTCCCTGTCAAGTTAGGCTCCATGTTCCCACATTTTGCCTTGGCCTTTCAGCCTCAATCCTCTTTCTCTGAGAGTTGGGGGCAACATTGAAGCTGGGGAGAGCAAGAGGCAGTTTGTTGCCACCTGCTTTCTCTATATGCTTTCATTTGGGTTGGAGAGAACAGAAAGAAAGTGGGCAGTAGGGGCTACTGGCAGATTACATCCACATTATAACCATCAGGGTTAAATACTGAGATTAGAAACATTAGGAAGACAGGAGTAACCTTGCTGATTCCTGCTTTAGTGATGTCCCTGGTCTGTAAGATTGAGGCTGTGCTGTGGTTAGGTAATATTTGAGCTCGCAAAGATTTGTTGAAGTAGTATTATCAGTACTGATATTACTACTTCAACAGTAGTAATATCAGCATGAAGTCTTGGAGCAAGAGGGCAGATGCAGGTGTCAGAAATGCAGATCTTGGATGGTTGCAAGAGAAACACAGTATGTCCTGGAAAAAAGCAGATCTTCTGAGGTAATAGTTTGCTCAGTTGTACAGTGGAAGGCCATTCCAAAATAAACAGCTATACCGAGTCCAAGGGATGATTTTTGTGAGTACTTGAGCAAAGGGGAGTATGGAATGATGGGGGAGATAGTGCAGATGCAGGGAAATCCAACTGTATGTTTCTGCTGAATAACAGGCTTACTCTTCTGCCTTTCTGAGGGCACATGAGACCTAGACGTATCAATCATTGCTTGCGTGATCTTTCACAACTCATTCAGTACCTAATTTGTTGCTGTCAAATTAGTTCTTTCCAACTCCTGTACTTTCCAAAATGACTAATACATATTTATTTTGTAGTTGAAATCAATGTTAAATGCCAAAGTACACAATAGTCTCTTTAAAAAAAAAACACTTTTACAATCCTAGTTACAAACAGTGACTGTCTCATATGATTCTAGCAAAAGGCATTCATCTCCATTATTCAGAAAGAGTAAACAACTGGCTTCACTCAGGCAATAAATCCAAGCAATAAATCTTAGCAATCAGTAACAAGAGAAGATGGTAAAAGATCCCAAAGAACTGATACTCTGGTGCTGTGCATGATGTTAGACTCAAGTTACTTAGTAACAATGAGGATCCTTGCATGAGGCTGAAGTCTAACTGATAGCAATCAACATGACAGACAGGTGACTGAGCTGAGTGAGCTGGCAGTGCTGGGAAGGGGTTTAGGCAGCCACAGAGAAAGTAGCAACTGCAGAAACTGAGGAAGGGTTGTGTGGACACTGGAAAAGGGAACTGAATAATCTTGCCTTAGTGTATCCCTTACACTTAACGTGGGAAGGATCTGCACATAAATTTGAGGACCAAAGATAATGAGAGTCGCTGTTGAGAGTTTTAAAACTGCTGCAGA
This sequence comes from Sphenodon punctatus, assembly GCA_003113815.1. NCBI lineage: Eukaryota > Metazoa > Chordata > Lepidosauria > Sphenodontia > Sphenodontidae > Sphenodon > Sphenodon punctatus. The sequence continues at coordinate 1,005,245 of QEPC01010218.1, forward strand.
GCACATGCTAAAGGAGAAACATCTTGAGATTAAAGCTTATCCACACGGCCCAGCCCTGTAAAAGAGAACTTTATCCTGATTTTACTGTCAATGAGAGAAATACTCTTTTCTTGCCTCATCACAAAAGAGCAGCGAGACAGTGGTTTGAATGCTATCTTTTATTGGACACCAAAAGGACAGAGGAAGAGGGTGAAACCTAAAAATGTTTTCCATGGATTCTCTTGGAGCAGACTCTCAGAAGAGGCTCTCAAATGCTGAGCAATGGGGTTATTAACTGGAATTCCTTGCACTCAATGGGGCAGGAATGCACACATATTTGGATTAGCTCTCAGTAAGCCCATTTGGCTGTTTTTATACAAGACGCTACCATGCAGGTCCACCCAACTGACATGTGTGGTAGTGCCTGTGTAAAAGTGGTGGTGTTTGGGTGCACACTCCCACGACCCATGCACCCTCACCTACCTCCACCCACCTCCCCTCACAGTGCAACCCAGGAAATCCTGGGTGGCACCATGCAGGTGGATGGGTGTGCGTACCCATCCGCTGCCATTTAAACCCTCCTCCACCCACCGGAAGTGCATGTGCACTCCACTGAGCGCACACAGATCCCGGTCTCCCACCTCCGCCCCCCTGCCCATTTAAAAAAAGGCCTTTGTCCCACCCAGTAGTCCCTGGAAAATTACCTAGCACAGTTTTACTAACTAATTCATTCTGGTATTGTTCAGAGTTTGGTTGCTGTCACTCAAGAGCAACTTGCAGTATTTTTCTGAAGCCTAGAGTTTATTACTCATTAAAAACAGTGTATCCCTGCTAATAGCACACCTTATTATGCACACCTATAGCACACCTCATTATATCTCCCTGGTATAGGGAGGACCTGAAGCAGGTGAAGCTGGAGGGTAGGCAGTTAGAGCGCAGGTGGTGCTCGACTTGTGCTGAAGCCAACCGAGTTTTCTTCTCAGGTATCATAACGTCTGGAAAGTTCTGTCCAGTGGAGCTGTTCTGGGTGGTGAGGGACCTGGTTAACCCGGCCTGCTATAGGACACCTCTTTGAAAGTGGCACCCGGTGCAGAATGCGGTGGCTTGGCTCCTTTCGGAGATGAGTCACCGGGAGCACATTACACCGGTGCTCCGAGGTCTGCATTGGCTGCCTATAGCTTTCATGGCACAATTCAAGGTGCTGGCTTTGACCTTTAAAGCCCTAAACGTTCTGGGTCCCATATATCTGAATGACCACCTGTTCTACCATGTCCCTTTGAGGCCCCTACAGTCAGCCAGGGTGTCCTCTTGCGTGTTCTGTCTGTTACCCTTGTCCATGGGGCGGAAGCACGCAGGAGGGCATTCTCAGTTGCTTCCCCCATGCTGTGGAACTCCCTTCCTCAGGAGGTTCACTTGAGCCCAAGCCTGACTATCTTCCGGCGGCGGTGCAAAACTTCTTTATTTTGAAAAGCATTTGGCAGGCAGGGATAGGTGGGGTTTGGTTGGGGTTTTGGGTGGGGTTGTGGGGGAGAATGGGGGTTGAGGTGAGGGTGTTTTTATTGTATGTATTTTAATGTTTTAACCTTTTTTGTGTAGCTTGTGAGCCGCCCTGAGTCTTGTGGGAAGGGCAGCATAAACATTTGATTAAAAATAAATAAAAATAAATATAGCACCCCTTGGCTATAACAAATCCTGTGGCTCTCTCCCTGGCAATTTGCTGGTTACCGATTTTCATTGTCCTTGCCCTTTGACTATTATAAACTCTTTCTTACAATGAACAACTTACATCCCATGCTTGCATCCCAAGACAGATGCTAAAGCATGGGAGTCTTGTACAAAGGATAGTGAAATTTGATCAGACAGTAGATTGTGGTAACATTATTGCTTACTGATGTGTGAAGTTATAATCACTAATTTAGGACATTCAGATCCATTGCCGATTCAGATCAGTAATTTATAGATTAAAATGTGGATTCAGATTTACAAATTTGCGTTTTTCCCATTGAAGTCAATGGTAACCCAATCAGTAGTCCGAGTCCAATCTTCCCCATCCACCCGCCCCAGGACCTTGGCATATATTTACTGGCCTCTGAGGTTTGATTGAAGCTCCACTGGCCTGTCACTGCTGTGGGAGGGGGTGGCTCCAGGCAGGCTCTCTTGTCATGGTGTGCTGCTGAGCTCCCTGCTCCTCCGCACACATGTGAAAAATGACCTGTTCTTAAACAAAATGGTGGCGGCCAAAATGTTGTCACCACTATTTTGGTTATGGCTGGCAGCCATTTTGGACATTCACGAAACAGCCCCAGTGGAGCATGCGCAATGACCACTGCCCTTAACCAAAATGACGGTGATGTCATTTTGGCCACCGCCATTTTGTTTAAGGGATGCAGGCATTTGTACATGAACGCTGCTGAGCAGGGAGCTTGGCAGCACGCTGCGGCAAGGAAGCCTCCAGGGAGGCCCCCCCACAGCAGCATCAGACTGGCAGAGCTTCAAATCAAGCCCTCCAAGACTGGTAAGTACATGCTAGGGCCTGAGGTTTGGGGGTGGGGATCCTTAACTGGTATGTTTACAGATGGAGTTCGGATTGGCATGGATTAATCTGTAATGGTCTGTTATGGGTAGTTAGTTAAATTCTCATTTTCGTTCTCGTTATTGCAATAATGAAAACAACAACCGATAATAATGACAACGATAATGAAAATGACAATGTTGTTATTGTTGTCATTATTAGTGCTGTGGCAGTTGGGTTTTGGAGGAAAATGTGGAGAGGGGAGGAGGGAGAAAACTTCTCTGAGCCCTAAAAAGGATTGAACTCTTGAACTGTACCTGTGTTGGGAGGGGTAAGCAGTTTAGCCATATGTGATGGATGTATCGCTGGCCAATGAGCAGTGCAAGCAGGCCTCAGCAGTCTCATGACACTCCGTGATTGCTCAATGCCTGCCGCCTCCCACAACCAATCAGGGAAGCTCTGGGGGAGGGCACTGCAACCTTTTATAATGGGTGGGCCAGGCTTTTTCTCTCTGTTCTGTGAGAGCTCTGCTTGTCAGGTTGTGTTTTACAGAACTGGTGCTTGCACACAAAAAATCCTCCCTAGCCCTCATTGTATTACCTATATTTTTCCTTCCTCATACCCTACATTTTACCTTCTCCCTTTCCCTGCCTTCTTCCCCCCCTCCCCCTGTACATTATATAGGTAGTATAGATTAGATATAGATATGTATTGTAGACAAATAGATTAGATTAGAATAGTTATATAGATAATTGATTAGATAATAGATAGTTTTCCTTTTCCCTTCCCCTGTCTCCCTTAGATTTAGATAGATATTAGGTGTGTACATATATAGAGTGAGTAGATATTAGATAGGTATTTAGGTCTGTTTTATTATATATATAAGGATTTATAGGATAGGCATATTGTATAAATAGAGGTTAGGTTTAGGTTAGGTTTTGTATGTATAATTAGATCACATACACATAGTATATTTGACTGTGTGTGCACTTGTGTGTACAACATACCTAGTACAATGAGAAAGGGAAGGAGTAGTTCAGCCTCTGAGGCAGGTGGCCCTGGTAGAGGCCATGGACATGTGCATGGGGGAGTTGACAAGTCCACTGCCGCTAATGCCACTGGTGACAGCGAACCGCCCAAGCTGAAGAGACCTGTTTTTTCCCCTCAAGTTGGCAGGTCTTATCAGGGGAACAGGCTGCAGTAGAGATTTTGGGAGTGGCATCTGTGGAAGACAGTGAGCCCCAGTAGCAGTGGCACTGGAGCAGGGAGTCACGGGCAAGGGGTGTGTGTGCAGCAGCAGCACTACACACACACACACACACCTGAAGCACCAGCAGCAGCTGGCATTGCCAGCAGTGATTTTCACTGGGGGCAGCAGTTAATATGAGGAGCTGCAGCAATTATGGTGATGTAGGTGCTGTTGCTGGGACTGGTGCGGGGGCACCCACCTCTCCTGGGCAAGTTTCTCCCTCTGGCACACACCCCAGGGATTTGGAGGAGGATGTATTTGAGGGTATCCTTCCCCACCTTGGTAGTAGCAGCCGAAGCTTCTCCAGTGTTTCAGTAAGTAGCTGGCCTACTGGGACAACGGCACCCCACCCCCAACCACCATCTAGCCTTGGGGGGGGGGAGCCCATACCAGGGCATGACCTGACAAGAAGCACCCAAGGAGGCAGTACTACCAACCTAAGCACACCCCTCCCCCCCCGAAACAAGACACAAGAGTAAAAAAACCTTCACCAAAACAAGACACCACACCATGCAGCTCAATCAACTCTAAGGGCACCCCCAATTCCCCAAGTAAGCATCTAGCCTTGGGACACCCTGCCCCCCACCGGGACAGCACCCCGGCAGCAAGCAACCAAAGCGAGCGAGCGTGCACTGCTTCAGGACAGTGGCGTGGAATTCCACAGGTTAACAGGTCACTTCTGGACTACTGGGACAATGGCACCCCACCCCCAACCACCATCTAGCCTTCAGAGGGGAGGGGGGCATCCATACCAGGGCATGACCCGACAAGAAGCACCCAAGGAGGCAGTAACAACCAAAGCACACACACACCCGGAAACAAGACACAAGAATAAAAAAAACCTGCATGAAAACAAGACGTCACACCCTGCAGACCAATCAACTCTAAGGGCACCCCCAATTCTCCAAGCAAGCATCTAGCCTTGGGGCACCCCACCCCCCACAGGGACAGCACTCCAGCGGCAAGCAACCAAAGCATTGCAAGCAATAAGCAAGCAAGCAATACATTGCAAGCAACAGGCATTGCAAGGCTTATGCAAGGACTGTATGCTTTGCAAGGGCAACCCCCACAACACAGACCTCACAGCGGTACAATCAACTTGCAAGCATTGCAAGGCTTAGGCATTGCATTGCAAGCATTGTAAAGCTTAGGCATTGCATTGCATTTCAAGCATTGCAAAGCTTATTTTATTTTTTATTTTATTTATTTCGTTACATTTATATGCCGCCCCCCATGCCCATGGCATCTCGGGGCGGCTTCCCACACAATATAAAACAGTTTTAAAAAACAATTTTTAAACATAAAACAAATTTAAAACACCCCCCACAAAAATTAACCCACTACCCCACCGTCCCCTCTGAAGGCCTGGGCGAACAGCCAAGTCTTACAAATACGTTGAAAGGCCAAGAGGCCTGGGGCCAGGTGAGCCTCCTCCAGGAGGGTATTCCACAACCGTGGCCCAGTCACTGAGAACGCCCTCTCCATTGTGGCCCCTCGTCTTACAGGGGGGACCTCCAGAAAGGTGCCCCCGGTGGACTGAAGGGATCGCTCTGAGGCACGGAGGGCGAGGCGGTCCCCGAGATATGAGGGGCCCAGACTGTGCAGGGCTTTGTAAATCAGTACTAACACCTTGAATCTGGCTCGGTACGCTATAGGCAGCCAGTGCAGAGCGTGGAGCACTGGTGTTATGTGCTCACACCGTCCCGTCCCCGTCAGGAGACGGGCTGCTGCATTCTGCATTAGCTGCAACCTCCGAACCAGAAACAAGGGAAGCCCCATGTAAAGCGCATTGCAGTAGTCTAGCCTGGAGGTGATGAAGTCATGGATGAGAGTGCCCAGATCGGGCCCGGAGAGGTAAGGTCGAAGCCCCCGTACCAGATACAACTGGCGAAAGGCGGCCTTAGCCACCGCCTCCACCAGTCGATCCAGATGGCGGTCTGAGTCCCGAAGCACTCCCAGACGCCGAACCTGCTGGACTGCAGGTGGGCGAACACCCCTTCAAGGGGAGCCAGCACCTCCCCCGCCCTTCCCACCACCATCACCTCCATCTTATCGGGATTGACCTTCAGTCTGCTCTGCCGCATCCAATTTGCCACGGCCTCCAAACATTGGGAGAGTAACGAGACAGCAGGACCTGGGTCAGTTGAAAACGAGAGGTACAGCTGAGTATCATCAGCATATTGTTGACATCTCACCCCTAACCTTCTCACGATCTCCCCCAGGGGCTGCATATACAAATTGAACAACAGTGGAGACAGAATGGAACCCTGCGGAATGCCGCAGGTCAAGACCTGGGGGCTAGATGTTTCAGCCCCCAGCACCACCCGCTGGCTTCTACCCGAGAGGAATGAGTGGAACCATCCAAGGACAGTCCCATCCAGACCCCCCAAGTCTCGCAGCCGTCTCAACAGCAGCCCATGGTCCACGGTGTCAAAAGCTGCCGAGAGATCTAGCAGGATCAAAAAGGTCGAACATCCTGCATCCATCTCCCGGCGGAGATCATCCACCAAGGCCACCAACGCTGTCTCAGTACCGTAGCCGGGGCAGAACCCAGTTTGAAAAGGGTCAAGGAAACCGATGCTGTCCAAATGCGCCTGGAGCTGCAGTGCCACTGCCCGTTCAACAACCTTCCCTAAAAAGGGAAGATTAAAGACAGGTCAGTAGCTGGCGAGTGTGTCCACATCCAAAGATGGCTTCTTCAGCAGGGGGTGCACCACAGCCTCCTTGAGACTGGGTGACAACCTCTCCTGCTGAAGGGACGTGTTCACTACCCTCGCCAGTGCCAGCACCATCTCCAGGGTCTCCCTGGAGGCTTTCACCAATCAGGATGGGCACAGATCTAATTCACAACTAGTGGCTCTGACAGACCCCAGACCAAAGCTTAGGCATTGCATTGCAAGCATTGCAAGACTTATGCAAGGACTGCAGTGCTTGGCAAGGGCACCCCACACATAAATAAAATTGCACACACACATCCCAAAAAGAAAACAGGCCAGGACAAAACCACTGTCTTGGGGCACCCCCACCCCCAAACATCAGATAGCACATGGGCACACAACCCCACTATGGAGGAGCCAGCCACATTTCCCCCTCCCTCATGGGCAGAGCTTCAAAGTCTCCGCCTGCATGCTCCAACATTGCCTGCCTGGCCACATGGCCTGACCTCATGGCCTGCACATACACACATACACACACACTGGGATCCCAAGAGACTAGGTCCCCATTACTTTCCTTCCCTAAGGGGCACCAGGGAGTCCTGTAATGAATCCCATAAAACCCCAAAGGAACCCATAACTTTCCAACAGTCTGTGGCAGTCCTTCCAGATGCCAAACCTGCTGTAGAATGGCTTCCAAACCCAAGGTCCAGAAGGTACCAGAAGGAAAAAAAATGCTACATTACTATTGGCCAACACAGCCAACTGCCCACCCCCTACTCACATCCCTACCCCCTCTAAAAAATCTTAGGGAACCTTCAGGATTGGATGCCTTTTTTTAATTAAAAAAAAAAGGCAACCAATCCAAGACAGGGTTAAAAAAAGCACCAACTGTAACAAGTTACTTACCACAGGGAGGGGGCAAGGAGGAACTCAACTCAAGTGGAACACAAAAAAGCTATGCCACTGCCCAAGCCCAAGAAAGTCATTTTGAAAAAAATGAGATCGAGACCAATACAAAAAATAGCTGGTTTTATTGGATTTTGGTTTTAAATCAGGTATGGCCAAATACCGGCAATATTGGATCTTGGGAGAACCAGAATTCCCACCCCTATTATTTAGTGCACTCCTGAAGAAGCTGTAAAGCAAAATGTCGAGGCAATTGTTTTTCCATCAAAGGGAATTTCATTTCTATCATCAGAGAATGATCATGATGTGATGATCATCATCACAGTATATAATTGAAATTAATAAAGATTGAAAGTCATATGAAGTGTTTTCATCATAGTGAATAAGTGGACTTTATACTTTATGATTGGTTCATTTTTCATGGATCCTATGCTAGTTTAGATGATTATATGAATCTCTTGCTTATTGGTCTTCATTAAATCTTACTTCGTAATTCTTATAGTTGCAGTTTTATTAATTTCCAGTACTCTGTTATATCTGCAACAACAGGCCACTACTTTGTACACAGCCCAGAGATAACCATTCCCTCCTAAGCTCTCCTCCTGACTGAGGGTTCTCTGAGTCTTTATACCCAGTTGCAGCCAGTCAGCTGACCTTTGCTGACTTTCTGGATTAAGCCTTAAAGGGCGAGCATCCCAAAATCCAAATAACAGAGTGCTAACCCTTTTGTAGCTCTCTCACTCTGTGACAGGGATGTTTGAATTTTATTCTCTAGATATTTTAAGGGTAAAAGTAAATTCCCCATTGCTTGCCATCAGCAAGAGCTGAACCCTAAGCTGTCAACATTGCAGCAAAGATCACCACCACTGGAACTGCAGGACTGAAATGAATGGTGTGAATGCCAAATTCAATGCCACTTTGGATGTTAATAAATGAGATGATAGTCTGCTGCAGCCGGACAGCTCCCACTCACATGTTAAGCATGTCCAACCTAATAAATGGGCAGCCCACTGCATGTATTTCATGCGCTTGTGGGCAGGCCCCACTTGTGGCGTCAGTGAGAGCAAGAAAGGGGCAGGAAACAGTCACTCCCTGACAATCTAGGATTTCCACACATGATTCTATGGCACTGGCAGACCTATACATGTGGAGCCACTGCACACAACCTGATTGACAGGGCGTGGACATGTGGGTGCAGTGCACATTAGCCCACAATCTCCCGCACAGCGAGCTCCACATTCTCTGATTGCAGGCTATCAGAGAATAGCTCTGTTTGGGTTATTTTTGTCATTTCCATTTTTGTTCCTTTGTTCAGTGCTATTTAGCACTTTTCCACACCAAGCAGTTGCATGGTGGTGCTGTTGTGGTAATAGCAATAGCGCAGTAACTATCATACACCCAACTGAAGATTATTCAGATAGTCTGTATGCAAATAATTTTGACATACAAAATGACCTCTTGTTTCAGCTCTGCTAACTTATGTAAGCTGGCTAGCAGGGAAGAACCCATGTGAAAAGGGAAAGAGTGATTTTAAAATTATTTTTGAAACACTTTACTGGTTTGCCACACCTGAATTGAATTTCACAGGATACAGAAAAATCAGAGAGAGCTTTCTCCCTTCTGTAAACAATGGAAGCATAAGAGGCTCAGCAGCCAGATGAGCTGTTTTCAGGAGGGTCGGAATATAAATTGATAAAATAAATAAAATAAAAAAATCTTGTGAACCACATTGCTGTTTAAAACTCTGCAACTGCTCCACAGTGGGTGAAAATAAATGAGACAATAGTCCACATTTACCTACCAAGTGGGTGTTCATCTACCCATCTACTAGGTGTCTGCCAGATGTTAGCCTGCACCCCCCCCCACAGCCTCCATTTGTGTCATCGTCCAGGGCCATTGCAGGCCCACAGTGCAGGCCAATGCATGTAATGCATGCCAACACGTCCGCATCCCATCTAGTAGATTGCATGCAGCCTCTTTGCATTCAGGTCTGCCAGTATCATAGAGTCGCAGGCCAAAAGCCTAGAGTTTTCTGAGTAGCAACTGCTTCCTGCCCCTCTCTCTGCTCAACATGCACCAAATTAAAAATCTCATCATCCCAGCTCACAACATTGTAACCAAACCTGCAGCTACAAACACTGAGAGGAACCAGGACCTGCAGGTCCACAACTTCCATAACTACACAACTCCCTGCAGGTGCAGGGAGCATTTGGCAAAAGAGCTGTTTGGGGAGACCATGCGGCAGGCAGACTAGATCTGGAATGCAATTTGGGGCATGGCCCAGGATCACAGGCAGGTTGTGCCTGCTGTGCATTTTCAAAATGCACATTACATTAAAGTGAATTAAAATTACAGCTGAATTAAATTTGTTATATTTTTCTCAATCCATGGATACTGTGCTTATTCTTGGGAAAGGTGGGAAGTTAGGGAGTGGGGGCAGTATGATGGTATGAAATAACTGGGGGCAGTATGACAGTATGGCATAGTGATACTCTGCTTGGCAATAAGCCACTTAGGAGAGATGGGGGTTGGAAGTGCTTGCAGGTGAGGGGGACGGGGGTTGGGGACATAGTTGGCCATGGAAAATGCTGAAATGCAATAAATCACTTGAGGGGACTGGTGGCCCTTGCATTAGAGAGTGCCATGGAGAACAGCAGATTCATGCAGTCCTAGCTAGGATTGTCTGCACAACACATGACCACCTACTGGTCACTGCTGGCCACCTGTCATCACTGGACTGGCCATGCACCTGGCTATTGGCTGCATAGGTTTCCCCTCTCTCCACTCTCATGCTTACATCTGCCTTAAAAGCCCAATGTGGACCAAATTCATTGGGCATGTGTGGAACCCGTGTCTCCTCCAGTGGCCCATTCCCACTCCAACAGCTCCCACCACCACCACCACGGAGCCTGAGGTCACATTTCTAGAGGAGGTGGGCAGGGGCAGCTGGTGGGTTTTGCTGTTGGAGGGGCACTGGGGCAGTAAGGCCGGTGGGTCTAGGGGTGGAGCCAGGGGGACGGTAGGGGGAGCTAAGGAGATGGTAGGCCAGTGGCATGGCATAACCCCGCAGCAAGGAGATCCCAGGGTTAACATCGGATGGAAGAAAACACAGTCTACATGCACATTAAGCTTAAAATAAATAATTTATAAACCCAAAACACAGGGAAACACCCAAAACACTGGCAAAACCCAGCAGCAAGGAGTTCCCAGGGTTAACATCGGATTGGAGAAAACACAGTCTACATGCACATGAAGCTTAAAATAAATAATTTATAAACCCAAAACACAGGGACCCATCCTTGTAAAGCACCCCAGTCACAGCCTGAGTCCATTTTACTACGCACATCCCATTTCCAGCATTTTGAACACAACTGAAATTGCATGACTTGTAGTGACATCTCTCTCAGGATTTCCAAACCTCCAATTTACCACACACAGTCCCCCCTGCACTAACCCACTAGCTCCCCCCCTCCCCAAGAACCCAGGAGTCCTGACTCCCAGTCCCCCAAGCCTCTGCTCTAACCCACTGGCCCCCACTCCCCTCCCAGTAAAACTAGAAGTCCTGGCTCCCAGCCCCCGGGCCCCTGCTCTAACCCACTAGCCCCTCACTCCTCTCCCAGGGAACCCAGGAGTCCTGGCTCCCACCCAGCCATTTGGGTTCCCTGGAGCATCCCCCTGTTCTAACCCACTAGCCCCCCACTCCTCTCCCAGGAAACCCAGGAGTCCTGGTTCCCACCCCTCCCCCTGCTCTAATCCACTAGCCCCCCACTCCCCTCCCCAGGGAACCCAGGAGCCCTGGCTCCCACCCAGCCATCTGAGTGGGAGCCAGGACTCCTGGGTTCCCTGGAGCATCCCCCTGCTCTAACCCACTAGCTCTGCACTCCTCTCCCAGGGAACCCAGGAGTCCTGACTCCCACTCACCCATCCGGGTGGGAGCCAGGACTCCTGGGTTCCCTGGATCATTCCCCTTCTCTAACCCACTAGTCCCCCACTCCCCTCCCAGTGAACCCAGGAACCCTGGCTCCCAGCCCCCCTACTCTAACCCACCCCCACTCCTCCCGTGCCCCCCTCCCCCTGGCCCTGCAATTTACTCACCAGCAGTGGCTCGGACTCGGCTCCACTGTCCTCTCCACTCCTGAGTCCAGTCCTGATGGATGGCTGCATGGGAGCTCCCACCAGGCCCAAACTGTTCAGTTGGGCCTGGGAGCTGCCGTGCAGCTGGGCTTTCCTCCCTCCCAGAGTCGAGTCACTTTGACTCGACAGGGAGGGAGGAAGGAACTCAGAGGGGGTGGGCTGGGAGCTGCATGCGCGTGCAGCAGGAGCTCCCAGCTCCCCACCTCCTGCACAGCTGCGGGACAGGCAGTTCATACCAGGGCACCTGTATGCAGCGCCCTGGTATGACCTTTCCCCCTGCCCAGCCCCTGCAATGGAACAGTGCCCCCTGTGTCACCGTTCCATTGCAGGGTCCCTTTACGTGGAATGGACGGCACTTCTAGCCTCCCATTCTCCATAAAGGGAGAAATGCCTCCCTTTTGTCCCCGAATGACTTCCATAGGAAGCCTTTCGGTGTGTGTGTGTGTGTGTGAGACTGAGCCACTGCTTGTGTGTGTGCGCACATGCACACAACCAGTGAGAATGTTTGGAGGCTCAGAAAGTGGCCGCGTGTGTCGCACTGAATGTTTGGAGCCTGACTGAGACTTCAAACATTCAGTGCGGCGCGCACGGCCGCTTTTTTCTTTCTTTTTCTTCTTGGACTCGGGCTGGCCGGGCCGAGTCCCGGGCCGAGTCCCGGGAGGGGCATTGCCCCTCCCTCTCTAGGCGGCCCACCACCAAAGAAGGCAGGGGATCCAATCCCACCGCAGCAACCTCCCCAGCAGCAACCTAGCCCAGGTAATCATTCCCACTTCTCTTCAGGCAGGTGGAGGGACATTACATTGGGAGGGAATGCCAGGCCAGGGCTGAAATAATATGCCCAGGGAAACTTGATTGGAAGGCACCATAGTGGGATGTCCGACTGGTGTGGGAGAGGTGAAGGCACCAGGAAGGGCTGGCATGGTGGAGTGGAGACACCATGGTGGGGAGGCAGGCTGGGAACCAAAATGGCAGAGGGGAGGAGTGCTGCTTGATTTTCTAATATTGTTCATCACTGTACAGCAATCATGGGAAAAGTACTATGTGCCACTCCCATCCCACTGCAGCAACGACTCCAGCAGCAACCTAGCCCAGGTACTCATTCCTGCTTCCCTTCAAGTGGAAAGAGGGACGTTCCATCGGGTGGGAACGCTGGGTGGGGGTTAAAGCATATTCCAGGGAAAAGTTGGTGGGAAGGCATTGGTGGGGGGGGAGGGTGGTGTGGGGGAGGCTGGCATGGTGGGGGAGGCAGCATAGCAGGGCAGCAGTCTGGTGTGATGAGGGGGGGGGAGCCAAAATGGCAGCTGGGCTTGGAAGCACATAGATGGCAGCAGTTGGGAAATGTTGGAAATATTAAAGGGTGGAATCCACATGTACAAGCCCTATACAGCCTGGGCCCCATTTACCTGTGGGACTACCTCATCCCTCATGTCCTGGATTGGCCTCTGTGATCAGTCGGGGTTCACAGAGTGACCGGGTGGCTACATCTTAGTGGGCATTCTAGGTGGCCACACTGTGACTATAGAACTCCCTCCAGGTGGAGATTCACCTATCTCCAGATCACCCTTCTTTCCGTAGAAAATGTAAGATCTGGCTGTTTCACTAGGCATTTGGTGAAGGTGATGGGTAGTGTGAGGGGTTTTTATGGGTTTGTTGTTATTAGGGTTTTCCCAGACCTCTTTTTAGGATTTTTAATGTGATTTTAATTGTATGTATATTTGTTATATTATTATATAATAAGCAAGAAGAGATAAACCTACCCAGGTCTTAGAGGAACTGGCAACAGCTACTCTGCTTGCTGAACATGTACCACTAACTGCGCAAACAGTTAGATTTCTGTTTTTACAATTAAATATACTTAGTACTAAGTATATATCTCCTGTTCTCTTGTGTTGCCACAGCTCAGGTTAGTGCCTGCCCCATCTTCCTTTCAGATTGTGTTCCCTCTCTGATAGCATGGTTGTGCTTCTGGTCTCATAGTGAATTTGGCTCCTCCTTAACCCTGTTGTCTTATCCTGCTTCCCTGTAGCTGTCAGACTATGGAGGGAGCAGGGCCTGCAGGGACAGTGGAGGAGGGGCGGCTCAGGGTGCCCAGGAGGTCACGCTCCCCACAACCCCAGTACCTGTGTCTATAGAGCCTTCCCCTGCTTGTAGTCTGCTGGGCCAGCGATTACCTGATGAGAGACAGCTGCAGCGCTCTGAGCACCTGCAGCTGAAGCAAGGGTGGGGTCTTAAGCAAGGCACATAAAAGGAGGGCCATTGGGCTTTTTCCTTGCTGGTGATAAGAGCTTTTTGGTTTCTGTGATCTGGCCTGTGCGTTGGTATTCGGAGAACCTGTCATTCCCTGTTCCTGTGTGATGAGTGCTGCGTGTGGTGAGTGATTGTGTTTGAGTGGTGTGTGCTTCTGTCTCCCTTTCTGTTGACCTTTTGTGTGGTTGTAATAATCCCTCCCCATTCCCCTCAGGGGTTCCCAGGGCCTGGGGTCCCTACCCCCTCCTCACTTGTTTCCCCTCCTGGGTCCTGTGTGTGTGTGTGTGTGTGTGTGTGTGTAGGATCACTATAATTCAGGGTGTGACATCTCCGGTGGGCCCCCTGATGAATTGTAGCATACAATTGACCCCACAGCGATACACCATACTGAGGACTCCTTTTACACTACTAGTGTGTGTCTGAGTGAGGGTTGTGTACGTGTGTTGTGTGTCCTCTGCTTTGGTCCTGTTTCCCCTTGCTATCCCATATACCCCACAGTACCACCAGCATCTATTTCCTAAAATGTATCCCCTCCCTGCAGCTCGAGCTGAGCCCCAAGAAAGCGAGTTGGCTGAACTTACTTGGGCTATGCAGGCCATGGCCCTGGAACTGCATGGGAGTCAGGACCAATTGGCGGCTGCTGTTGCAACCATTACCCAGGCCACATCTGTAGCCCCGGTAGTAACTTCCCCCACCCCGCATGCAAGAGGCTTGTCCCTGCGTGAACCTCAAGACATTAAGGTGGGTAGGTATGCAGGAGATCGGAGGCAATTCCAGGGATTCCTAGCCCTGTGTGAATTAGTGTTTAGCGTGCAGACATATAGCAATGCATAGATTATGCAAAGGCCTTCGACTCTGTCCTGAGAGCAAGGTTGTGGAGTAAATTGAGGGGATATGGTATAGACTCTACTCTTTTAGCTATCATAGATGCTATCCATGAAAACAATGTGGCCAGGGTGAGGGGCCGCCCTCCGGCTCTGGGGAGTGCTCCAATCCCAATAAACAGAGGTGTTCGCCAGGGATGTCCCCTGGCACCCCTCTTATTTAACCTTTATGTGGCTGACTTGGTGGCTGCACTAAAAAGCAGTGATATACATCCCCCCAAGATTCAGGAGTATCCCTTGTATGGGCTACAATATGCAGATGACCTGGTCCTCTTTGCTCAGACTGAAAAAGGTCTTGGATTAGCCATAACTAGGCTAATAGAGTACTCCAATGTGAACGGCCTTGAAATAAATGCTAGTAAATCAAAGGTCATGGTATTGGGGAGAAGATTCTGTTCCCGGAATTGGGTAGTGCAGGGCTACTCCTTTGAGTCGGTAAGGGTTTTCTCATACTTGTACTTTACAATAAAGGGTACTTGGCAGCAACATATCAATCTTAGAGTTAGGGTGGCTAAAGTTGCTGCAAAAGCTATGATGAAAGCTTATAATGTCTCATATGGATTGCCTATTTCCATGATTGTAAAGGCTTTTCAGGCCAAAGTACATCCGATGTTAACATATGGTGCGGAAATTGTTATAAATAAGGAATGGTTGGCCTTAGAGAGGGTCCAAAACTGCTTTCTTAGAGGGATCCTTGGGGTAGGGATGAGCACACCGGGTGCAGTTATCCGGGCAGAGTTGGGAGTGTTACCAATTAAGCACCATTGCAGGCTGGTGTTTTTGAGGTATTGGCTTAGGATTCTGGGTGCCTCTCCGGATTCCCTACAGTCGCTGTGTTTGGGGGAAAAGTTGAGGCATGAGGGCAATCAGGTATATCCATGGCTAGGGCATTTGGTGGGGTTGCTAAGCCAGTTGGGCTTCTCATTTCAATGCTTCCAGGGACAGCTGATCCCCTTTATGGAAAGTATCATTGCACAGAGGTCTAGGGATATAGCAATGCAGGAAGATCTGGCGGTGCTAGGGACATGGAAGGTCGCTCCACTGTTGGCTGCTAGTAAGATCCTCTTTAGGAGAGAACTCTATTTGGATGTCCTGAGCAATAAACACCTGAGGCGCTATTATACCCTATTCCGATTTGGGATGATGCAGTCTGCAGTTGTTGAGGGCAGGTTTGCTAAGATTCCCTATGACGAGCGTAAGTGTCACTGTTCCTTGTCAGAAGTTGAATCATGGGATCATATCCTCATTAGATGCCCCTATTATATCCATTTGAGGGAGACTTGGTTGGTTCTGGTGTTAGCGGGTAGGAAGTCTAGTTATATGGACCTCTTTGTATATTTGACGAATCTGACACAGCCTAATGATCTATTTGCTGTTGCATCATTTCTTCTCCTGGTAGACAAAAGGAGGACAAAAATACTTATGCAGCTATCAAACGGGGGTAATCTCAGTAAAGACCAGGTTGGAATGCCTGGTTTGGGTACCAAATAGGGGATATGGGCTTCTGGCAAGGCATTGGTCTTTCTCGACCAGGATGCTTCCTATGTATACTTGAATATTATTCTGTCAGATGTGTTAATATATGGATGGTATTTGTTTAGTAGGCCTTGGCCTTAATAATTACTGAGGGTTTTTTGACCTACCATATTTGATATTTTATTGTTGCTATGTAGTATGTTTAGTTATGGTGTTAAGATATGTTATCAAATGCCATCAATTGCTTTTGAATTGTCCGTATGGGTTCATATGGACTAGAATTTGTGTGTTATATGTTTATAGTGTATGTTATTTTGTTTGTATGTCTGTATTTGTCTGGCCATGACGAAAGTCTGTGCTGAATAAAAAATTTGAATTTGAACGTATAGCAATGATAGGTTGAAGGGTGCTTTTGTAATTAATCACCTAGAAGAAATGGCCTTAGAGTGGGCTACACCTCTGCTTATGGGCAAGAAGGCAGTACTTGGGAATTATCAGGAGTTTGTGCAAGAGTTCATCTTCCGCTTCGACTACCCACACCAGGTGGTGGACGCTGAGTCGGCTATCCTGTGCTTGAAACGGGGAAGGTGCCGCTGTTGGAATATGTAACCCAATTCCAGCAGCTCACCCATGACCTGTCCTGGCCACACAAGGTGTTGTGGGTACATTACCAGAAGGGGTTATGTGAGGAGATAAAAGACCAGTTCTCCTTAACTACAATGCCGGTCTCTTGGAATAAATTAGTTACCCTCACCCTGCAAATTAATCAAAGTCTGTCTGAGAGGCGTCGGGAGAGGAAACAGGACTCATAGGACTGAAATGTCGTACCACTGCGGCAGCATTTACCAGCGGAAAGTGCTCTTCCACACCAAGCAGCACGGTTAGGAAGGGAGCCTTGCCCTTGTGGCTTTCCGCAGTTGCTGCCATGGTATTTTCGCCACTGTAGGTTTCACGCGGAAGCAGCAGGTTTGCCACAGTTTCCCCTTTCCCTTAAGCATGGCAGCTTTGTGATTCTCACAGCATTGCAGCCAGGGGCATAGCCACCATGGTGCGGGGGAAGTTGCTGCCTTGTAAACAAAGTTCTTCTTCGAGGGGCTCCTTCCATTCTCACTTGCGCGCCCTTCTCTTACCAGCATATACCAAGCTCACTAGTTTAAAAAAACAACACCATGTGATGTTCACATGCCCCCACCCTATATAAGGTACCTAAACCCAACACAGTTCTTTCCAACCCTAAGCAGTTAGGAAGAAAATTCCATGTGGGGTTGGAAGGTGGGTGCTTGTGAGAATGGTGGAGCCATCTCGAAGAACCTTATTTACAAGGCAGCAACCTTCTGTTCTCCTTCGAGTGGCTCCTCCCATTCTTACAAATGGGAGTGTACCAAGCCCAGAAAGAGGTGGTGGGGGAATTTTCTAACAAAATGACACTCCATGCAGGTTGGATCTACAGCCTGGGAGGGGGGCAGCAGGCAGGGGGCAGCCTGTTCTGAGGGGTCCATTCAGCTGCAGGAGGGTTGGTTGTTCAGTGCTGTCTCTGTTAGAAGGCTGGAAAGATCCTCCCTCTTCCCTTTGTGATCACCCCATAGAGAGAAATGGGGGTGCAGAGCAGCTAAAAGGAGGCAGAGAGC
The DNA here is from genome assembly GCA_003113815.1 of Sphenodon punctatus. NCBI lineage: Eukaryota > Metazoa > Chordata > Lepidosauria > Sphenodontia > Sphenodontidae > Sphenodon > Sphenodon punctatus. The sequence continues at coordinate 1,022,917 of QEPC01010218.1, forward strand.
CATCACAGCAAAGGGGAAGAATTTGTTCTTGGCACCCTAATGCACAAGAGAATTCACAGAAGAGCAGGGACGCCCTCCCCCCCCCCCCCCCCTCCATCCCCTGGATCAGCATCAGGAGCCGGCATCAAACTCGGCCGAACCAAACCCCGAACCCGAACTCGGATTTCAGACTGAACATCCAAACTACATTCTGTTCACCCATTCCTACTGGCTGCTTCTTCATGCGGTGGAATGACAGTTTCCCATGGGTGGAATGATGGCCCCAAAACCCTGACGGTGGGTCCTCGGACCGGAGTGGCAGCTTCTGGATGAAGATGAATGACAGCCCTCCCTGCCTGGAATGTAGGCCCCAGAACCCTGAGGGTGGTGGGTCCCGGGGCTGGAGTGACTTGCTGCTTCTTGATGCGGTGGAATGATGGCCCAAGAACCCTAAAGTTGGGTCCTGGGGCTGGAGTGGCAGCTTCTGAATGATGTGGAATGACCACGCACCATAAGCAGAATGATGGCCCCAGAACCCTGATGGTTGGTCCTGGGACAGGAGTGGCAGCTTCTGGATGAAGTGGAATGACAGCGCTCCCTGCCTGGAATGTAGGCCCCAGAACCCTGAGGGTGGTGGGTCCTGGGTCTGGAGTGGCTGGCTGCTTCTTGATGCGGTGGAATGACAGCTCCCCATGAGCATAATGATGGCCCCAGAACCCTGACGGTGGGTCCTGGGGCTGGAGTGGCAGCTTCTGGAAGAAGTGGAATGACAACCCTCCCTGCCTGTAACGTAGGCCCCAGAACCCTGATGGTGGGACCTGGGGTTGAAGTGGCTGGCTCCTTCTTGATGTGGTGGAATGACAGCTCCCTGTGAGCAGAATGATGGCCCCAGAACCTTAACGGTGGGTCCTGGGACAGGAGGGGCAGCTTCTGGATGAAGTGGAACGACGGTGCAGAGGGGCTGTGACAGGCTGCTGTGTGTAGAGGCGGGGAGAGTTTCCATTGGAGGATTGCCCTGCTTCTCAAGCTTGCATCCCTCCCTCCCACAGGTATCTAAGGCAGGGCGTGGTCCTGAGGCCGCCAGCCCGAAGGGCAACACCGAAAGGGTGTCGGCTGTTGGTCTGGCCGTTAGTCGGCCAGTGTGGCCAGACACCCTGCCCTAGAAAGAAGGAAACCAAAACTGCCCAGTCCACCTGCCAGCTGGCAGAGGATTTACAAAGTAGCTGCTGGGGACACGTGGATGAAACTGCCCCTGCCCAGCTGATTCCGGGAGTTTGATGACAACTGTGGAGTGTTGGGAAGGATTGACACTTGATTGGATGCTGCACCGGACCTATATAGCTGGGTGGAGGGCCTACGGCCCCTGTGCACATGGCCTTAGACTGGATGTGGCCGGTTATGGTGACTGGCTGCCAGTGCTGGACATTATTTTTTTCTTCTGTGTCACATCTTTTCCTCAACGAGAATCTACCCACGCCCCGTGATTATCTGCTTTGTTTAAGATGGAAAAGAAGAGGCCTAGAGGGTTGGCTTCATCTGCTTGTGCGGATTCCCCCAGATTTAAACAACCCAAGCTGGATAGTATTATATTAACCCCAAGTCAGGAACAATTACTTTTGGAATATTCTACGTTAAGTATTTTGGACACAAATAGCCCTCCCTCTGCGACACTTGCTTGGTGGCCAAGCTAAACTAACCTATAAGGATGTTGTCACTTTGGAGGGAAGGGGGAGCCAAGAGGGTGTTTCGCAGACTTTACAGGATGATTCTTTGGAAGACATCCTGAAACTTCAATGCCAGTTAATTTCTAGGACTGTTGTGTTACTATTTGATAGCATGTCAAGCATGGGGGACTCACTGTTTTAGGTAAAAGAGCAATTAAGGGAGGTACTTGCAAAATTAGATCAATTGCAAACAAAGGGAAGGAAACCGGTCCTATCTACTTTAGGATCTGAAAGGCAGAGTGTACCCAAAATGCGAGATGACTTCTATAGTAAGAATAATCTGTTGGCGGGAAGGAACCCTAGGAAGCAGAATGGGGATTCCTTTCCTTTGCCATATGGATCAAAGTTAGGCCCTTAAGTATTGGCCTTATTCCCAATTGGGGTAATGCAATGAGTGTAGCCCATCACCTGTCCAATCTACTGAGATTGCAAATACAACCTGAGGAGATACAGAGAGTGGATAGGCTGAGTCAAAATAGGAAGTGGATATGCTTCAAACTTTTCTGTTACTCAAACTTGTTGGTTAAGAAAATGTTCCTTGCGAGAAAGCATTTGAAGCAAAAAGGTATATCAATAGACAGTCTATACAACATATGACCATCTTGGGAGTGGGCTTTCTCAACCTCCCACCTTATCCTCTCCTAATTGTACTCCCTTGGGAGCCCATGCGAGAGTTGTTGATCGCATGCCTGAGAACCAACTGATAGAGGTTAATAAGGAAGGAAAGATGGAGGTAAGACATGGTGTAGATACAGCATTATTAAGAGTAGAGCCGGAGGGTTTGTCAGTTCCAATTAATGTTGATCCTCCTGCTGAATGCACTTTGATGGAGATAGGGACAAGAGTATATCAAGGACCACAGATCTTAGCAAATATTGTTAAAGGTTTCTTGGAAGACCCCACGAAGGGCGTAGGTGAAGTTCCTTTGCTGGCGCCTTTTGAGGAGTTGACAATCATAGATCAGGATTATTTTATACAAAAACTCGACTCCCGAAGGAGAGGTTTACCTTCCCTCACTTTAGATTACCAGACGCAAGATGTTGATGCTCGCAGGAAGACATACCAGCCAGAGAATAGACTGGAGAATCTTATTGCCACTCGATATTTGTCCAAAGAGGAGCTAGGAGTCCCATAGGGCCCGTTTAATAGTGTATATAGTATTGATACTATTAATATAACCTCACTAAAAGATGACCAGCAATATGACCATCAAATGGGGACTCAAGGGAAGAAGGTTGGGGCTAGGCTTCATAATTTACAATTGGATTCCCCAGTGGTAATTAAAGAATATGGTCTATTAGGAGACCATGTGGCTCCACTTATGACAGCTCAAGATGCTGAGCAGACATATGTGCCAGAGTCAGAGAGGAATGAAGAAAAGATTGAGATCCAGGGCTGACAGATGGGGGGCCCCCCAAGATCCAACCGATTCAGTTATCTCAGAGGGGAATTGGGGAGACTCCTTATTTATACCCTGCAAATCTATCTGCCTTTAACAGCAACCCCTTGCCCTTAACTGATAACGGGGAGGGGCAGATTTTTTTGGGTAAGAGTATGCAGGGTATAAGGCAAAATATCAGGATTTAGACTGGATCGCCTTTGTGAGTCATTATGACTTTGTTTTTTTCCAGGAAACATGGCTTGGGAAAAATAAAGACCTTTTAGTTCATGGCTACCAAACTTACTGTAGCCCAGGTGTAAGGCATTCTATCAAGGGCTGGTTATCTGCAGGTCTAGCGGTAATGATTAGGGATGAACACTTTAAATCATACAAATTATTGGCATTCCATAGGCAAGAATTTCAGGTAGGCTTATGGGAGCCATTTTGAGGAGAGCAGTTAATTTAAAAAAATTTATATATACCTCCAGATTCTTCTAGTTATTATAGCTCTGATATATGGGAGGAGCTGGAAAGATTTGTAGCTCAAGTAGAGAAAACCTACCCCTTGGTAATTTTGGTGATCCTTGGGGATTGGAATGCTAGAACCGGGCAAGAAAGGAGTGAGAACCCAGAGGATAATCTTGTAGTAAGTGAGGCAACATCAATCAAATGATCCAGAGACCAGTTAGTTAATGAGATGGGGAGATGCATGCTTAGGCTACTAAGTTCATGTGGTCTAACTCCCTTAAATGGAAGTGACCCAGATGATACTGATGGGGAATATACCTTTTCTAACTCCAGAGGCAGAAGTGTTGTGGATTACATCATTGTCCCAGTGTTGTATTGGGGAAGATTTACCAATTTCAAGGTTACGGTAAGGGCAGAAAGCGATCATATGGCTCTATCTGCACGGATTAACTTGTCTCCTCCTGAAAGTCTTTCTACTCATGATCTCATGCAAGGGAGGGCGAAAATCCAGAAAGTGTCTGTTAAATGGTCATCAACCCAAGCAGTTAGAACCTTTGAATTGCTATGGAGCCAGCCTTTCTGTAAAATTCGGAATGGAATAAGGATCGCTCAGGAGGAAGGCATAGAGCAGATACTTAACAATTACCTTATTATAATTAAGGAGTTGGGAGACACTATTCTCTCATGAGAAACATCCAGATTACCCCAACCTGTTAAAAGTTGGTACGACTGATTGCAGAAGATCAAAACGAAGCCTGATACATGCAAAAAAAGCTTGGTTAAAAGTCAATACAGTGATTACATCTCAAGAATTCTTTGCAAAACAGGGAATACAAAACCCTGCTAAAAATGAAAAAAGTAGAATTCTTTAATCATGTATGGGCCAGATTAGTAGCCGTGACACTAGAGACGCAAAGGTGTTTTGGTCTCTAATTAGTTTGGGGCTATGAGGTAGGTTGAGACGCCCAAATCCTACAGTAGATGAAGTAACCTGGACCAATTTTTTCAAAGAGCTTTACAGTGACACTGCAAGTATTCCTGAAGAAGGTGCCTTAGAGAACCTATTATCAGCAGATTCCCCTCCCTCTGAGCAACCATTCAATCCTTATGTAGGCACCGAGCAGGTGAAAGAACTGATTGTTGCGCTCAAATGCAATAAAGCCTCTGGGGGCGATTGGATTACTGCCGAGGTTGTCCAGGGTTGTGTTGATTGGTGGGCACCTCTATTAGTCAACCTTTTTACTTTGATCAACAAGACTTGCCGCATTCCCCCCCAATGGGGGGAAAGCCTTATTGTAACCATATTTAAGAAAGGCAACCCTGGAGACCCCGGATGTTACCGCCCTATTAGCTTGCTTCCCGTTATTGGGAAATTATATGTGAAGGTCCTTCTTAAACATCTGGAAATCTGGGTGCAGAGTCAAGAAATTATTCCAGAAGAGCAATTTGGTTTTTGGAGAGGTTTCTCTCCTATTGATAATTGCTTTGTTCTATCCCATTTTATAGCCAAATATGTAAGGATAAGAGCAGGGCAGCTCTTCCTCGTTTTTGTAGATCTGAGGAAGTCATTCGATTCGATTTCCTGCAGGAAGCTCTGGCAGAAGCTCTTTACCTTGGGTATTAACAGGGAGCTATTATTACTTTTAGTTCACTTGCATAGGGGGAATAGAGCTAGAATAAGGATTGACAACAGGGGGGGCTGGGAGTGAGTGCAGGGATTGGAGTGCTTCCCCTCCCCCCCCCCCCATCCACTTACCTGTCAGCTGTGTCAGAGCAGACGCGGGGCAGAGCTGGTAATCAGCAAAGTTGAAAAAGCCAAATCAGTCAATGGCGGTGCCATAGGCGCGTGCTGGGGCCGCGCACTGAGGGGCTGCATGCACAAGGGCGCGCCCTTCAGCACTTCCAGGAGCAGGAGCCTGGTTCCTTGTTTGTGCCTGGATTGTGAAATGCATTTGGGCTTATGACAAATTTTTGTCTCAGACTAGTTCTGCCTAAAAGGTTCATTTATTTGTATTATTTCCTGTTGTGTTTATTATTATCGTTGCAACCTTGTTTTTATATTATTTCATTTTAAAAAATGATGGCACACCAAAAGCACCCAAGAAAGGATCCAGCCTTGGTTTTACCCTTGCAGGCTAAGAATTCCAAGCAGCGGCGTATTGATGGGTTTTTTTTTTTATATAAACATGGTATGGTGGTTCCTGAGGGCAGGAACCATCTGTCTTTCAGGTTGACAAACCATTTTGCCCCTTGATATTGCCTATTCAAGAGAAGGCATCGGGGTGGGATGAGTCGCAGGTGGTTTTAAGACAGGTGGGAAGTGTGGATGATCCTGGGCATATAATATTGGATGCCAGGAGTCTTGTTGATCAGGGCCCTGGATCCATGACTGTGGTAGCGGACCTGGAACTGGTTACATCACACCCTTTGCACTCACTTTGTGCTCAGTTGTATGATCTAAACAAGAAAGTCAATGCTTTACATAAAATAGTAAAATCATTTGATCATACGAAGCAACCAACCTGTGCCCTGGATCAGCCCTCTCAGCCACGCCCTGTGAGGCCTATTGGCCGTGAGAGAGTCCCTGCTTTTACTCCGGATGATTTAATGTTAGTGGAGGGTGGGGGTCGATTTGTTTATTCCCCAGATATGTTAATGTTTGTTGTGTTACCATTGCCCATGGGGGTACTCCCCCTTTGGAATACCACTTTGGACATCGTGGAACATTTTAGGATTTTGTTGGAGGAATCATTTCTTAGATCGGATGTAGTAGCAATACACCACGTTTTAACTCATGAAAAGCGATTGATGTTTATAGCTACCTTCCGATCAGCTGATATAGTTTTACGAATCCTGGCAAAAGAGGCTAAATTAAATAAAGGGGGGTTTATGTCTCTCAAACTCTTCATATGTTGTAAGCCACCCCAAGCTGCATGGCAGGAGGGGCGGGGTAGAAATCTATAAAATAAAAATAAAATAAATAAATATGGACTCCCCCTTGGCCAAGCCAAAGAAGGTTGTTACCTCGATGGAGGAAGGAAAGGCAGCTTTCCCTTCTCTTCCCCCAGGTGCACCAAATTCATCCCAGTCACTCTTGCCTATACGGGCTAAGGGTAATGAAGCTCCGTCAGAAGTTAGTAGAAGGGTGGCTCCCCTCCCTGGTGCAGTTAAGTTGCAGCAATTTCCATTCATGCAGGTCAAGTAGCCCCAGAATCAAGTACTAGATCAAAAGAAGGAAGAATCTATGGAATTAGAAGTGCAGCTGCCCCCAGTGCATGACTTGAGTATACATTTTTCTCATCCCGATTCACCCAAATCCAAACTTTGTTCCCTGCAGCAGTCTATGAATTTTGTGGAGATCCTTGAAAAGCTTGACTTTATATGTGCTAGAGCAGGGAAGTTTAGGAGTATGGGCACTATAAAATGGCAAGCTGGGAAGAAGATGAAAAAGGGAAATCAAAAATCTTCTAGGTCCTCCCAGGATATTTTGCCTGGTTTGGAGGTTCTGACAGCTTCCTCTACACCTGTACATAAAACCGCTGGAGGGGACGCTGTGCCCCCTCTCATATCTTCAGGGAAGTCAGAAAGCGAAACTGGAAAGTCCCTGTTGGGCCAGTCGCAGTATGGATGTAGTAGCTTGGTCCTTTCTAAGGGAAGTTTAGAGGATGAAAATAAGAGAGAGAGCTCCCTGAAAGATTTTCCGGGCAAAATGTTGCATGAGTCGCATGAGCTGCATGAAGATAAAGGAACTAGGAAAGATATTAGTCGGGATGTTGCTCTTTTAAAAGCAAATAAGCCAGCAGTTACATGTAAATACATCTGAGTGGTAGTCTTGTTTGTTACCAGGGGTCTTTTCTTTTAGGGATAGAGCCAGGGAGAAGTCTAAAGAAAGGAGGAAAACTAGCCCGACTTCTATTGGTCAAAATGCCTGATATCAGGCAAAGTGCCCTTCTTTCCTAAAGTTTCTATCTTGGAATGTTACTGATATTCGAATAAAGTATGACCATGAATTTTTAAATTTTATACAAGGCTTTGATGTGATTTGCTTTCAGGAGATGTGGGCAAAATATCCTGGGACCCTTAATTTTGAGGGGTTTAGCCATTGGGCCTTACCAACCCTTGCTGTTCCAGGGAAAAAGGGGAGACCCTTGGGTGGGCTTTCTATGCTGTTACGGAAATTGCTCGGCTTGGAGCTAACAGTTTTGACAGAAGATGGGTCTCAAATTCAGCTGGTTAGGTTTTTGGTTGACCGTGTAGTGGGATTGTTAATTTACAACATTTATGTTCCACCAGGGTCAAAAGGTCCCTCTGTTTGGGAAGAGTTTGAGACCCTCTTTGTCAAAAGTCAGGAGACCTTTCCATTGGATGATTGTTTAATCTTAGGGGATCTAAATGCCAGAATTGGGTCAAATACAGAGCAGGTGCTGAATGATTTGGGATTGTTCTGCTTTTGATGAGCATCCAGATTGGAATGCAGGTAGGAACTCGCAGGACATGGTCATAAATAAACAAGGCAAATGTTTGTATAAATTCATACTGGAACATTCCCTTTGTGTTCTAAATGGGAGCACACAGAGGGACTACGAGGGTGTCTATACTTTTGTTAATCTAAATGGGGCAAGCGTTATAGATTATGGCATTATTTCCCCCTCCCAGTTGGATAATGTAAGGGAATTCAGAGTGATCTTGAGAATAGAGAGCGATTATTTCCCCTTATCCTTAATCCTGCAAGTGCAGTTCTTGCTGTCAGATTCTTTCCCACAAGCAAGCCCAAAAGAAGCATTTGGTTATTGCCTAGTAAGGCAGCGTTGGTCCTCCAGACTGGAAGCCATGATATCTAATAGTCTGGACTCTGAAACATTAGTTGCTCTAAGGTCAAACTTGCTGGCAGCAAATGATCTGGGGAAGGCCCTAACAATTTTGGATGAGATCTCGGAAGTTTTACTCCCTTGTCTCACTAAGTCAGGGTTCTTGAGTTGCAGTTCTTTTTTTCCGTTCCACTGGTGGGACAGGGAATGTGTTAAAAGAAGAGCGGAACTCAGGTGAGACATCTTAAGGGGAAATAATATTAGGGAACAAATAAAGAAATATAGTTATGCCAGAGCCCAGTATAAGGCATTTATTAGGGAAAAGAAACTGGCCTTTGCAGTTAATAGCTGGGGAAAGCTTTTGGATGCCCTTAGAAGTAGTGATGCTGGGGCCTTTTGGAACCAGGTTAATAATTATCTAATGAAGAGGCCTATGATGATCCCCAAATTCCATCCACTGTATGGACAAAGCATTTTCTTGAAATTTTTAATGCAAGTTTGCCATCGGGAAACACTTTGACAAATGTTGTAACTGATTTGTTACCAAAATGGGATGATGTTACCGTGAGGGAGGTGGATGAGGCCATATTATTATTTATTTATTTATTTATTTATTATTAACAAACATTNAGACACGGTCCCTGCCCCTAGGGCTTACAATCTGAGAGACAGGAGCTGGGGGAGAGACTTAGGAAGGGGAACAGAGGGAGAGACAAGGGGTCTAACATTCATGAAGATGCGAGGTCTCAAGTGCACGTACTTGGCTTGGTTACTATGAGAATGACCATATCATTGCTTAAGAGGGGGAAGGCTCCTGGTGGTGATTTCCTCCCTCCAGAATTATTTAAGGAAAATACTGGTTGTGGAGTGAAGCACTGGCCCACCTTTTTTCTCTTTATAAATGTCGTAGCGGAGGTTCCTGAACACTGGAGGGCCAGCATAGTTATTCCTATTTATAAAAAGGGAACAAGAGATGAGCCGTGAAATTATCGACCAATAAGTTTATTGCCAATTATTTCTAAAATCTACACCAGGCTCCTCTTGACCCGGTTGAATCAATGGGTCAAAGATTGCAGTCTTCTTGCTGAAGAGCAAGCTGACTTTTGGGCTGGCAGATCTACAGTGGACCACTGTTTTATTCTAAACCATCTTGCTGGCCAGTGTAAGAAAAATGGGTCAGATCTTTATGCTGCATTTATATATATCTCAGCGGCCTTCGATCTTATCGATAGGAATAGGTTATGGGAAAAGTTGCAACATATGAATATAGATCCTCGTTTACGGAAGCCGATCCAGTCACTTTATACGGGTACCAGTTTTCAGATCCAGTTAGGAAGGAGAGGTGCTTTAATGGAAAATATTTTGACTTTGAGAGGAGTAAGACAGGGGTGTCTTCTGGCCCCTACCCTTTTCAATCTTTATGTAAATTCCTTGATATTAGTTCATTGTGATAATGGGGACTATTTGGCACCCAAGATTGCTGGCCAGCAGCTCTCGTTATTAATGTACGCTGATGACACCGTGCTGTTATCCACGGCAAGACTTCGTTTAACCAGGCTCTTATCGGATTTTGGAAGTGAATGTGCCAAGTTAGGGCTATGAATAAATTACCAAAAACCGAAGATTTTGGTCTTTGCCAAAAAATATAGACCATTGTCATGGTTTTTAAATAGTGTAAGAATTGAGCAGGTGTGTATTTTTAAATATTTGGGGATAACCGTCTCTTATAACCTCTCTTGGGGGCCCCATATAAATTTGGTAAAACAAGAGGTGGGTGTTAGTGTAATGGCTGTGGGGGGGGAAAAAATTATGCTAAAGGAGGCCGACTTTTTGCCCCAGCATTTAAGGTCTAAAATCTCTTATGGGGCACAGGTGTGGGGGTACTCTGTAAAAATTCCAGTAATACTGGAGTGTCTGCAGATGAAATTTCTTTTTAAAAATTTGGGGGTTCCTACAGGTGTTCCATCAGCACTGGTTAGGCTGGAAACAAGTTCCCCTACCTTGGAAGCCCAATTAAAGAAATATTTATTAGTTTATGCTTTGAAATTAAATGCAACCACTGAAGACACTTTGGTTCATAAATGCTGGGAAATGGAAGTTGCTTCTAAGGTTTTCCCTTGGATGAATTATGTTCAAAATCAATTTAATTCCATGGGCTTACCACTTCCTTTTTTTAACCCAATTCCCTTTGAACGCTAGCATCAAAATCTTAAAAGAGAGATCCCTGGACATGGATTTGCAGGTGGGGAGGTCGTCCGCCTTGCTAGCTAAAACTGCCCCATTATATGGTTCTTTTCTTCCATCAAAGGAGGGTAGTCCCTATTTGCTAGAAATCCAGGAATATTAGTATAGAAGAGCCTTTACAGCTCTCCGCTTCCAGTGTTTTGGATCAGCTGCAATATTCGGAAGGTATGTGGGGAAACCTTATAACCAAAGGATATGTATCTGTGGGTCGGAGGAGGTGGAGGACTTGACACAGTATTTCCTCTCCTGCCCCTTATATGAAGTACCTAGACAGGAGATGTGGGATGAGATAGGCCTCCACGCCTCCCTTCGGCCAGATGAACGTTTAAGCTATTGCCTGGCGGATAAATCTATCCGCATCTCAAAGATAGTTGCTAAATTTGGTTTCAGAGCTTCTCTTTTGTGGGAAAATGGGTCCAACAGGTCGGTGTAGATGGTACTGAGGAATAAGGATCAAAAACTGATTCATTTTTCCTATTTATTTTATCTTATCTTACCTAATGTTAGCCTTGGATTTTGTAATTAGAGGCGGAAATGTATAACTATGGTACCTTTTAAAATATTTTCTTTTTCTTTTTGTAATATCTCTGTGTGTAAATTATATGCATGGTTGTGGTTATTTTGTAAAGTTTTTGTATATGGCAATAGCTAAACAAATAAAAATTAATTATTATTACAGAGGGACAACAGGGGGAACCTTTCTGGCTATATTCCAATAAATATAGGAGTGAAACAAGGTTGCGTGTTAGCTCCTCTATTATTTAATATATATATTAGGGATCTTATAAAGGATTTGTTAAGTGTAGAAGGTGACCCCCCCGAAAGTTAAGGATAGGAAAATTACGGCTCTTCTCTTTGCAGATTACGTAGTATTAATATCCCAGACAAGGAAAGGCCTCTTAAATCAATTAAATTAGTTGGCCGAATACTGTGTAAAGAATGAGTTAGTTATCAATACAGACAAGTCACAGATTATGGTTATGGGGAGAAGGAAGCCGAAATATAACTGGTCTATTAAAAATCAACAGTTGCTCCAAGTAGATTCATATGTCTATTTAGGTATTACCTTTTCATCAAACTCTATGTGGGAAAGGCATAAGAGACAAATTGCCCTTAAAGCAAAGGCATCGGCTAGGGGTATCATCAATCTAGCGGCAAGATCAGTTGGCATATCTATCTCTTATGCTCTGAGAGTTTATAGAGCAAAGGTCTGCCAGCTCTTAACATACAGGATGGAAATACTAACGGGAGTTAACTTGGAAACTTTGGAAGTGGTTCAGAATCAGTTCCTCTGAAGGCTCTTAGGTATACCGCAAGGAGTGCCAGCTGCAGTTGTAAGATCCGAGACAGGGATGATACCAATAATGTGTATTGCCAGACAGTTAAGTATTCGCTACTGGCTAAAACTGTATACTAGAGCCACGCCAGACCTACCCACTCTCTGTTTATACAAAGAGTTGAAGTGTACTTTGGCTCCTTTTTACCCTTGGCTAACCCAGATTGGCTTCCAGATGAGGAATTTGGGCCTTTCATTTAGTTTTCCAGCGGGGTCTGACTTATACTGTCTAATACGTTTGGTAAAGATCAGAGCTGAGGACATCGCTAAACAGAATGATCTGGTGGTAGTCTCTAGATGGAAAGCAGCCCCCTATTATCAGCATTTTAAGGGTGTTAATAAATTTGAGGGGCTACTTGGATAAAATAAGTAACAAGAATTTACGTAGGGCATATATGCAACTTCGTATGCAGCTATGTGAATCAGCTGTTCTTTCTGGGAGGTTTCAGAGTAGGCCGTATGAAGAGAGGCTTTGCCCTTGTAGTAACCCTGAAATAGAAGATCTGCAACACATTATCTTCAGATGTACTTTTTATGCTGATATACGCATGTTTGGTTATATCCATTGTGCCTGGGTGAAGAGTTTGTGCCCAATGTGGAAAAAATGGCACTTTTTCTTTCTTCTGATAATGTAACTATGCATGCGGTTGCCTCTTTTTCACTATTGGCGGCAAGGATACGTAAAGCCAAGGCTCAAATTAACTAATTAATTGATCGGGGTTGTATTGTCCTCCCAGGTTGTTATCCATGTACCCTTTTGGGCTAAAATGTGATTCCTCCTCATCAATTGTTAATTCCCCTCACAATTAGTTATGTGAGCCATCCAATTCGAATGGCTCTGCAATTTTATTATTTTATATTTATGTTGTTATGTAGTTGTGTTATGTATAATATGTTTATGTTGGTTTGTTTGTTGGTTTATGTTGGATCAAGATGTAAGTCCGTACCCATAATAAATTGATTGATTAACAGCCCTCCCTGCCTGGAAAGTAGGCCCCAGAACCCTGAGGGTGGTGGATCCTGGGGCTGGAGTGGCTGGCTGCTTCTGATGCAGTGGAATGACAGCTCCCTGTGAGCAGGATGATGGCCCCAGAACCCTGATAGTGGGTCCTAGGACAGAAGTGGCAGCTTCTGGATGAAGTGGAATGACAGCCCTCCCTGCCTGGAATGTAGGCCACAGAACCCTGAGAGTGGTGGGTCATGGGGCTGGAGTGGCTGGCTGTTTCTTGATGCGGTGGAATGACAGCTCACAATGAGTGGAATGACAGCCCCAGAATCCTGACGGTGGGTCCTGGGACAGGAGTGGCAGCTTCTGGATGAAGTGGAATGACAACCCTCCCTCCCTATAATGTAGGTCCCAGAATCCTGATGGTGGGACCTGGGACTGGAGTGACTGGCTCTTTCTTGATGTGGTGAAAGGACAGCTCCCCGTGAGTGGAATTACGGCCCCCAAATCCTGATGGTGGGTCCTGGGACAGGAGTGACAGCTTCTGGATGAAGTGGAATGACATCCCTCCCTGCTGGTAACATAGGCCCCAGAACCCTGATGGTGGGACCTGGGGCTGGAGTGGCTGGCTCTTTTTTGATGTGGTGGAATGAAAGGTCCCTGTGAGCGGAATGATGACCCTAGAACCCTGACGGTGGGTCCTGGGACAGGAGTGGCAGCTTCTGGATGAAGTGGAACGACAGCCCTCCCTGCCTGTAACGTAGGCCCCAGAACTCTGATGTTGGCACCTGGGGCTGCAGTGGCTGGCTGCTTCTTGATGCGGTGGAATGACAGCTCCCCGTGAGTGAAATGATGGCCCCAGAACCATGATGTTGGGTCCTGGGGCTGGAGTGGCAGCTTCAGGATGATGTGGAATGACAGCCCCCCCCCCCCTGTAAAGTAGGTCCAAGAACCCTGACGGCAGGACCTGCAGCTGGAGTGGCTGGCTGTTTCTTGATGTGGTGGAATGACCGCTCCCTGTGAGCGGAATGACAGCCCAAGAACCCTGATGGTGGGTCCTGGGACAGGAGTGGCAGCTTCTGGATGAAGTGGAATGACAACCCTCCCTGCCTGGAATGTAGGCCACAGATCCATGAGGGTGGTAGGTCTTGGGGTTGGAGTGGTTGTCTGCTTCTTGATGTGGTGGAATAAAAGCTCCCTGTGAGTGGAATGATGGCCCCAGAACCTGGACAGTGGGTCCTGGGACTGGAGTTTGGTCCTGGGGCTGGAGTGGCAGCTTCTGGATGACGTGGAATGACATCTCCCTGTGAGCAGAATGACAGCCCCAAACTCTGATGGTGGGTCTTGGGACAGGAGTGGCAGCTTCTAGATGAAGTGGAATGATGGCTCCCTGTGAGTGGAATGACGGCCCCAGAACCCTGATGGTGGGTCCTGGAACTGGAGTTGCTGTCACCCCTACTTGGCCAGGCATTGCAGGCTGTCAGCTAGGTTGCATTGGAGCAGTGGCAGAGGCCTGTACAGGGCTCAGTGGCTGACACCCCTACTTGGCCAGGCATTGCAGACTGGCATCCTACTCAAGTGAGCTCAAGATGCTCTATTGCAATTTGGGCAGGCCTTGCCTGGTGGTGAATCTCATGGACACCCACCCCCCCACACACCGGTGCACTCATCCGAGCTATGCCCATCTACAAGACTAAGGAGGAACTGACTGACAAGCAGCAGCAGACATTGGATTGCCTGGGCACGGTAACTGCAGCTGGCACCCCTGCTCAGCTGGGCGTTGCAGGCTGGCTGGCATTGGTGGAGCAGCAGCAGAGGTCCAGCCAGGACTCGGTGGCTGGCACCCCTGCTCAGTCAGGCATTGCAGACTGGCTGGCCTCAATGTGGGACACTTGCAAACAAGTGGAACAGCCCTCCCTGCCTGGAATGTAGAGAATGCAGCAGAGGCAGCATTGGCAGCAGCAGTGGACAGTGAATTGCCTGGGCACAGAACCCGTGGCACAGACAGTAGAGGCGACACTGGCAGCAGCAGTGGACAGTGGATTGCCTGGGCACAGAATCCATGACACAGACAACAGACGGCATTGGCATCAGTAGCAGACATTGGATTTCCCGGGCACAGAATCCATGACACAGACAGCAGAGGCGGCATTGGCAGCAGCAGTGGACATTGGATTGCCCAGGCACAGAACCCATGGCACAGACAGCAGAGGCAACATTGGCAGCAGCAGCGGACATTGGATTGTCCCGGGCACAGAACCCATGAAACAGACAGCAGAGGTGGCATTGGCAGCAGCAGTGGACCATGGATTGCCCAGATGCAGAACACTTGGCACAGACAGCAGAGGAAGCATTGGCAGCAGCAGTGGTCATTGCATTGCCCGGGCACAGAACCCATGGCACAGACAACAGAGGCAGCATTGGCAGCAGGAGTGGACATTGGATTGCCCAGGCACAGAACCCATGGCACAGACACAGACACAGAGAGCAGAGGTGGCATTGGCAGCAGCAGTGGACATTGTGTCTGTGCCATGGGTTCTGTGCCAGGGCAATACAGACAGCAGAGGTGGCATTGGCAGCAGCAGTGGACATTGGATTGCCTGAGCACAGAACCCATTGCACAGACATCAGAGGTGGTGGACAGACTTGTGGTGCGTGGGAAAACTGCAGTAGGCAGCGGGGTTCCATCGAAGCAGCTGCCTATAGACTGTAGCCCCATGATATTGGGATACCCGAGGAGGAGGAGGTAGCAAGTGCAGTTGGGGATTGTCCAGCACAGGACTTATCGGCAATGAGCCCCAGGTGCCCAGCTGAGTCAGAGGATGTCTGGGGGATCCCTGCCACATCACGTCCACCCGAGAGACTATAAACACCAACGCAGCACCTGCGGCCGCTGTTGGCAAGCTTGCATTGCTTGGGAAAACAGCAGTAGGCATCAGGGCTCTGCCGAAGCCACTGCCTATAGACTGTAGACCCATGATATTGGGATACCTGAGGAGGAGGAGGTAGCAAGTGCAGCTGGGGATTGTCCAGCACAGGACTTATCGGCAACGAGCCCCAGGTGCCTAGCTGAGTCGGAGGACATCTGGGGGATCCCTGTCACATCACTTCCGCCTGAGAGACTATAAACACTGACGCAGTGGCTGCGGCTGTGCCGTAGGTGCACACCAAAGGGCGTCATGCCTAAGGGCAGCGTGCGCAAGGGCGCATCCTGTGCATGCAGCCTTAGGCGACGGTGACTGGGGATTGTTCTGATTGATTTTCATCTCTTAACACACATGCTTTGCCACCATAGACCCATGGTATATCTGGCCTGTCTCTGACTTCAGATCTCTCGACCTGTACCATGGAGGCTACCCCCCTGAGCAGTTTTTCACCAGTGGGGAAGAATCCCACTGGTGAGTGCCTACGTAGGTGTGATTCAGTCTCTCTCTTTTATATTCCTCCTATTTTGTTCTAGGCTCTGTGTATTATAGGGAGTGATTTGCATTTTTTTAATGTCACGTAAAAGAGGTAGGCCAGGCCCTACTGATCAATTAGACCAGATAGTCACTCCAAAACAGCTCAAATTAGATGCATTTCTGGCTAATACGGAACCATCTCAGAAGGACACCCATGAGCGGTTGGGGGGGTAGTAAAAAGGGCCTTGTTCATGACATCTGTCAGTGCTCAAACTGGATCTCCCAACTCCTTTGATGAAGTTGACTTTAGTGGCCTTTCAGTTAAATCAGTCCTCTCTGATACAAGTCCCTATGATATCCTGGCTAATCAGTGCTTCCTGATTGCTGACCTGATAAAGAAATTGATTTCTCAGCTATCACAACCATACTGGAACAACAGAAGGAACAGATCAAAATGCTTACTGACTATACAGTAAATATTGAGAACAGGCCTGACTCTCTCTGTCAAGGTAGCATCCAACTAGCAAATGGCATGTTTTGCCCGGTTAATAAGGCTGGCCCTTCCCCCATTCATAGTAAGGCCCCGGCTAGCTCCAGTGTGTCCCGTTCGTTTATTCAAAGCAAACCTCTCGGAATATCTGAAGTAAGAAGGGGTCTAGTGGATAAACCATTGATAATCCCAATGTCTCAAAATTTAAGATTAATAAGGCCATTGCTTTTAGGGTTTCACCCCTCCAAAATGGATATCTTCCTCACTGGTTCTCCAAGGAATCAATCCAGACCCACCTAAATGACCTGCTTAATTTTAAGAATGCCCCTATGGCAGATATCTTCCTTTCAGAAACTCTGCCCCCCCCCCCCCCCTCGGCGGTAGGCAAATAAGGATGATAGTAAATTTTAAGAACCCAGGCCTAGTTGGGAAAATCTTCTCGGCCACTGATTTTTTGAGCTCCTGAGGGATAATAGCCAGTGAAGCCTTTTTTTTCCTTAGACCCCCATACCTCTCCCAGGCAAGGTCATGTAAGGGCCAAATACGATAGGGCCAGGCCAGAACTGCTTAATGTGGTTCAACTCCAATTTCCCACTACACAGTTTAGTAACCCCTCGCCAGTGTCCTTAGGAAGCAATGAGGGCAATGTTTGTCCAAATAATCAGAGACTCTTAGAAATTGCGTTAGACTCTGCCCCCCTTCTGGATGTTAATGGCATAACTATGGCCCCAGTTGGGGATTCCATAATATGTCAAAACCCAGAGGCAATGGAGTCAGTCACAGTCTGTATTGGATGAACTTGTGCCTGCTCAATCTATTCCAGTTATTAACACCTTAAATGAGGTCAGGGGCCTTTTGGCTCCCTTGTTATCTGTTCCCAATAGCCCTGCCCAAAGTAAGGGGGCTAATATAACCCCGGAGGCTACGGCTACATTGGCAGCCTCATCAAGGCTGCGGGATACTAACCGAAGCCTCATACAGGGTATTAATCCTAACCCTAAAGGACCAGCCAAAGCTAAGGGTCCCTCCCGTAGCGGAGGTTTAGCAAGGTGCTCACCAGGTACTGTGTCTATCTGTTCCTGGAACATTGCAGGATTGGGATCCTGCGATAGAGATGCCACTTTTCTGGCTTACTTGAGAGGATTTCATATTCTCTTACTCCAAGAAACATGGAGTAAGGAATCCTTGGAGCTTCCAGGATTTAAGTCCATAACCATTCCTGCAGTTTCACTTTGCTCTAAGGGATGGCCCAGTGGTGGGCTGGTCTGCTTCTTCTCAGAAGAGCTGGCCTTCGAGTTTATCCATTATATTAACCTTCCCCCTATAGCAGTAGGGGCTGTGCTTAAAGTGGGGACTCTACAGTTAATCTGCATCTCTGCATACATCCCCCCTATCAACACTCACAGCTTTGAACTGCCCTTTTGGCCCCGCCTTGAGCTGCTGGTTGCTGAATTAATAGCTACCTACCCACAGGCAAAACTTATTTTGGCTGGAGATCTAAATGCCTGTCTTGCCCCCAATAATGAAGTCCTAGGGCTGTGGAGGTCCTAATGTGGAGGTCAGTTGCAATGTCCGGCAAGTCTTCTTTGCAGACACTCTAAGGATCCAAAGGTGAATTCCTCATGGCTAATTTTCTGGTGAGAGCAGATTTGGCTGTCCTTAATGGTTCCATTGTAGATGACCCTGAAGGGGAGTTCACATTTATTGCTCATCAGGGCTTTAGTGTGGTTGACTTCATCATAGTAACTCCCTGTTCAAATCAAATCAAATCAAATTTTATTAAGCCAAGCCAAAGGCTATAGCACAAATAAACATACAGACAAACAAATCTACAAAAATCCCCAATACTTTCCCATCAAAAAAAATAAGAACAGGCATATCTACTACCCTGATACAAACATATATACTGGGTTTCCATAAATCTAATAACCCACCCTGGATCACCCAAAAACTACTTAGTTTGATAATCAATAAAAGACTGCCTCATAACAAACGCTTGTACAAGGAATTTTGCCACTGAATATAAATGAGTAACATTAGTGAGCACTTGAGTTAATAGACCATGGGAGGACCTACCCGGATACTCTTTTAAGATGGTACACAGATATTTTTCCCTCAATCCATCATATAGGTGGCATTCAAATATCACATGCTGGGCGGTCTCCACACTTATACCATCGAAGGGGCATATCCTTTCTACAAAGGGTAATCCCTCCAATCTTCCTTCATACACACGAGTAGGGAGGGCATTTAATCTTGTACACATAATTAGATACTTTGCCCTCGGAGATATATCAGCAACCAGATATTCTGCCATACACCCCACCTCTGGGCCCCACAGCTGGTAATCACGAAGGTGAAGGGTTGCATTTACTGCCGCAAAATCCTGCTGCCTAGCCACATCTTTAATGCGAGACAGCACCTCTCGCAAAGCGCATTCTGGATATTTCCCTTGTATATACAACAAGGAAAATCCCAGCTTCCCCAAGTAATCTTCTATACTAGCCGACCAAGCATCCCTGAATCCATCTTTGCTCAAAAGAGCATCCAATCCCTTCCCACTCTGGGCGGCCTTACTACTAGAGAACCAAAACTTCAGGACAGATTCCCATGCTAGTGAATCCCAATCTTGTTGTCCTACCTCCAGCCTAATGGCTGCCGCCGGTGTACCCCTTGGGACTCTAAGCAGCCTTTGTAAATAGGCAAACTGAATCCTAGCCAGGGAATAACTATTTAAAGGTTTCCATAGTTCAGCCCCATAGAAAAGGGCTGCCCTCACCTTGGCATTTAGAACCTGTATTGCTAAATTTATTGCCGTTTTATCCGTTTTACGGAAAAACCTGGTTAATGCCAAAGCGGGTCCCTTGGTGGCACTTGTTGCTTTTTTCACATGGTCTGCCCATTTCCCCCTCTTCTGGAAATAAAGCCCCAGATATTTGAAATTGGCGACTTGCTGTATCTGAATGTTTCCAATTTCCCACTTATAGACTTTTCTTTCATTGGTGAAAACCACTATTTTAGATTTCCCATGATTTATTTCCATACTATTTAAGCTACAATATTCACCCACTTTTTGCAATTGCCTGGCCAGACCCACCTTTGTCTGCGACAAAACCACCAAATCATCTGCGTATAACAGACAGCCCACTGGCTTGTCTGCTAACTTTGGGGGAAAAAATTCAGGTCTGGCCATGAGTGGAGCTATATCATTCAGGTACAGGTTGAACAAGGTGGGGGCCAAGACGCAACCTTGTCTGACCCCTCGGTATGTATCAACCTTCCCTGTAAGATATCCTTCTCGGTCAACCCGTATCCGGAGGGATGTAGCCAAATGAAGGTTGTATAGAAGAATCAGAAGTCTCCTATCTAATGTAGAATGACCCAGTTTGTCCCATAATCGAGACCTATCAACCTTGTCGAAAGCAGCTCTAAAGTCCAAAAATGCTGCAAAAAGTCGCTTATTTTGGGTCTTATATTTCTCGATTAGATGATACAGGATTCTACACTGACCAATTGTAGACCTCCCCTTAAGGAAACCGGCCTGCTCAAGGCACATGATGTTCCCCTCCTCCATCCATTCGTTTAACCTTGACAAGAGGTGTTTCCCATAGATTTTACTGATTGTATTAAGGAGACTAATTGGCCGGTAACTGGCCGGATCCCCTCTGGGCCCCTTTTTATAAATGGGGACAACGATTGCAGAACCCCATCCTGCCGGGATAAGCCCTGTGTCATTAATCACAGTGAACAACACAGCCAAGACTGGTGCCCACCAATCTATATTTGATTTAATGCAATCAATCGGAATCAAATCCTCTCCTGGGGCCTTGGCATTTTGAAATGTAGTCACCAGCTCAACTACCTCCTCCACAGTCACAGGAGACCAGGGCGGTGTAGCTGTTAGATCGAGGGACATATGCCCACTCTGGGTATTTCCAGTGGCATATAATTTCCTATAATGATTTTCCCAGGCATCCACTGAAATTGGGTAATAACCCACTTTTATTTCCCTGGGACCAATCCCTGAAATCAATTTCCAAAAAGTTTTGGCATCCTTCCTCTGTGCTGCCTCCAATAATGCCTGCCATTGCTTTTGTCCATATAACTGCTTTTTCTCTTTTAGAAGGACCCTATACCTTTGTTTAGCTACAAATAAATCCTTAGGGGGAACTGACTGCCGAGCTTGTCGGTACAATTGATACAAAGACTTAATGAGATTCCGAGCTTGCCAGCACTCAGCATCAAACCAAGGCTGGTTCGGTGAAACTTTACGTCTCCTACCGGCTGTCACACACTGTGAGAGATACTGCGTCATCCCTTCAATCAAATCCTCATAGCATACCATCTTACACACAGACCCATCTAAACTCAAGACCTTACCCCGTAATCCTAGTGGCTCACTTCCTTCTAAATAACTTATAACCTGACTCGAAAGAGACTGAGACCACTTAATTATGGGTAAGCAACAGACATCGTGAGCCACCCCCTGTTTTACTACTATAATTTCCCGTGAATCACATAGGAAATCCAGCTCTATTACCAGTGGTAAATGGTCACTCAGAAGAAGATCACTAACCCCAAAAAACTTAATCTTATCAATAACAGATGACGTGACCATAATAAAATCCACTGTGCTAGAGCCTTGATGCCCTATGAAGGTAAACTCTCCTTCTGGGTCCTGAAAACCAGACCCATTCAGGATTGAGAGTGACAAATCCTGAGCCATTGAAACTAATCTTAACCCCGAGGGGTTGATCTTAACATCCTTCGAGGATCTTGAACTCAATAATGGGTGCCTAAGATGCTGCGAGAACTCAACATATGGAAGAAGGGCATCATCCGACGCACCTATCCTGGCATTCATATCTCCCAGCATAACAATATGTGCTGCTGGGTATGTTAACATTAATGACTCAGTAAAAGTTTGTAGATCCTCCCAGAGTTCTTTATCAAATGTCATTGCATTCCTAGGGGGAACATATATATTTAAGAAAATTACCTGCGTTCGACCTATTGGTACCATAACTCCTTGAACTGACGAAGGTCCACCCACCAAGGGAGTGGCCTGAATCTGACAATGATCTGCTACTAAGCATGCCAATCCTCCCATCGGGCGGCCCCCTACTTGTGAATTAACTGCCTGTTTACTAAGAATCGTAAAATGTATAAGTTCTATAGGGGATACCTCCCATGTCTCTTGAACAAAGACAATGTGATAATCAGCCAGGTATGCGAGGAACTCCTGTTGTACCACCCGACCTCGCCACCCGGCTATATTCCAGGTACAAACCCTCAGCACCTCACTTTGCTGTTCTCCTACACAGCACCATTTTCACGCAACCTCCCCCCTTTTACCTTCCCTTAGCCCTGCAGCCCCACCAATACCCAACTCCTTACCCGAGGTAAAATCCGAAATATCAATAGGGCTCAGCAAAGGAGGGGCTGCAATATCCATGGATTCTAAGTCGGTTTGTACCTGTAACTGTTCCTTATATGGCTTAATAGATTTTCTCCCTTGCTTCTCCTCCCCAGAGGGCCCGGGCATAGCCAGCTGCCACAACCTTTCCTCAATTGGAGGTCCTCCCCCCTCCTTATGGGAGATTTTATCAGAGGGCATTAGTTTGTTACTTAGGTCTACCTGTGGACCTTCCTGAAATCCTGGGGCCTCCTTATTCCTACCCACTACAAGTGGGCGGTTCGCAATATCTTCCCAAACCTCTCCAAGCATAACCCCCCATGATGAAAATAAACCCCGTTGATTCCAGATCCTATCAGCCAATCCCTGGCCTTTGAAGTAGATCACCACCCTCTGTACCCCATAAGGGGCATGGAGCAACCGAATCTCCGCTATCTGCCATTGAAAGATCGGGCAGTTCAGTATGAAAGATAGATGACATACTACGTCCCTCTTAGTGCTCCATCTAGGGAACGTACCATCTGGTAAAGGCTGGGCACATACAGATATCGCCCTAAGATTTAATCTCCGGGTCCGACCTTGGTGTGGGACTGGGTGGTTATTTAGGCTCTTTAGACGTGTCACGGGTGGATCAACTTGATCCAAAGGTCCAGCCACCTGGGCTAGATCCCCCCCAGTCCTTTCTCCCTCCTGTACCAGGACTGATTCAACATACTTATGAACCTCCCTTGCAAATCTCCCTGCTTTATAATCTACAATAAAATCTGTAATTGTATTGCGACAATCTTTCTGTGTGTTCAAAAGCCCCGTAATATGCTCCAATTGAGCCAAAAGTTTCTTAATTAGCTCCGCAATTAGAAAGCATTGTGTCCCCAGTAATTCTGTAGTTGTAGGCAAGGAGGTTCTAGGGACTTGGTCAGTTGAATGGGGCATCTCCTGTCCCCGCAGAGGAGGGGACTGGGCACTAAGGTTTAATGGTGAGGTGAGAGAAGAGGATAGTTCCTGATTTAAGGGGGAGGAATGATCCAACCCCGTATCTCCTCCCCCTCCCCCTGATGCCAAATAATCATCCATTTTTAACTGTTTGGATTGTAAAAGACCTTTTTGGCCAGAACGATTCTGTCTCCCATTCTGCAAATGAACTAGGAAATGGGTCCTTAAAGGAGCCTGGGGGACTGTCGCCACAAGGGGGGACACAACAGAGCTAGCCAAAGACAAAGCCCTAGGGGAGGTTTTCAGAGTGGGTGCTCAACGGTAGAGCATTGCCTCATTTTGCAACATCTGGCAGAGAAATATACTACCATTTATATTATGTATTACCTAAATGGTATATGTTTGCCATTGTTGGCAATTTAATTTCCCTTTTTTCAATGGCTTCGGTTATGGTGATAAATGAATTTGAATTTTACATCAGAAGCGGCATTCGCAGCAGCAGCGGACATTGGCTTGCCCGCGCACAGAACCTGTGGCACAGACAGAAGAGGCGGCATTGGCAGCAGCAGTGGACATTGGATTGCCCAGGCACAGAGTCCTTGGCACAGACAGCAGAGGCAGCATTGGCAGCAGCAGCAGACATTGGATTGTCTGGGCACAGAACCCATGGCACAGACAGCAGAGGTGGCATTGCCAGCAGCAGCGAACATTGGATTGCCCTGGCACAGAACCCATGGCACAGACAACAGAGGCAGCATTGGCAGCAGCAGCAGACATCGGTTTGCCTGGGCACAGAACCCATGAAACAGACAGCAGAGGCAGCATTGGCAGCAGCAGCAGCCATTGGATTGCCCGGGCACAGAACCTGTGGCACAAACAACAGAGGCGGCATTGGCAGCAGTAGCGGACATTGGATTGTCCAGGCACAGAGCCCTTGGCACAGACAGCAGAGGCGGCATTAGCAGCAGCAGCGGACATTGGATTGCCTGGGCACAGAACCCGTGGCACAGAAAGCAGAGGCAGCATTGGCAGCAGCAGAAGACATTGGATTGCCCGGTAGCAGAACCTATGGCACAGACTGCAGAGGTGGCATTGGCAGTAGCAGCAGAAATTGTATTGCCCAGACACAGAACCCGTGGAACAGCAGAGATTGCAGCAGCAGGATTTGTCTGTGCTAACTGTGCAACACCCATAGAGCCAGGATGGTAGGATTTGCCAGGGAAGAGCTCCCATACATCAGCAGATGGCGGCAGCAGCAGCAGGATTGTGTGGGCACATTTGGATTTGCCATGGCAGACCACCCATGGACCAGTAGAAAGAAGCAGCGGGATTACCAGGTCAGTGGGGCACATCACCCAGAGCTGCCAGGGCAGGCAGACAGGCACCTTGGCATGAGAGGTAGGGAGGCTGGGGCAGGGCTTCAGCTTTGCCCACAGGGCAGGAAGACATGCACTTTGGCATGAGCATGGGAAGGCAGACTGAGATACGCTCTGATCTTGGCCACCTGGGCGGACAGACAGGTAGCGTGGCATGAGTATCAGAAGGATGGCTGAGTCAGGCTTTGAGCTTGGCCACCTGGGTGGGCAGGTGGGTGGGCAGGCAGACAGGCAGCATGGCATGAGAAGAAGGCAGACTGAGGTAGGCTTTGATCTTGGTCACCTGGGTGGGC
>QEPC01010218.1:1054083-1067299 GCA_003113815.1 Sphenodon punctatus
CCCCCCCCCCCTTCCCAAGCTGCGTGGGTAGAAGGGGGGACACCCCCCACCCACCCTGGATTTTTTTTTAAAAAGCGGACTGGACCTGGGCTCCGGGCCGCTGCCGGCTTTCCGGCAGTAGCCAGGGCTATGGAGGCAGCTGAGCTCTCCTCTAGGAGCCCACATGTGGCTGTCTGGCACCTTCTGGCAGCCAGCAGGCAAGACCGATAACCTAACACACACACACACTGAATCGCCTTTTACCTGTGCTCTTTCCGTGTGGCGGCAGCAGCAGTGGCGCGGCGCGGGTCCGGTTGCAGCACTGGCTTCAGCGCTTCACCAGACCTTCCGGGGAAACCCGGAAGTTCCCCAGAAGGCCTAGTGAAGCGCTGAAGCCAGTGCTGCAGCCGGGCCTGCACCGCGTTGCTGCTGCCGCCTCCGCTACCACCACCCAGAGGGAGCACAGGTAAAAGGTGATCTGGGGTGTGTGTGTGTTAGGTTATTGGTCTTGCCTGCCAGCTGCCAGAGAGTGCAAGCCAGTCACGTGTTGGCTCCCAGAGGAGAGCTCAGCTGCCTCCATAGCCCTGGCTACCGCAGGACAGCCGTCGACAGCCCAGAGTCCGGTCCGTTTTTTTTAAAAAAAATCCAGGCTGGGCAGGGTGGGTGTCCCCCCTTCCACCCGCACAGCCTGGGAGGGGGAGGGAAAGTGGTTTTTAACATTTTGGCTTGGTTTTTTTTACATTGCGGCCGTTGATTTCAATGGCCGCAATGTAAAAAAAATCCGGTACAGGAACTGGCACAGGGAATTATCCAGTACAGGGAATTATCAGATCTATCTGGTATCCCTGATACTGCCAAATACCGGCAGTATCAGATACCGGGAGATCCGAAGTTCCCACCCCTAATCTCTATCTATCTCTATAACTAAGCTAACGTCTACAACTATCTATCTATAGTATCTAATATCTGTCTATCTATATAAACACAGGGATGGGTGGGGGGACACAGACAGCTCACAACAAACAACACAGGGAGGGGTACAAAACTGAAATGAAACCTAAATCAATCTAATGCTAGTCTAAATAAATCCAAAGGCAGGAGAAGGGAATCAGGGATGGACTATATAAAGGGAGGAGGGAAGGAAGAACACAGGCAGGGGTAAAAAATAAAAACAGCTAAATCTATCTAATCTAAATAAATGAAACTATGGAGGTAAATGGGTGAAATAGGAGGAGGATGGCAATGGATTGGGAGGTACACAAACTGCTGGGAGAGGGAGACTTCTGAAATGCCTGCTGACAGGATCAAAGGCTAGTTCAGAAGGAGTTGGAAAGGGGGAGGGCAGCAATGACTTTTGTTACTTGCTGCGCCCACCTTACCACAAGCCCCATTGACTCCGTGCAGCCTAGCCCCATGTCAATCGCAGACTGCGAAGTCAGTGGTCTGAGGAAAAGAGGGATGGTGATTGGGCAGGCTGGCTGCTAGTCCAAACCTCTTCACCCCTGGTGCCAGGAAGTATGCTCCTCAGTTGCCCCCCTGGGCCTTCCAGCCCTGTTTTTCCCACCCAAACTCATCCAAACAGGGTCGAACTGTTCAGCCGCTTCCGCGTTTGGTTTGGCCATTTGGTTCAGTCATCCGAACTGGCTGAGTTTGGGACGAACACCAAACGGCCGAATCGCATTCGCACATCCCTACCTGTAGGTGGAGCTAATAGCGTGACTTACCTGGATGAGCCAGAACCTATGTAGTTGGGGGCCTCTCAGGGAGAGTGTAGGCGACAGGGGTGCCTCTGTTTCTACTGTGAGATGTCAGGCCACTTTACCAGAGGGTACCCCCAATTAACCCCCCTACGTAAGGAATCAGGAAATGCCCCTTGCCAGGTGGGAGAGGGGATCTTCCAGTAAGTTCCTGGTGGAACCCCTGTTTGGTGAGCTCAGTGATGCAAACAGAGCTTTGCTGTCCCCATATGTGTTCTCCACTCTTTCCCCAACAGTTTCCATAGTAGTGCAGACCCTTATTGATTCAGGAGCATCAGGTAACTTCCTGGATCAACAGTGGGTGGCATGGTACCATGTTCCTACACAATTGCGGGAGAGGCCAGAACTAGTACATGCCATTGATGGTTCCCCCCTGATATTGGGTCCCGTTACTAGGCAGACCCGAATATTGTAGGGTGCTTTGGGGGACCATGTAGAAACCCTCCAATTTGATATTGTGACCACTCCCATGTTTCCGGTAGTGTTGGGGTTGCCCTGGTTGCAGCTCCATAACCCAGCAATTGACTGGCAGAAGAAACAAGTGATGTTTAGCAGTCCCAAGTGTGTGTACTGTATTGTGCCCCCGCCTCTCGGGGCTTTCCAGGGCACAGATTGGTGCAAGTGAAGTTGGTTTTCCCATAGTGGAGCAGGAGAGGGGGTTACCTCCAGAGTATGCCCATTTCGCTGATGTGTTCAGTGAGCTGGCATACCCTTCTTCCCTCTCATTGCCCCTATGATTGCCCTATTGACCTTCTGCCAGACACTGAACTCTCTCATGGGCAGATCTACACCCTTTCAGAGTCTGAATTACAGGTGTTGCAGGAGTATACAGTAGGGCCGGGACAACCGGATCTTCCGGTATCCAATAATGCCGGTACTGGGCGTACCGGCATTATCGGATTCAACCCAGTAATCCGGCCCGGTTACCGGATTCCGGATTTTTTTTTACATTGTGGCCATTTAAATGAATGGCCGTAATGTAAAAACCCCACCAAAAACCCGCGTTTCCCTCCCCGAGTCCAGGCTGTGCGGGTGGAAGGGAGAACAACCCCCACCCACCCTGCCCAGCCTGGATTTTTTTTAAAAAATTCCCCTAAGTGACTCTCCGCCAGCAGCCCAGCATCAGCGGCCATCCCAGCAGCAGCCGGTAAGTATTAGACCTGTACTGTATGATCCCCTGTCTCTTATACACATCTAGATGTGTATAAGAGACAGTCCCTGTGGGGGGGTTAACACCCCCCCGGGATCACCCTACTTCCAACAAGTTCCCAGGATCCTACCTTCCAGTTCAGCTCCGGGTGGCGGCGGCGGTCTGGAGGCCTCAGCACCGGCTGTGGTTGCCGGCTTCAGATGCTAGTAGGCCTTCCAGGGAAACCTGGAAGTTCCCCAGAAGGCCTACAGTGTCTGAAGCCAGCAGCCACAGCCGGCGCTGAGGCCGTCGGACCGCCACCACCACCCGGAGCTGAACTGGAAGGTAGGATCCTGGTGGGAACTTGTTGGAAGTAGGGTGATCCCTGGGGTGGGGTGTTAACCCCCCCAGGGATCATACAGTACAGGTCTAATACTTACCGGCTGCTGCTGGGACAGCCGCTGGTACTGGGCTGGCTCTGGGTTGCCGGCAGAGAGTCACTTAGGGGAATTTTTTTTTTTAAATCCAGCTGGGCCAGGTGGGTGGGGGGTGTCCCCACTTCCACCCGCACAGCCTGGGAGGGGGAGGGGGGAGGAAATTTTTTTATTCTCTTGATTTCAATGGGGACAGTGCCCCATTGAAATCAATGGAATAAATCCAGTACCGGTATACCGGATTTAATCCGGGAATCTGTTTTTTTGGAAACCAGAATCCGGTACCCGGTAATTGCCCTGGGGTCCCACCTCTAGTATACAGAGACTAATTTGCAGAATGGTTTCATTCACCATTCCTCATCCCCTGCAGGTGCCCCCCTATTTTTTGTGTCAAAAAAAGATGGGGGGGGGTTAAGGCCCTGTATTGATTATCAGGGATTGAACTTGATCACAGTTAAAAATAGATGCCCCTTGCCCCTCATTGAACAGGCTGTTGAACAGGCTCCAAGGAGCCCGGGTTTTCACCAAACTAGATTTATGAGGGGCATATAACTTGGTGAAAATACGAGCAGGGGACGAGTGGAAGACAGCCTTTAGAACGCGCTATGGGCATTTTGAGTACTCCATGATGCCCTTCGCCCTGGCCAACGCTCCGGCCACCTTCCAATGTTTTATAAATGATATTTTTAGGGACGTGCTGGACCTTTTTGTTATTGTTTACCTGGATGATATCCTTATATTTTCCCAAACGGAAGCAGAGCATGCGACCCATATGGGGTTGGATTTGGAGCAGCTCCCCCAGAACCATTTATACTGCAAGTTGCCTAAATGTGTGTTCCATTTAGACTCTGTAGGTTTCTTGGGGTTTATTGTTTTGGCTACAGGGATTAGTATAGATATGACTAAGGTCCAAGCTATACAGGATTGGCCTGCCCTGGGGTCTGTGAAGTCTTTGTAACGCTTTTTGGGAAGCACCAATTATTATCGGCAGTACATTCCCCAAAACCCCTTACTCGCCTACTCCGCAAGAATCAAAGTTATGTGTGGGCGGAGGAGCATACGCAGGCCTTTGAGGCCTTGAAGCAAGCCTTTATGCAAGCACCGTTGTTACGACACCCCAAACTCAACAGGGCCTTTGTTTTGGACACAGATGCATCCAGTACCGCCCTGGGAGCGGTCCTTCTACAAAAGGCCCTGGGAGCTGAGGATCTGCACCTCTGTGATTTTTATTCCAGACAACTTTCCAGGGCAGAGCAGAACTATACAGTCTTGGCTAGGCAATTGTTGGCTATTAATGCTGCTTTTACCACTTGGCACCATTATCTAGAGGGGGCGCAGTATCCGTGATCACAGATCATAAGAACTTGGTATATTTGCAAACCACACACATTATTAACTCCATACATGCCTGCTGGGCGCTGTTCTTTACTCGTTTTGACTTCCAGATCACGTATCGACCTGGATCGCAGAACACCTTGGCAGATGCTCTGTCCCAATGTGTAGAAGTCAATGTGGGCTCTTGGGTAGTAGGTGATTGCCTCTTGTCCTCTAGGGTGTTTGCAGCCTCAGTATCGCTGCCCCAACTCCAGTGGTTGACCCACGAGGAACCCACCTTAACAGGGAATCTGCGGTACAAGGTGCTGGATGGGGTGGCCTGGTATGGGGGGGCGTATTGTAGTCCCTATGAAGGGACAAAAGAGCATCTTATGGATCCAACACAATTCCCCCTTACCATGGTACTCAGGGCAGCATCGAACTTTAGACCTTATTGCTAGACACTTTTGGTGGGCCATGATGCGGCAAGATGTTCAGCGGTACGTCCTGGGCTGTGCCACCTGTGCCTGAACGAAGGTGCCCCGCCAATGCCTGTGTGGCCTATTGCAACTTGCCCCAATGCCCCGGGGGCCCTGGCAGAAGGTGGGGTTGGATTTTATCATGGAAGATGTATGACACAATCCTCGTGGTCATGGACCACTTTAGTACCTGTGTCTGTAGAGTCTTCCCCTGCTTTCAGTCTGCTGGGCCAGCAATTACCTGATGAGAGACAGCTGTGGCGCACTGAGCGCCTGCAGCTGAAGCAAGGATGGGATCTGAAGCAAGGCACATAAAAGGAGGGCTATTGGGCTCTCTCCTTGCTGGTGATCAGAGCTTCTTGGTTCCTGTGATCTGGCCTGTGCGTTGGTATTTGGAGAACCTCTGGTTTGCTAGAATCCTTTCCCGTTCCCTGTTCCTGTGTGATGAGTGCTGTGTGTGGTGAGTGAGTGTGTTAGAGTGGTGTGTGCTTCTGTCTCCCTTGCTGTTGACCTTTCATGCCTTCCTGTGTGTGGTTGCCCTAATCACTCCCTGTTCCCCTCGGGGGCTCCCAGGACCCCTCTTCACTTGTTTCCCCTCCTGTTTCTTCCCTGTCTGTGTCATAGTTCTCCTTTTTTCTCTTGCTATCCTATTCCATGCCATTGTAGCCCTTCCTGCTTGCTTTTTGTTTGTGACTGCAGTGGAAAGAAAGGGTCTCCCTATCCACCACTCTCCCCACTAGGGCTGAAACAAAAAGCAATCTTCTTCTCCACCACTCTAGGACTGAAATGAGAAGCAATTTTTTCCTCAACAATATTGTGAGAATCCAGAATTGTTGCCAGGATCTTGATACAATCTCAATAACAGACCGAGATTTTGGTCAACAAAGTTTTCTCAAAATACTATTTACCGTTGTCGGGGGAGCAAGGAGGGCAATGGCCAGTAGGGGGCTCTACTGTTTATTTTGAAATCAGGGGAAACTGACTGTAAGCAGGAGTATTACCATTAGTTCTCCAATACCTACTATACAGTACAGTATCCTGGCCTCTGCAGGACATAAGGCAGCAAATATTCCCCTGCCCGTAATCACCTATGTAGTAAGTAGATTCACTTGAGCTGCTGTCTGAGAAAGGAACTATAAATGCAGAAGAAACTGTGGACATGGGGAAGACAGGGATCAAATCCCTAATACTGGGACTGGGAGGACCTTGTTGTCCACATCGTTGGTGTTGCCCCCAACCTGTGGAGGAAGGGGTGTGGAACTGAAAGATCAAGGCAAATTGTGGGTGCCTGGAGTCTATGGATGAAAACACAAGCTGCGGTCACAACCCTGCCCAGATCGGGAGAGGAAGTCATAACAGACACAGTCAGGATCGGGTCTGGCTGCGGAACAAATGTTCATGCAGCTGTTCATGCGCTAGGAGGGGGAAACAAGAGTCGCATGAACATGCAACTGACTGGCCCTGCCCCTGTGCTGAGCCCAGCGCCCTGCCAATGACAGCCACCATGGCAGACCTGATCTGGGCTGGGACACAACATTTTTTATAGTGGCTCTGGCCCAATCAGGAAGACAGTCTGTGTGGCTGTGACCTCGGAGGTCTCCAGGGTTACAGCCCGGGATAGTTAACATGCCTGGGAACAAACATGGGCGAACATCAGTTGGGGCACCAACAAACGTGATGGTGTTCCACCTGTCAAAGCAGGACACAGCAGGTCGTTGTCATGTTTGTTAACACCCTTAGTTGTGCACAAACACAATACGTGAGACTGTACAATGTTTTTACTGCTTACATGGAGCACAAGGTAAGGCAGGAGCCTTAATTTACAATTTCCATGCTTTTTGGAGCATGAGTGAATTTGTAAGAGACTTAAAACCTCTCTTAAACCTGAGTTCTTTTTGTTACGTATGTTCTGTTCTGCCAGGGTAATAACAAATGGATTCCCAGTTCTATCCAAACCGTGTGTATAACACACTCTTACAACATCTCAGCAACGCTGATCTGCTTTGATTTGGTGGTGCCACATTGAACAGATACTGGAATTACACCCAGGGGAAAATCCTCTGGTTTCTTCTGCATCAGATCCAGTATTTCCCTCAACAGAAATTGAAGACAGCACCAGTTACCCCTTGCCAAACTAGTTATGCCAAGTTTGGAGAGGTGTTATCCTGTAAGAATAAGGAAGACACCCGAGTGACTTAACCTGTGACTAAAGTGATCCTTTTCCTCTTACTTTCCAAAATAGTTCTGAAACTTATTCAAATTTCTACTGCAGTTGATAAGCCACTATTAACGTTCCCCTTGTTTACTTGGGGATGGGAGAGGATTGTTACGTATATTCTGTTGGAAATCCTCTTGGGGGCTCACTCAGCCTCTCTGTGCAGACCAGTCTGCTGTACGCCAATAAACATTATGATTAAGCTAGCTGCTGGTGTCTAGCTGGGTCTTTTAATGTGGTTATAGTAAGGACCTCACAATTTTAATCTATGAATTCCATATACAGGTGTTGGGCCAGGTTGCCTAGCTTTAATTTGGTTTTCTTGGGCTAATTGTAGTTAATGGTACACTCACAGCAGCGCATATTTCCATGACACTCATCTAAATTAATATATTGCCTAAGGTTCATCATAAAAAGATATAAACAAAGTAGAGTACTTAAATACCAAATTAAGAATTATTTTTCATTTTTTAACAAAGTTTCCTGGTGCTTCCTGACACTATATAAATAAAGCTAATGCTGTGGAGATGTTTTGTTTTGTTTTTAAAAATAGTTTACATATCAGTGATTTTAAATCTGCTGCCAGTTAGCTTCATGGCATGTCCCTAAGACCGCTTTCACAACACCTCCCCCGTGCATATTTTGGCAGGAAAACTCTGTATTTCTGAATGTGCTTGCCCGCAAAGGGGGGCTTTCAGACCGGCCGAACCCTGCGTAGATTCTGATTCCCGCAGTCTCTCATGGAGCCATAATATGTGCGGGGGAGGTGGTGTGAAAGTGGTCCTAGTCACAGTACTATTTGAGAGGGCAAGTAACTCCCTATTTACTCATTCCAGTATACTCATGATTTTATTTTTCCAGTTCTACTATATCTTTTTTTAAGGCAGGGTGAGCAGAACTGGACAAAATATTCAAGATACAGTCACACCCTAGATTTATATAGCAACATTATAATTTCTGTTTTATTCTCTATCCCTTTATGAATAATTCCTAACATTCAGTTTGCTTTTTTGACCGCTACTGCACATTGAACTGAGATTTTCAGTGCTTTGTCCACAATGACGTCAAGATCCTGAGTGGTAACCCCTAATTTAGAACCGAGCATTGTGTATAGTTTGGATTATTTTTCCCTATGTGCATCACTTTGCACTTCTCAACATTAAATTTCATCTGTCCCATCACCCAAGATCCTCCTGCTATTCCTTACAATCCATTTGGGTTTTAACTATCTTGAATAACTTTGTGTTATCTGCAAATCTGATCACCTTACTCTTTACTCCCTTTTCTAAATCATTAATGAATAACAACACCGCCATGTACCGTCCCAGTACCGCCATGGGGCACTCCAATATTTACTTCTCTCCATTGCAAAAACTGACCCTTTAGTTCTACCCTTTGTTTCTTCTCTAACCAATTACTGATCCATGATAAGACACTGCCTCCTAACCCATGACTATTTAATTTCATCAAGAGTCTCACATTAGAGACCTTATCAAATGTTTTCTGAAAATCCAGATAAACCATATTGACTATCTCACCCGTATCCACATGCTTATTTACACCCTCAAAAATCCAACAGATTAGTTAGGCACAGCTTCCCTCTGCTTAAACCATGTTTACTCTTCCCTATTATGTCATGTTGATCAATAATTCTGTTCTTAAAAGAACCATTTCCAACAGTTTGCCCAGCACAGTCAGGCTCATTGGTCTGTAGTTTCCAGGAACTACCTACCAGCTATCATTAGTAGTAGTAGTTTAGCCAATCACATGGGACTAAGACCAGAAACATTAAACCCCTCATTTTAGCATTAAAAATTACTATTTGCAAGAAACAATGAGTTTGGAGTGGAACTGTAGATAAACTCACTTAGTCAAGTAAATTCACTTCTCCCCCATACCCTGATTCATTTGGCCTATGAAGTAAAGCTATTTATAGCAGGGGACATCTATGGTAGGAGAAGAGCCAGGGGCTTCCCATGGTGTGTGCTGTGGGGAGGGAACAGGTACATGACAGGGACTGTTGTTGTGAGCCTTGAGAGTCGAAGGGCCAGCGACAGAGCTATACAATTTGATCTCGTCACTGAAGCCTGATCACGTTAATCTCCTAGCCTCGGATAAGGAATGTGTGCATGGTGGTCTCTCTACCCACAAGAGTTAAGGGGGGATGGATACTGAAGTTTCATGCGTTGCTGCTGTGACTGTTGAAGAGGATTCCCTCTTTTGTCCCAGCAACAGAAGGCAGAGCTATTTTCTGGAAATTAGGAGATTTGGGGGGGGGGGGGATTCTGAGGCATCCACAAGTACAAATAAATTAACACGTCATGTGCTTTGCTGCTAGGAACAGAATTAGTTTTAATAATTATTTCAAAATGTTGCTTAAAGAAAAAAGAATGAATATGGCTTTGCATAACACAGCAGCAAGTGTGGTATCAATCAGTTGTGTTACAGCTGGCCCAGCTTGGAACAAAACTAGTGTTTGCATTTATCATCCACATTCCAGGCAACAGATACTGAAGGCGATCAATGTCATACCTTTTGTTCCATTTTGTCTCTGTAAATTTCATGACATTAACTAATTTTAGGACAATGAAACTAATTCTGCATTGTATTAGCAAAATCCTTTTTCCACCTCTCTGAAATGCAGATTTACAATTTATTCTTCAGGTCTCCATTCACAGAAGTCTCAGATGCAGAGCTGACAAGTCCCTGTTCTCCACCTCGCCTTTGGCAGCAATTCCTGATGACTTTGTAGATGGCAAATACAGGGATGATGAGGCTGGGCACTCCAGCCAAGATCACAATGATGGCATAAACCCAGTTAGGATAGGAAGCTTTCTCTGATTTGGGGAACTGACTCTAGGGAAGGAAACAATCAAATTTCAGAGACTTGTAGTGAACAAGATGGAAATACAACAATGTCTATATATTTAATATAAACACAGGAGAAAATATCCAGCCAGGAGACAGCTATAGATTAGGTCCTAATGATCCTGAGATTTGTCCCTGTAGTTATTCAATTTTCTGGATACTGGGGTCTCAGGATTTAACCTCTTTCCCCCCCCCCCCCTATATTAAGTGCTTGGGTTTTTTATTAAATGTTTGTGTATAAGTAGCATATTGATTTTGTGATCCCTTGTCAATAAGGGAAGTTCCTAGTATTGTTGTAATTTGTTTCCCTGTCCTAGAACTATGATGGTTAGGTCTAGCAAGGTTCTTTTGCCTCCTGCCATAAGCTCCACTTCTTTTGGT
Source organism: Sphenodon punctatus (assembly GCA_003113815.1). Lineage (NCBI taxonomy): Eukaryota > Metazoa > Chordata > Lepidosauria > Sphenodontia > Sphenodontidae > Sphenodon > Sphenodon punctatus. Next base: position 1,064,640 of record QEPC01010218.1, read on the forward strand.
TAATGATGATGCATGTGATAGGATACCCTCTTGCCAAGATGATCTGGCTGCTTACTTACAATCTTATAGTATCCCTGTGCCTATCGTAATCAGTTCCTCTCCAACTGATCCAGTAACTGATGAGTATCATATCAAGGCGCCCTTAAGACAATGCAAATTAACTGATTTCTTCAGGCACGTGACCCCTAATCAACAGAGGGGCTCTCAGAATTTTTCTTCAAGCCCTAGTGTTAAGGAGTCAGAAGAAATAGTTCCTTAGTCTGTGCTCCTTGGTTGTCGTAGACCTGACTTTTTTCTGGCCTCCCTTCCAACCTTGGAGTCTTTCGCTGCCAATGAATTGTTTTCTCAGTCTCCTTCCCAACGGGTAACTATATCAACAAGTAGGGGGGGAATTGTCTCCCGCTAATAATCTGATTCTCCTAGTTCCTTTGATATGGTGCTCCATTTTGGAAATTGGTAACCCATGGTCCAACCCATTCTTCAGTTTGGTGATAACGATAGGGTGCTTGATGTACCATGTGCGAGCTTCTATAATGGAAAGGAGGAGTCTTTAAATCAGTGTGTTCCTTTAAATACAAATTACGAACTTAAGGCAACTCTCCAGCACAAAGGGTCTATAATTTAATTGTATTTATTTATTTATTAACAAAACTTTTACCCCACGCCTCCTGCTCCAGGCAGCTCGAGACATAAAATAAATAAAACATAAAAACTAAAAACAACACAATTAAAACACATCAAAAGAGAAGGCACCAAACAGTAAATCCTCCCCCCTCCCTAACCCACTCCCTACACCCCATCTTCCTCACCAAAAGCCTGGCAGAACAGCCAGGTCTTACTCATGTGCCGGAAGGAAGAAAGGTTCGGGGCCATCTGGGCCTCCACTGAGAGGGAATCCCACAGTCTAGATGTGGTCACCGAAAACTCCTTCTCCATAGTGGCTACCCAAACCTCAAGAAGGGCGCTCCCGACAGACCACAGGGGTCGCTCCAGAACACTAAACTGTTGGGCTGAGACTGTGTAGGGCTTTATAGGTCAGCACCAACACCTTGAATCAGGCCCAGAAGACTATAGGCAGCCAATGCAGAGCCCGGAGCACCAGAGTAATGTGCCCACGGCAGCCTGACCCCATAAGTCTATGCAGACAATATGGTTTTACTTTCTCAAATCTCAATGGATCTTAGAAGGTCTATGGGGTCTTTTGTGGATTACTGTTGGGGAAATGGCCTATCAAGTTTGAAAAGACTAAAGATGATTTTTTTAAAAATGGATGGCCATACTATGGCTTATGAATGGCCATACTATTGAACAGGTCTGCTCCTTTTGTTATTTAGGGGTGATTTTTCAATCCACAGGAATCTGGGTGGTTCATGGAAAGTCAGCTATTGAATGTGCAAAAATAGGTGCAGGTGGTATTACACATTTTTTTAGATCTCAAGGGGGCAATTTGATAGATCCAACTTTTAAGGTATTTGAGGCAAAGTCCTTGTCTCAGTTATTATGTGGAACCCAAGTGTGGTCACTTGAAACAGCAGCTGATCTCAAGGTGGTACAATCTAGGTTTCGGAGAGTTTTTCTCTCAGTCCCTAGGTGCGTGCCAAATTTATTTATTTATTTTATTTTCTGGATTTATACCCCGCCCCTCCTGAAAACAGCTCGGGGCGGCTATTGTCAGAAAACACCAAATGTAGTACTGTGGCTGGAATGTGGTGTTCCGTCTATTGCTGCCAGGACCTGGGCATTGATTATAAATTATTGGCTGAAAATGGTCTGTTTGGATACCCCAGGTTTATTATCTTTGGTGTTTTCTGACAATAATTATTGGTTTACTCAAGTCCAGACCAAGGTCTCATAATTGGGCTTCTCTACCTCATATCTGTCTTCCTTGAGTTTTCAAGGGCCAAGTATGAGGTGCAACAATGTCTATGGGACGTAGGATTCCAGACCGATATTGCTATTGTCAGTTTGACTACATTCACTGCGCATTATTACGTTTTGATTAATCTGACCCCAGCTATTATGCCCTATATGAGCAACTTGCTATTTACCAAGTACAGGAATCCATTTCTATGGGCTTGTCTTAACATCTTTCCTTCAGTAGTTTTGGAAGGACATGATAAGGAAATCCTTTTTGAGAACTGTGTCTGTTTGTGTGGCTCAGGGGAAGTGGATTCTGTGAGCCATATGACTACTTTTCCTGGTCAGTCGACCAACTCTTACTTACACCTGTTGCTGATAGTCGAGGACCCCATGGTTACTAGGGATGGGCGAACGCGGTTCGTAAGTTCGGAGTTCGGCCCGAACTCGGCCTGTTCGGACGACCGAACGAGAACCAGAACCCGAACCCGAACATACTGAACAGAACAGAACGGCGAAATGGTCGAACAGTTCGGTCAGTTCGGATTGCGTTCGGGTGGCAAAAAACGGTTCACTGTAAGGTGACAGGGAGGGGTAGTACTAGTCACTGAGGAGCAGACTTCCAGGCACCAGGGGTGGAGAGGATTGTAAGAAATGAAACTATCTGCCTCCCCCTTCCTAACACCGTCTGAGCTAGTCACTGTTCCTGAACAGCAGGCATTGAGTAGGATTATTAGATTGCTTTAAGTTTCATTTCAGTTTTGTACTGAAATGAAACTTAAACCTTAAACTGAAACCTTGTG
>QEPC01010218.1:1087887-1123905 GCA_003113815.1 Sphenodon punctatus
AAGGCGGATGTGGACAGGGAGGGAGTTCCAGGCATGGGGGGCAGCAAGTGAGAAGGGACGAAGGCGCTTAGGGGAGCAGGGAAGGCGTGGAAGGGTGAGAGAACGGACAGAGGAGGAGCGAAGTGCACGGGCTGGAGTATGGAGGGCGATAAGTGCAGAGAGGTAGGGGGGAGCGAGGTTGTGAAGAGCTTTATAGGAGAAGACTAGGAGCTTGTGCAGGATTCGTTGAGGAAGGGGAAGCCAGTGAAGCGAAGAGAGGAGGGGCTGCACATGGTCAAAGCGACTGGCGAGGTAGATGATCCTGGCAGCAGTTTTGGACAGAGATGAGGGGAGAAAGGTGAGACCGGGGAAGGCCAGTGAGAAGGAGGTTACAGTAATCGAGGCGAGAGTTAGTGAAACATGATATCAACTACCATGTCACAAATGCCTGTGACAGTGCATGATGGGAAATCATACAGGAACCTTGTTGGAGCCTGTGCATGTGTCCTTCCATCGGGGGTTAGTATGAAACACCCATTGCAAACGCATGTAAACAATGCAACGTCACAAACACATGTTCAGAAGAGTGTTCAGAGATGGGTGTTAACACCCTTGTAACACACATTCAAACACACAAATTTGTTCTGTCTAAAGCCTCCCATTGTGGACAATACATTGAAATCCTCAGCTCAATGTGTGGCGGCTGTCAAAAAAGCAAAGAGAATGTTAGGAATTATTTGGAAAGGGATAGAGAATAAAACTGAAAATATCATAATGCCCCTATACAGATTGATGGTGCGACCGCACCTTGAGAACTGTGTGCAATTCTGGTCACCCCATCTCAAAAAAGATATAATAGAACTTGAAAAGGTACAGAGAAGGGCAACAAAAATGATCAAGTGTTTGGAACGGTTTCTATACAAAGAGAGGCTTGATAAGTTAGGGCTCTTCAGCTTGGAGAAGACTGAGAGGGGATATGATAGAGGTTTATAAAATCTTGAGTGGAGTGGAACAAGTAGATAGGGAATGTTTATTTACCCTCTCAAGTGGCACTAGAACTAGGGGACACTCCATGAAACTAACAAGCTGCAGATGTAAAACAAATAAAAGCTAGTATTTTTTTCACTCAACACGGTTAAATTATGGAATTTTGTTGCCAGAGGAGGTTGTCAGGGTCAGTAGTATGGCTGGGTTTAAAAAGGACTGAATAAGTTCTTGGAGAATAGTTCCATTAACGGCTATTAGCCAAGTAGATTATGAGATGAGAACGTCTTGCTGTTGGGTGCAGGGAGTGATCAGCAGGGAATGGACTTCCCATTGTGACTGCAGATACTTCTCCCATGTAACCGGGATTGGCCATTGTCGGACACAGGATGCTGGGATTGATAGACCATTGGTCTGACTCAGTATGGCATTTCTTATGTTCTTAAGAGATAAATGCAATCATGATGAATGTTTGTATGTAAGAAAAGAATTTCAAAGTATATTGTGAACCCAGAAAAGCTGACTAGCAGGTTTTCTGGGACAGACAGAAAAACAATGGAGATGTAGATTAACCACTGATGAGAGAGAGGGAACCTATGAGACAGTTTCCAGTAAAGGAGAGAAACTCCCAGAAAAATCTGAAAAGTCCATCAAAAGGTACATAAAGAGCAATCAAGGGAGAAGAGGTCATTCATTCATTCTGCAAGATTCAAGCAAGGAAGATGGACTGAAAAAGCATCTCAAGAACTAATCAAGAAGAATAGCCCTTGGCCTTATCATTGACTGAGAATTACAGACTGAAATAGGAACTCAAGTTTAGGATAAGACTTTAGCTTAGGAATTTCACAAGTAATGTGCCTTTGCGTTATCTTTATATTTTTTTATTTTACTCGCACTCTTTAATCAATCTTGCACTGTACTTAATCTGACTATATCAATATAAAATTCTTTTAACCAAGTTTGTGTGCTTTGTGTAATACTAACAATGAGTGACACAGCTGAGGGGAGCCCCAGTTTAGACACTTGGGCAAATCTTTTACCTAATTTTTGTGACCAGGGACACAGGTGGCAGGAAGAGTGACCTCTTTACAGGCCTGGGGCAGTTCTGAAGGGAGCTGGGTCCAGTGGGGACTGGAAGTGAGGAAAGTAAACCATGACTGGTCTGGAGGAGTGGAGAAGACTCCAGTCCCATCACACCCTCCATCCGGTTCTATGCTTTTTCTGTGTCAGGTTTTTTTGGGAAAGAGGTCTTGGCTGTAATGCAATGGGGCTGAGATCTCACTGATAAGAAATGATAATAGGGTAGTTTCATTAGGTTCCAAGCTAAATGCAAGTTATGTGCCTATAACAAAGGTGTTTCTGTGCATTCATACCCTGCCGAGGTCAACCCCCCCAAGCTTCCTTGTTGGGACATATCCCTTAGGGAACACAGGCAATATCTATTGTGTCTGATGCCACCAGCCCTAGCCTATATAAGGGAATGCTCCCTAGAAGCACACCTCTGATCTTTCTCCTAGTCTACACAGGCCTTGGATTTGCTAATGAAACTCTAAGAAGCAACATCAGGAAGAAGGTGGTACTATGAATGTACCCTGAAGAAGAGCTACCTTTACAGGTGGCAATTTCTTTGTCTAGGGTGAAAACAGACATAATGCTAACTCCACATTAACCGCTTTAACGTTTGTTATGCATGCTGCAGAGCTGCATATGGCTTAGATGGCTTCTGTGGTTAAATTTAAAAGAAACAAAAGGAAGTACTTTTGTACTCAATGTACAATTAGCTTTTGGAACTTGTTGATGAGGATGTTGCAAAAGCCAGTAGCATAGATGGGTTTAATTGGGGATTGGATATGTTCTTGGAGGAAAGGTCCATAAATGACTATTGATCCGGGGACATAACCTCTGTCAGGAGCTGGGAGTCACGCATGTGTATTTCTGTGAAGCAACCAAAGGTAGCCACTGTTGGAGAGAAGGATGCTGGTCTGGTCTGACCCAGTATGGCACAACCTATGTTCTAGCCTGACATTGCTGAGGCTTAGTGAAACTGACATGGGGAAGAGAAGCCTGGCCAAGTTCACCAAGCCCACCAAGCCTCTACTGAGCATGGGCTGGAGGGCTTCCCTTCTTGTCAGCTCTGTGGGGTGAGGAGCAGGGAGTCCAAAGCACCCAGTATAGAAGCTTAGTGAAATTGACCAGGCTCCTCTTCCCCTAGTCAGTTTTACTAAGACTCTGCAGACGGTTCACACGGGCAGCAAAATGACTGCCAGTCCTGAACCCATCTGCAGTGTTGCATCAGAGCCCTGGGGCTGACACTCCATATTGCAGGTGGAAGGAGGTTCTCCTATTCCCCTTCTTAATCTGCAGTGCTGAGTTACTGCCCCAAGGGATCAAACTCCATTTCACCTCTGCACTGTAGGTGGGTTAGAAAAACCCGCCAGCTCCCAAAGTCTGGTGAACTGGTGAGTTGGTTTTTGCAGCCACGATAATAAGTGTGGCTGCCCTTAGGAAGCTCTTGATATGAGGATGAGAAGAGATCGAAATTGAACACTTTAGAACACTTGGTATAGTAGAAACCTGCTAAGAACCTATTCAGAAATCTGCTAAGTTCCAGAACATTGTTGCAACTCTCTCCCCAAGTCCAGCCAAATATTACAATGACACTGGGACTGCAATGGGCTCCCCAGTCATACAGGTCTGTGTCTGTGTCCAGTCTCTCGAGTTCTAAAATCTTAAAGTCCACCAGTAGGGGTAGGATATTCCTGACATTTTACTCTGTTTGTAATGCCTTTCTGGAAGGGAGAGAGGAACCACGGAAGAAAAGCCTCAAGTGAACCAGAGGCCATTTTCACACGGCCACCACCACACGGTGCGCGGGGGGGGGGGGGGGGGGGGGGGGGGGGAGGGGCTGTATGAATGCTGCCTGCAGTGGGCGTGTGATGGTGGGGCATCCATGGGAATGATGCCCATGGTGGTTGGGGGTGCGTGCACGCTCCACCCATCACACGTGGAGATGGGTGTGTGCCCGTGGGAACGACCACACACCCACCTCAAGCGCACACCCATCCCACCCACCCACTGCAGCCCATTTGAAAAGGGCCAGAGTTTGTATAGGAAACAAGCATCCGCAGAAGTCATGTCAGGGTGACCAGTAAAGAGCTGTGATATTATGTCACTTTGGAATTTCTGATTAGATCTTCTATTTCCTTTCCTCCAAGATGAGCATGTCATTGTTGCTTATGTCCAGGTGTCCCAAGTGAAGACACCTCTGAGAGGGCTGGAAAATGTTCTCAGCATTTAAGATGAACATGTGATCCTGCAGCAAGACACTGATTCCTGTATATCTTTGACACAGGCTTAGAGTAAGCATGTTTGCTCATTTCTCAGGGAAGCCACTAGAGCAACTAGTATATTTGTGAGCACTTAGGGAGACAGAGCTATACCAATGAGGGTTCCATTACAAAGAGCCTCTTTGTAATTCCTCTTCAGCTCTGGCTCTGACTCAACATTCCCCCCACGCTACCCCTCAGTGGAGGAGGAGAAGGAAAAGAGAAGGCATGTTTCTTTTTCTACTTCTCTGCTTTGCATGCTCTTTCTTATGGTTTTGCTCCTTCCTGGAGGACCCAGGAGAGGGTCAAAGGCAATGCTGAAATGAATAGATATTGTACACAATCCTATGCACTGCATGCACACAGATGGTATGTACGCACACACAGAGGACGCATACACATTCAGCCCTCTCAGCAGTGTCTTCACATGGGAACAATCCTGGACACAGGCAACAACAACATGCTCATCTTGGAGGAAAGGAAGTAGAAGATCTCATCAGAAATTTCCAAAGTGACATCACATCAGAGCTGTTTAGTGGTCACCCTGACACAACTTCTGCAGATGCTTGTTCCCTACATTACACAGCAATGGCACGCTCATAAAGGGCACAGGCCGAATCTAAAGGACCCACAGGTGCATGTTCCATTCTGCACACAGTGGTTGCAGAGCGTGTGACACAAGCAGTTTACAGGTTAAACTTGCCTGCTTCATTCCTCGGGCTGCAGGGTGCATGGGCACAGGGTGTGTGGCTGACCCAGGTTTCACACTTACCACACGCAACTATGCTGCACACACTGTGTGCATGTGCACCTACAATACATACATTTGTTGTGCATACATTACACCTGCAAATGGTGTGCACACTGCGTACGTAGGGTTGAACCCATTATGTATTCACAAAGAAAATTATCAAATTCACTCTTACAGAGGAATATCTCCATTCTGAAACTCATACCTTCATTACTTTGCTTTGATATTCTGGTTACTTTGACGTTTTGGTATTTTGGTCACGGTGACCAATTACATTGTATTTAAAAATGAAACAAAACAAACAAAACCAGTCACTTATGCATGAGTATTTGATGGAAGTAACAAACACTGAAATACAGAAGAAGTGACCAAAATACCAAACACAAAAATACCTAAATGAAGATTTGAAATGGCAAACAGATCTGGAAATGAATCCACTCCACTAAAGCGGATTTGAATATATTGAATTAGTTGAATTTGTATATTTGGTTCAGCTCCAGTTAAAGGAAGGAAGAAGAACCTCCCTTCCACTGCTTCTTCTCTCTTGTGAATAAACAGCGTGAACTTGAAATCATAGTGTATGAGGGTAACTAGGCATCACAAACTTGGTGGAATGAATCTCACAATTGGAATATAGGAATCAAGGGGTACAGCTTGTTCCAAAGGATAGGCAAGATAGAAGGGAAGGTGAATTAGCATTATATGTTTTGAATGTATAAATCTGTATGGAAGACTATGGGACTGAGAGCAGCAGTTCAGTAGATAATATCTGGGTACAGATAAAAGAGGAAAACAATGGACAGGATATTATGGGGGGTCGGGGTCTACTGCTAAACCAGACAGTCTCCCTATTCGTCATTCTAGGGATCAAGTAGAGGGTCCTAGGAAGGTTCAGATGGATACATTGCTGGCAGAGTTAGATCTTATGGTTATCAATGGGCAAGTGGAGGGGGATCTGGAGGGGAATTTTACTTTCCATTCCCCTCTGGGATCCAGTGTCTTGGACCTTTTTCTTGTATCGCCAAATTTCTTGTTCTTGGTCCTTGAATTGACGGTGGTCCCTTTGTGTGTGTCCAGTCACCTACCACTAGTTCTGGTCATTGCTGATCCTTCAGCTAGGAGGGACGTAATTCCCTCCACTTTATCCCTGACAGGGGCTGAGGAAGTTACCTCTGTAGTGAGGGCAAAGTAGTCTGATGGACAGGCAGAGGCAATGGATGCATTTACTGGCTTGTCTTCAGTGCTCAGTTTGTGTGTGATGGTTGCTGCACGTGGCTCGGTACGAGGAATTATTACTACTGCTTCTCCCTATAATTACTCGGAGGATTAATGGCTCCTCAAATATAGCTTTTCAGTCTAGCTCCACTCCCTCTTGGTTTGATGAGGACTGCCGTAGGACAAGGACTGCCCTTCGACGAACCATCAGGGAGCTTAGGGCAAATCCAAACCAACTTCTTAGGTGTAGGATGGTGAAGCTTCGCAATGATTTTCGGAAGCTCCTGACCTTTAAGCAACATTGCTATTCCAAAGCTCAGTGGTCCAAGCTAATTATAGCTGCTAATGCTAAGGACTCCCGTCAGTTTTGGGCCATAATCCGGTCATCACAGAGGAGTGGGGGACCCTCTAGGGAGGTCAGTTTACACCTGTTGGTGTAGCAGAATTTTTATGAGATCTTGTTTGCATGCCCAAGGGGGGTTCACTCTGCCCCGGTTGTTTTGCCCATGGATGGGTTCCAGCATTGGCCGCCTGTAACCCCCGAGGAGGTAGTATCGCTTATTGTATGCCTCAAACCTGGGAAAGCTCCGGGGCCTGACTACATCTCCCCTGAACTGCTGAAAAGCAATCCGGAATGGTGGGCCAGGTTGCTGGCACCCTTATTTACCCATCTTAACGAAACCAGTGCCTTTCCTTCTGCTTGGCTAATTAGTATTATCATGCCCATTTATAAAAAGGGGGATCCTAAGCTCCCTGAGAATTATAGGCCCATTAGTCTTCTTAGTATTATTGCTAAATTGTATGCTAGATTGCTGTTGGTCAAACTGTAAACCTGGCTCGAAGGAGCCAGTATTATCGAGCCAGAACAAGCCGGCTTCCAGAAGGGTCTTGCAACATCTGATCACATTTTTGTTTTGGCAGCCTTGATCTCAAAGTATACCATCGTCCGAAGGAAACTTTATTTGTGCTTCATTGATCTGGAGAAGGCTTTCGATCTGGTTTGTAGGGAATGGCTGTGGCAGAAGCTTAGTGCCTTGGGCATTGAACCTAGATTATTGTTCCTGATGATACATCTTCACGTAGGGAACTCTTTGAGAGTTCGATACAACTCCCAGGTCGCTTTACCTGGGTCAGTCCAAGTTCAAGCAGGGGTAAGGCAGGGGTGTTTGTTGGTCCCTGCCCTTTTTAACTTGTATTTGAATGACGTGGTACCAGCCATGAACCAGATCAATACACATGCCCCCAAAATTGGCACACGTCGAGTCCCGCTTCTGCTCTACGCTGACGACACCGTATTGATGTCGCAGACGATGGTGGGACTGAAACGTCTTATGCAAGCATTTGGAGCTTATTGTCAGCACGAGCTCCTGCATATTAATTTTGATAAGACCAAGGTCCTGGTGGCTGGAACTAGAGGGGTGCTGAAAGTACATCAGTGGGCAATTGGTACCAATTTTATAGAGCAGGTCAGTTGATTCAAGTACCTGGGGGTGATTTTTTTCCTCCCAATTGGGATGGAAGGACCACTTTGAGGCAGCATCAAAGTTAGCCAGGAAAACCTTGATGGCAATCATTAAATTCTATTTTGGGCAGGGAGGCAAATTGGTATTACCAGCTATTCGTCTTTTTAGAACAAAAGTCATCAGTCAGCTACTCTACGCCTTACCGATATGGGGGCTGTCTTACATGTCCCATCTAGAAGGCATTCAGAATAGATTCTTACGGGCTATCCTGGGTGCCCCCGGGGGTCACCGCAGGTCATCTTGAGGGCAGAGACTTTGTGTCTTCCACTTAGAGCTTATGCCCTCCAGGCGCTGGTTATTTTTTGGGTCAAGGTGGTACTTTTCACCCCTGGTGGAGAGGGAGGCCCACCGACTAGGGTTCTCAGCAGAGGACTTGAAGCCTGTAGGACTGGTAGCTGCTAGGAGTCTGGTTAAAAGGAGGGTTTGTGATCAGACGGTGCAACTGGAGGACGCGCTTCTATCTATGCAGAAGGTGGCTCCGGCATATGTACCTTTCAAGCCCTTGGTTCCGGGAGATTACTACCTTTTCACATGGCCAGACGCAGGAAAACGGATAGCCTATTACAAGCTGAGGTCTAACACATTCCCATTGGCACTAGTAGAGGGCTGCTATAAGGGGATTCCATGGTGGACACAGTTGATCACATCCTTCTTAGATGCCCCACTTTTGCCGGTCCCAGATATCGATTCCTTGGGGGATGTATCAGGGGTGTCGATGTGGCTGGACTGGAGATCCGTAGGCTCCTTAGCCAGGTGGACTCGGGCCTAGCCAGGGCAGTAGCCGGTTTAGCTTTAGCCATTCTGCACATACGCCAGGCACTTATTCTTTAAGTGGATGATCTTGGACCTGGCCGAGAGGAAAGATTGGGTCGGCATTTATTGCATTTATTTTGTATGCTAAGGCTGGCTATTCTATAAGAGTTTAGTATTTGGCTAATATACTGATCTGACAGGGGTCAAGTGTGCCGCCATAAGCCCCAGGAAGGGCAAGGCCATCGCATTTTTATTCTCATTATGCAGCGTTCTAAGAGATTATATTTAATTCTTGTATGTATTGTTGATTATTTTAAATTATTTTTATTATGTTTGATTTATGCAGATGTAGACAGCATATCCTCTTTTCACGCTTTACTGAGAGCTGTGGTAACCTTCTCATGGGTCCGGGAGGGGCTGGAAAGGGGAGGATTGGGAAGTTCTTGATGTCGGTCCCTGGTGGACTTACTTAAATTTTAAAACTAATATTTGTACAGTCTTGCCGTTTGTTCGTTGTTATTATTATGTTTCATTAATTGCATTGTCAATTTTGTTAAAGCCTATGGCTAAACAATAAAAAACTTTAATAAGAGTCAATAAAGGGGAGCTGGCCCTAGTAGCCCCAAATTTAGATTAGTGCCATGACTAGATCAGTGCCTTAGTTAAGGTTATGTGCATGTATGTTTTATGCTTTAGATTAAATTATAATATATATACATTTTTGTTTTGTTGTAACTGTTTGTTTGTATGTATGACCTCAAAGCAATGGTCCACGCTTATAATAATAAACTGAACTGAAACCAGACAGAGAAGGTAGATGAGGCTTTCCTAGAGATTATTGAAGAGGTCCCATGAAGGTGTGAGCTAGTGGTAATGGGGGATTTTAACTATTCTGACATCTGTTGGAAGACCACTTCTGCTATGCAAAGGATATCCAACAAATTCTTGGATTGCATTCATGACAACTACCTCTTTCAGAAGGTTGAAGAAGGAACCAGGGGGCCAACTATTGTGGACTTGGCCCTAACCAATAGGGGAAAATTGGTGAACAATATGAAGGGAAGGGGAATTTGAGGGGGAAGTGACCACATATTATTAGAATTCATAATCCTAAGAAAAGGCAAGGGAGAAAACAGCCTAACAAAGAAGTTGTACTTCAAAAAAGCTGATTTTATTAAGCTCAGAGAAATATTGGATGGCATTCCATGGCTGCCTTTAGAGCAACCTTTAGAGCATCTAAAGGTGATAGGTGTTTTCAAGAAGGCTGGAACTTTCTACAGAAAGTGATACTCAAGGCACAATCACAAATAATCCCAATGAAAAAGAAAAATGGGAAATATCCCCAATGTGGCTGCACAAGGAACTTACTAATGAGTTCAGAATCTAAACGGAAACATATAAGAAATGGAAGGAGGGAGAAGTTACTGAAGACACATACAAACGTATAACCCAAACTTGTAGGGATGGTGTCAGGAAAGCTAAGGCACAAAATTACCTAAGGCTAGCAAGGGAGGCTAAAAACAACAAAAAGGGTTGTTGTTTTTTAAGTATGTCAAAAGTAAGAGAAAGACTAAAGAAAGGTGGGTTCACTGCACAGTGAAGATGGGGAAGTGTTAGTAGGAGACAAAAAGAAGACAGAACTTCTCAACTCCTATTTTGTTTCAGTCTTTACAGAAAAGAGAAACTGTGTTCAGCCTGGCAACAGGTGTATGAATGAATAATAAGCAGAAAAGTCTGCAGGCCAGAATAGATAAAGAGGTGGTCAGGGAATACCTGCTTACTTTGAATGAATTTTAAAGTCTTCAGAGTTGGATGAATTACACTCTAGACTACTGAAAGAACTCACTGAAGTACTCTCAGAACCTCCATCAATTATTTCTGAGAACTCTTGGAAAACAGATGAGGTGCCAGAAGGCTGGATATAGGCAAAAGTTGTTCATATTTTTAAAGGGGTGGGGGGAGGGGAGGATCCAGGAGGAAATTACAGACTAGTCATCTTGACTTCAATACCAGAGAAGATACTAGAAGAGATTATAATACTATATTGTGTAGTAGTATTATATCTTGATTATAGCAAAGCATTTGACAAAGTTTCTCACAAGATCCTCATTGGCAAGCTTGCACAGTGTGGGCATCAAGATGCTACAACAAGGTGGATCCAAAGAGTGATCATCAATGGCTCATCTTCCAACTATAGGGAGGTATCAAGTGAGGTCCGCCAGGGTTCTGCCCAGGGTCCAGTGCTGTTCAGCATCCTTATTAATGACTTAGATGAAGGGGTGGAGGGAATACTTGGCAAGTTTGCAGGTGACACATTTTGGAAGATGAAATTAGAATTCAAAAAAATCTTGATAGGTTGGAAATCTGGGCTGAAATTGACAAATTGAAATTCAACTGAGATAAAGTTAAACCGATGTAAAGTTCTACATTAGGGGAAGAAAAAACAAATGCAGAAGTATAAGTTATGGGATAATTTGCTTGGCAGCAGGGCATGTAAAAAGGATCTAGCAATTGTGGTTGATCACAAACTGAACATGAGTTGTCAGCAATGTGATGTAGCTGCATAAAAGGCTAATGCAATTTTAGGTTGCATTAACAGAAGCATCGTCTTCTCCAAGTTGGCAGAAGTAATAATTCCACTCCATTCAGCACTGGTCAGACCTCACCTGGAGCATTGTGTCCAGTTTGGGGCACCTCATTTTAAGTAGGTGTGGGTTTAGAGGAGGGCAACAAAGGTGATACAGGGTTTGAAAAGCAAGTCTTATGAGTAATGGTGGAAGGAACTGGGTATGTTTACCCTAGCAAAGAGAAGAGAAGGACCAGACTTCAAATATCTAAAGGGCTGCCACCAAGAAGATGGCAAGGAACAATTCTTCATTGCTACAGATCAAACCAGTCTTAGAATTTGTGGGGTACAGTGTGGAGATAAAATGCCGGGCCCCTCACTCTCCTTGCCTGTGACCTTGCCTGTTCAGGGCCACCCTCTGTAGGACCCTAATGATGGTTGTGTTTGGGGCCCCACTGGGAGGAAATGGAGGCTCCGTATCCTGCCCTGGTGAAAGTAGTGGCCACTGTGGGGCCCAAGACAGAGCAAATAGTGGGACGCAGGGTGGTTGCTCCAGGTCGCCCTGTGGTAAGGTCAGCCCTGGCTACATACCCACACACCCTAACCCAACCCCCTCATCTCCCTCAATAAAGGCCTGGTGGAACAGCCAGGTCTTACATGGTCTGCAGAAAAAGGGGAGGTCGGTAATCAAGCGGATCTCCAACGGGAGGGAGTACCACAGCCGCAGCGCAGCCACAGAGAATGCCCTCCTCATGGTAGACACCCAGGAAACACAGGGGACCCCGAGGAGGGCACCCCTGGCCGACCGCAGGGGCCAGTCCAGGACCTGGAGGGTAAGGCGGTCCTGCAGGTAGGTGGGGCCCAAGCCGTTTAGGGCCTTAAAGATCAACACCGACACCTTGAATTGGACCCGGAAAACTATTGGCAGCCAGTGCAGAGAGCAAAGCACTGGTGTAATGTGCTCGCATTAGCCCATCCCAGTCAGTAGACAGGCCACCACATTCTGCACTAGCTGCAGTTTCCAAACCAGCCCCAAGGGTAGCCCCACATAGAGTGTGTTACAGCAGTCCAGTCTCAAGGTAATAATTCTATGATATAAAACTTGGAGGGAACAGCCTCTTGCCTCACTAGTATAAAGGGCCTGTAGTCTGTCAATGAGTCCTGGAAACTCCTTGAGAGGCCTTTGTTTGACTTCTATTTCTTAAGGGGGGGGGAGGAGGGGGCTGAAGGCTCCACAGCTCACTCAGTATTCCTCTTGAGAATTCCATTTTGTGGCTGTCTTGACTGGACCAGAGTTTGAGCCTACTCCTAGTAGAGAGGAACACTTGTTTCTGTCTCCCTTACTGTTGGAGAGGAGGTGTCATTTCTGACCTCTGCAGCAATCAAGCCTGCTTCATGCTCCAGGGCGGATCAGCCAAAGCCAACAATGAATAGGTGAGGAAGGAGGCCCCTGACATCATTGGGCTAAAGGGGCATATGGAAGAATTCTCCATGCTCTGGTACTATCTTTCTTGGGGGTCCTTACTGGCTCTCTGTCACTGTGGGTGTTGTGTGAGGATTGCTGCCAGCCTGCCTCCCCAACTCAAGAGCCTGGTGCAGTGGTGGTACCATTTTTTGGCATGCATTCCCCACAAAGCTCCTTTCAATGCTGGCCCAGAGGGCACTAAGAACCTTGGACCATTCCCTCCATTCTGGATCTTCCTGAGCAGTAGAAAGGGATCTTCCCTCAGGCCTCAATCTCTTTGCTGCCCTCTGAAGTAAGAGGGCAGCCTCAGACCACTTTTGCTCCCTTCTCCACTTCCCACTCTCTGTGTCAGGGAGACCAGTTCCTTGAAAACCTAAAAAAAACGCTCCACACATGCACAAAATGGCCACCACAGCCATTTTTCGCATATGCACCCCATGTGGCGATTTTGCGCATGCACAGAGCATTTTTTGAGGTTTCTTAAAAATCTCACAAGATTCTAAAAAACCTCAAAATGCTATGCACATGTGAAAAATGGCCAGCACAGCTGTTCTGCGCATGCCCAGATGCCTGGCAGCCATTTTCAAGAATCTTGTGAGAATGGCGGAAAGAACCCCAATTCTTTGAAAATCTCATCACAAGATATTCAAGAAGGGCAAAAATGAGTTCAGCCCTATACTGGACATAAAAATGAGCTGAACAAATACATATAGGAGATGTCTTAGGAAGTCAGTCTTGAAAAATGGCAAAAATAAAGAAGAATTAATTATATAATTAACTCAACTAGTAACTACCAACTGCATAAATTAACTATGGCAGTTAGATGCTGTAACACTCACCTAAAACAGTGCTTCGGGGAAAATAGATACGATCAGGATAAAAGTTTAGGTCTATATCAAAGGGGGTTGAACTAGATCCTTGGGAGTACCTTTCAATCCTGAAGTTCTATGATTCTCTATGCTATAACCCTCCCTGATGGCCTCCTCCAGCTGCATCGGGAGCTTGACTTTATAAAGATTCCTGGTCATGTGCTGCCAATGAAGGTGTGGGCAAGTGTGGCTGTCCCTCTGAAGCTGCTCCTGCAGGGTCTTACCTTAGTACATTGTGTCAGAACATTGGGATATGTGGATACATTGTTTGGATGTATTTAGATTTCCATTTGTGTTTATCTATTTCTATTTTCACATCACATTACAAGGATTGGAGCAGATATTCCTGAGAAAAGTATTGCAATGGCTGCTTAGGAAGAAGATGTTTCTGGTGAAGGTACAGGGAGGAGAATTTTATAAAGCAATTGACAGTATATATGTGGCCCTAGGTACTTACATAATTGGGATTCCAGGCACTGTAGAATAACTCTTCATTCACTTTTACCACAAAGTAAAAACAAAAGATAATCAGCATAGTGAGAGGGCTGATGACTCTCCATGTAGCCTGCCAGAAAATATTGGGTTTGTGCCCAATCATGAACTTGATATCATTATTGAACCTTTAAAAAAAAAAGGCAAAAAGTTAGGAAAGCCGCTTCATTACCATTTTTGTGGTTTATACAGCAGACCATTCACTCACAAGCACAAATATCAAGATCAAAGCAGGGAACACACATTTATTTCTTAGGATCTCCTAATGTTACAATAAAACAGATATTGAAATGCATTTAAAAAAATTATCAAGACATGTATCAACATAGTAATCCTATAAGTTTTCTGATTAAGATTTCCCACAAGTAAAAACTGAGAACAGGTTGAGTTCCCTTTCAATGTACTGTTAGACCTTTAAAGGAATTCCTCTTGACTTTTCTAAAATGTACTTTTTAAAGTGAGGCAATATTACCCTGACCCTAATATTATATATTATTAATTAATATTAATTAATTATTAATAAAATAAAATAATAATAATAATAATAATAATAATAATAATTAATACTTAATAATTAATAAAGCATTTGTATAGCACCAGCTGTGTACACCAGCTTTACAGAACAACAAGAAAGACGCAGTCCCTGCCTATGGCCAGGGCCCCGATTCTTCCGCGGAATTTTTTTAAAAATTCCGCGGGAGTCAGGGGCCAATTCTGCGCCTCGGCGCGATTTACCATGCGGGGGNNNAAAGGGCACACAGTAGCAGGGGGATGTGGCGGGATGGAGTGAGGCGGAAGGGGGAGGGGAGTGGAGGTCGAGAGAGCAAGGCAGGAGGAGGTGGAGGAGGCGGTGGTCGTGCTGCAGATGGAGGTGGTGGAGGGACAGCAGCAGCAGCCAGGACGAGCCGACCCGGTGCCTTCCGGGTGCTTTGACCACGGCCCGGGATCGGCGTAATGTCTGTTGCACTGCCCCGGGCCATGGTCTGCCGGTCCGATTCCCTGCCGTGGTCCCGCTCCCATCACGTCTGTTTGGGGCCTCTCTTGCCGGGTGGTTAGCCGGTTCGCCACTGCTGGGAATCCACTGTGGTGAATCGGGTGCCCGTAACATCTGAAATCACCCAATATGTATCCAGTGCTGGATTAGGAGTTACCACTCAGGAAAAGGATCTTGGCATCATTGTGGACTCACTCGCAATGAATTCCTGTGTGGCGGTGGTCAAAAAGACAAACTGTGTTAGGAATCATTCCTAAAGGGATAGAGAATAAAACTGAAAATATATTATTATTAGCATTAGCATTTTTATAGTGCCAACTGTGTATCTGCACTTTATAGTACAATAAGATAGACGTGGTCCCTGCCTACGGCTTACAATCTAATAGACACGGAGGGGGAAGACCAGGATAGGGGACATAGGGAGAGACAAGGGATAAATTACATTCAAGTGGATGCAAAGTCTTTAGGCAGGAGTCAGCAAATATTAAAAGGAACGTTCTAACAGACGTCGGGAAAGGTGGCGAGGAAGAGGTGGGTTTTGAGGAGGGATTTGAAGGTGCGGAGGGAGGGGGCGAGGTGGATGTGGGCAGGGAGGGAGTTCCAGGCATGGGGGGCAGAAAGGGAGAAGGGACAAAGGCAGTTAAGGGAGCAGGGGAGACGAGGAAGAGTGAGGGAGAGCGAGGGAGGGGACAGACGAGGAGCTAGTGTGTGCAGGAGTGTGTAAGGAGATTGGGGCTGAGAGGTAAGGGGGAGCTAGTTTGTGAAGGGATTTGTAGGTGAATACCAGGAGTTTGTGAACAATACGTTCAGAAGGGGGAGCCAGTGAAGCGAGGAGAAGAGAGGCTGTACATGGTCGAAGTGACGGGCAGAGTGGATGACCCTAGAAGCAGAGTTTTGGATGGAGATAAGGGGGGACAGGTGAGAGCGGGGGAGGCCAGCAAGGAGGAGGTTGCAGTAGTCAAGGTGAGAGATGACCATGGCGTGAACAAGGATTTTGGCTGAGGTGACAGAGAGAAAGGGGCGAATCCGAGCAACGTTGTGGAGGGCGAAGTTCGCAGTACGGGGTGGAACGCAGCAGGAGGAGAGGGGGGTAAGAGAGTCGAGGGTTGTGGTGAGAGAAGCATTAAGAGAAGAGATGGCAGTGTCAGGGGAAGAGGAGGAGAAGACAGGAGGGAGGAGCGGGGAGAGGGAGGAAGCAAAATCTAAAGGGCTAATAGCCTGCAAATCACGGAAGGGGCGTGGAGCTGGTGAAGAAGATGGGGGTTGGTGGGAGAGGTTGAAGGAAGCGAGGTAGTGGTCCGACATGGGACAAAGGTCAAAGGAGAGGCCAGTAACCGGACAGTTTCTGGAGAGAATGAGGTCGAGAGAGTGGCTGTCGGTGTGGGTGGGGGAATCGGTCCAGAGGCGGAGATCAAAGGAGGAGGTTAGGGAGAGAAAGTAGGAGATAGAGGGCTGGGAAGGTGTGTCAACATGGATGCTGAAGTCACCAAGAATGAGAGCAGGGGTATCATCAGAGAAGAAGAAGGTAAGCCAGGATTCAAAGTCCAGGAGAAAAGATATTTATGAATGGTGCACCATATTTCAATGAAGCTAAATTCTCATGCAGATTTTATTTTCTCCTTTAGGTACAGGTAGGCACCTAGTACAAATGATATCTTTTATTAGCCAGAGATAGAGTGAATGGCTTCTGTTAGAGAGCCACAAAGAATTCTTCCTTAGGCATGCAAAAAGACTGAGCAAAGCCAAGTTAGGTATATATACACGTGACAGCAATCACTTGGGAGGAGACTATTAGAGGAAAGGATTGTTAAGAAGAAAGATCACTAGCAATTCAAATTAATTCAGTTTAAATACACTGAAGGGAAAACAGTAGGTAAAGGTGTAAAGAGCAGGCTCTCTGTTGCTTGTATTTTTGTATAGGGGCTTACAAAGGCCAACCTTCATTTAATCCATTGTTTTTTTTTGGGGGGGGTGATTATCTCCTAGGCCCATCTTTTCAAGATGTTGTACAGGTTCCCTTGGGACTGAGACAAAGATGCAGAGATCAGAAATGGAGGTGGTTGATTGCACAGGCAGGTGATTCAATGCACAGGGTGACTAGTAACTAGGGGACACAGGAGGGGGGGGCAGAGGTTCAATTGGGTTCTATAGGGCTTCCAGAAATTGGGGGCATGTCCCTCTCCTTCCTCCCCAAGTTGCCTAGAATTCAATAGGTGTTTTTGGATGGACACAGCCTGCTTTGGAGCAGCCCTGCCTGTGGTGCTCCGGAACGTCCCAGAGCACTGCTGGCAGAGCAGGTCAGCCAAACTCAGGGCACTGAACGAAAGTAGAGCAACAGTGCATCTGATGCACGGACCCATGCTGCTGCTCCACTTCAAGCCAGTCATTGCCCCAGGCAACACCATAGCATTGTGGACACCCTAGTCCACAACCCTATGGTGGCGGGGGGGAGGGGTTTACCATGTGGTTGGACCACGGGCTAGGGAACCCACCAGGTCTGTTTAAATGCAAGTTTAACCCAGCAGGGCTGGGCACAGGCAGACGTGGAAGTGTACTCCCGAAGCAGCTCCAGGAGTGGCCAGCCCCATGTCCATCTGAAAACACCCAGTGTCCTTAGGTGTTTACAAATGGCATAGGTGTGAGGGAGATTGAAGCCAGTGTAGTCTAGTGGACGAGAGTTGTACTGGGCCTGGGAGAGCAGGATTCAAACTCCGTCTTACCCATCACATTAGGTGGACTTGAGCAAGTCACTGGGTGATTTCAGACGTTACGAGATCACGGTGAACCACGGTGAATACCCACCTGTGGTCACCGTGTCTCGTACGTCTGTTCGCGGCGCGCCAGATGTTGGCCACGGTCAATCCCCACATGGGGTTCGTTTGAACCACGCTTCCCGGGCTAGCCGGGGGAAGGTCCCGGGAAGCGTGGTCAAACGGACCCCGGGCCGTGACCAAGGAAAAGTCACGTCTGGCCGCACGCCACGGCCCGGGATCCCCGGCGGGATCCTGGGCCGTGGCATGTTCGGCCGCACGCGGCGGCCGCTTTGGCCCCGCCGCCCACCCGTCTCCTCGGAGGGCGGGTGGCAGAGTGCGTGGAGGGGGCGGGGCCGTGCGGCCGCACGTTGCGCTGCGTGGCCCCGGCCCCTCCCACTTTCCCCGCTGGGATCCCCCCGGCACGTCTGTTGTGCCGTTACGGGGTGACCCCGGCGGGGAACGAAGCCGGTGGTGCCGGTACGGGGCCAAAGGCCCACGTAACGTCTGAAAATACCCACTCTCTCACAGTCTCAGTTCCCCATCTGTAAATTGGGAATAATGACTAGCTGCACAGGGTTGTTGTAAGGGTGAATTAGATATGGATTGTAAAGTACTTTGAACAGCAAACTTTTCAAATAAATAAATAATAATAAATAATAAATAATAATAAATTCAAATAATAAATTCAAATAATAAATAATAATAATTCAAATAATAAATACTAATTATAATAAAAATAATAAATAAATAAAACCGTAAGTATAAATTATAATAATAATTAATTGGAAAGCTGAAAGGGGAGGTGAGGACAAGTGTGACATACTGGGTCATAATAATGATCTCACTAGCCCCCGGTATTCCAATAGTGACTAACTAAGATTCCTTCAGAGAACTACACAATAGGTCTAATGGAGTCATCCATTTTCTACTATTCACTTCCAGATTCTGACAGGGTCTCTCATCCCCTAACCAGCTTGACTAATAACTATTTCTGGACCTATCCTTATACAATATTTTTTTCAACCCAGCCATGCTATTGTCCAAAACAACATTCCATGGCAATGAATTCCATAGATTAATTGTATGTTGAGTGAAAAAGTACTTCCTTTTGTTTGTTTTAAATCTGCCAACAGTTCATTTCATCAGATGTCCCTCTTAACTAGAAATGCTGAACTCCACTTATATTTCATACCTGTCTATTCCATAAATGTAGACGACTGAAAACATTTCACAAAAAGCAATTATCAGCAAGGGGATGGATCCAGCAAAGTTGTCAAACAGAGCCAGCCAGTAGTTACCAGAACTCAGCACAAAAATAAAGGCAACCAAATAGGACAATGCACAAATCAGACCTATAAATAAAGAGCAAAGAGAGGTCTGTCATTCTGGGCATGGTGTAATGCATAAAAATTAAATAAACAACTCTGAAAATAAGTCAGACATTTAAAATTAGTAAGATGTGAGCAGTTTCTCCAATAGATATACATACTGATGAGCCATACATAATACCTACCTGTAACAAGTTCCTTAGGCCATTTGGGAGGTATGATTTTGAGATCTTGTAAAGGTACAAGAACACCCTCCAAGTTTCCAAACATAGATGACAAGCCTAAACAGAACAACATAATGAAGAACAGGATGGACCACAAAGGCGAGACTGGCATTTTGGTGATGGCTTCAGTGAAGACAATGAAAGCTAAGCCAGTTCCTTCAACACCCTATAGAAGACAATGGCAGATTTAACATTTGCACATGTAGACAATGTTTAGCAATATGCTTTAGACAGTAATGCAGTCATACAGTATTACAATTGTTACACTTTCTGTAACAATACAACTGCAATGTTCCATTGTATTTACTGAGAAACGCAAAAGCCCACATCTGAAATGAAAAATAACACAAAATGTAATCAACATAGAATTCAAATGTTTACTGCAGAATCAGGGTCCTGCTGCTGTGGTGGTTTTGGTGGAGAAGGACTTCACTATCAAGCTTCTGGACTCATGGAGACACTATATCTCAGACTGCAACATAGATGCCCGGCTTCTTGGGTTTGGTTGCCAGTCAAACTCAGGTTTATACTGAGGAAGCAGGGGGAATTTAGTGCATTCCCCTTTCAAAAAACAGGAAAATTCATAGGTCAAAACACCTTTGGCTTAAGAGAGGAGTTAAGGCTTTTACAAATGCACTCATGATCCAAAAAGCCTGCAAATTGTAAGTTAAGGCTCCTGCCTTAACTTGTGCACCATGTAAGCAGTAAAGACATTGTACAGTCTCACACATTGTGCTCGTTTATAATTTAGGTTCCATTTAGGCTCCAAAGCCCACACTTTGCCTTGGGCTTTCATACCCAATCCTCTTCCTCTGCAAGTTGGGGGCAACACTGAAGCTGGGGAGAGCAGGCGGGAGAGAGTAGATTGTCCTCCCATCCCCCTGCTTTCCCTATATGTTTTAATGTGGGTTGGGAAGAACAGAAAGAATGTAGACAGCAGGGGCTGCTGTCAGTTTGCATCCAGATTATAGTCACTGGAATCACACGATTAAATGCTGGGATTGGAAACAATAGGGAGGCAGGGCAAATTTTGCTGTTTTCTGCCTTGGTGATGTCCTTAGTCTGCTTGCTGTGGTTGGGTAATATTTGAGAAGTACTCTTCCTCAAAGATTTGTTGAAGTAGTACAGACAGCACTGATATTGACATGTTCACGAGTCAATACCAGTGCACTTAGAGCAAGAGCGCAGGTGCAGGTGTCTGAAATGCAGATCTAGAAGGTTTGCTACACTGTTGCAGTACAAACACAATATGTTCTGAGAGGGGAGGGGAATACATTTTTAGATAGAGATGTGTCCTTGAATGCCCAAAATATGCTGTGCCTATAATTATTTCTCAAGAGTGACCACCCACTTACCTTTAATCTTACTGGGAAAGCAGATCTTCTGAGGTGAGAGTTTGTTACACTTTACAATGGTATACTAAGAATGTGTGGCAACATAAACAGCTGTACTGAGTCTAAGGGGTAATTTTCGTGAGTACTGAGCAGGGGGAATATCAGATGAAAGAGAGTTAGTGCAGAAGCAAGGAAATCTAACTGTAAGCAGCAGTTTTATCATCAGTCCTCCCACTTCCACAATACAGTATAGACCCACCATTCACCTGTCCTTAATCACTTGAAGAAAGTGTGGTTGCTATGTTGGTCCCAAATGTAAGAGATGGAGACAAAGTAGTTCAGATAATCTCTTTGATTGGACCTACTTCTGTTGATAAGAATATGCAAGCTTTCAAGCCACACAGGGTTCTTCCAGAAGATTCTCACCAATAGAAGTTGGTCTAATCAAAAATATCATCTGAACTACTTTGTTTCCATCTTTTAATCACCTGCGCAGTGAACAGATGTGCTTGAGCTGCTGCCTGGAAAAGGAACTATAAATAAAGGAGAAACTGTGGCTACAATGAAGACAGAGCAAGTCCATAATCTTGAGATAGGGAGGAGATTGCTGCCCGCACCTTCAGTGTTGCCCCCAATCTGCAGAGAAAAGACCAAGGCAAAGTGTGGGTGCATGGAGCCTAAGTTG
The DNA here is from genome assembly GCA_003113815.1 of Sphenodon punctatus. Classification (NCBI taxonomy): domain Eukaryota; kingdom Metazoa; phylum Chordata; class Lepidosauria; order Sphenodontia; family Sphenodontidae; genus Sphenodon; species Sphenodon punctatus. The sequence continues at coordinate 1,109,129 of QEPC01010218.1, forward strand.
TAAGCAAGTACAAGATTTGAGACTAACTGTTTCTTTGTTGTTTACATGGCATGCGAGTTAAGGCAGGAGCCTTAATTTACCATTTCCATGATTTTTGGAGTATGAGTGAATTTTTAAGAGCCTTAAATCCTCTCTTAAACTGAAATTTGTTTTAACTAAGAATTTCTGTTTTAAACTAAATTTTCCCTGCTGCTGCAGTACCAACCTGAGTTTGATTGGCAACCAAGCAGTCAGCCATCAAGTTCCCCTTCCAGCCCAAAATTTGTCAGTTTCACCAGCAGGATATCTTTTACACCTGGAAGCAACCGTGTAAATTTCAGGAAGAGAAAAAAGGGAGGAAGTCATGGAGAGGAAATGTCAAGATGGTGAGTGGGGGCTGGGTTCTCACATGCATCATTCCACCCAGCTCCCCATCATTTCAGCTGTTCCCAGTGTCCTCTCACCCATCAGTTCACTTAATCCCAGTGGCCTCATATCCATCATTCCATTCAGCCTCTCATAATTCCACTGGAACCCTCTCCCTTCCCCCCCCCCCGTCTTCCCACACCTATAATTCAAGCTGCTCTGCATGACCTTCTACCGGCATTCCACCCAGATCTCCTCCCCGTTTTTCCATTTCCTCCATGTGGCTTCCTTACTTTTTTCCCCCTCCTGGACTTTTTTAGTCCCCCATCACCACCTTCTTTGACGTTTCAGATCTTTTCCTGTTCCCTTTGTTTCAGATAAGCACCTGCCATTGTATTGGTTTACTACCCATTAAGGTAAGGGCTACTGGCATTCCCAAAGTCCCATTACTTCCAATTGGTATTCCTGTTGTCTCTGTTTCCAATCAGAATTCCTTGTTCCTTTTCAGTTTCACCTGCTGGAGAGTTTGCTTGGAAACCGGAGCAGTCAGCCAATGAGTTTCCCTTTCAGCCCCAGCTTTGTCCCATCCACAGCCTGAACTAAAATCTCTTTCCCGTCCGACTCCCTATCATTCTATTAGTCTGTACGAAACTTATCTTCTTGTGTAAAACCAAAGCATGCTCAACAACTCATCTGGCATATATAAAACAATACCATGCATGATAGTTTATCTCCTTGCATAAATCCAAAGCATGCCCTAATCTGCTGTACATAAACAGTAGCATGCATGACAACCTATCTCCTCGCAGAAAACTAAAGCCTACCATAGTAGGTGGGTTGTGGGTGGAGAGTGCCTTGTGTAAAAATTCCCTTACTTTTCTCATTCTTCCCATTTGATAGAATGGAAAATTCAGAACATCCACTACACAATGGATTTTCAAAAACTAAATGCAGAAAAAATACTACAAGTCACACTTGAATCTTCTAGCACCCCTACATTTCCAGATACTTCTCAGTGAACTAATGGTCACAAAATCCTTAAAAGTAGTTTTGCCTCCAAAACCCAACTGCTACAACTCATCCATTTCTCAACTGATTTGGCTGAAATTTAGATAGTTTCTATTCCTCACCAAAGCAATCCTCCTAATTAAACTTCACACTGATAGGATAAATTATCCCAGTTCTATAACAAGTAGAATGTTCATAATTTTAACATAATGATGCAGCCACCTTAACTGTAAGCACTCCCATGCTATAATATACACATATATATATACATTTACATTATTCTTACCTTAAAAAAATCTATGAATACTCACATACAAAAAGCCACAGTTAGTTAGCAGGAGTTAAGATTGCCCTCCCTTCCAGTTTTCCCAGCTTCAAACACAAACAAGACTGTAAACATACCAGTTCAGGTGGAAAGAGTCCTGTATCCCACCCCCAATCCCTCCATGCACTGCACCCCTATGCATTCTCTTTCCATACATAGTCCAACACGGTCCCTTGACTTTGGCTACAAGATCCTCAAAGAAAACATCAGTTCACTTCAAGAAATCACCACGGAGTGAAAGTATTGCATGAACTGCCCTTTTTACAAGAAACGTGGAGCTATAATTAAGGGTTGAAGTCTTTTTAAATGTTGGACTATGTATGGGATTGGCAGCGTGCCATGGAGAAAGTGCCAAATGCACTGGGGAGTGTGAGGGGACAGAGGGCAGTGCCAGAACTCTTGAGGAGACAAGGGAAATGTTGGGGGATTGTCCCCCCATTGAACAAGATGGACATCGAGTCCAGGGAATCAGCTTCTGAGGGTGACACTAAAGGGCCAGGTGCCACCTCCAGAAGGCTAGACCACACGGCTTCAATTCCCTGCTGTTCTAGAACTTGCAGGGTGAGCAGGGGCATTCCTATTCCCAAATGCCCATTCAGCAGAGCAGAAAGGAATAGAAATTTCATCCTTGCCAGTGAAATCTCTGGACTGTCCCTTGCACTGGGCAGCCAAACACTTCAGGCTGGCTATAGTTGAGAGGATCAGGAGTTGAACAAAGTGTTTGAAATCGAGAGCTGGAAGGAATGTAAGGGTGGGGAGTGGCCTTTGGCTTATAGTTTGCCCTGGAAGGCAGAGAATGGGACCAGTTCTCTTATTCTGTGCACGCTGCCAGCCCAATTTTGTGCCTTTTGCACCAGGTCATGAGCCCAGCTCCCTTCTTCTCCCTGCCTCTGATGTAGTGAGTGGAGTTAGACTCATGGTGGTAGGTCATAGACTAGGAGTTAAATACCTTATGTTCTTATGAACTGATAAAAGTCAACAGGGATCCATTAAATGTCAAATATTTCTGAAGAGTGAGTTTAAGAGGCCAACCTGTAAAAAGATATCCATGACTAATGAGGTATGTAGCATATTTGAACTTCCTCCAAATTTTAAAATGTAGTTTTCACTCTATGTGCTATATAGTTTCTATATTACATTCTTTCCCCACTTGTTCTGAAGTTTCTCACCCAGCATTAGGCATGGTCTCATGACCACCTATTATAACATATTAAACAGATAATTCTAGAGCCTCACCCATGATCACAACTTACATCTGCTAAAAATGTATCTAGGTCACAGGTCTCAAACTTAAGGCTGGCGAAAGTCATGGGGTCAGTCATGTTCCACAACATTTGCATTTTCCCAAAGTTTTCCTCGGTTACATTACCTTCTGGCAAATCAAAGGCATTTGTCAAAGTGAGGATATTACTGTAAGGGAAAGAGAAATAATTGGAAGTTACAGTTGATATGCAAGCAACTTACATTTTATCAAGAATGCACTCTCTGTGGTAGTTTAATAACAACAATAATAAATAATAATAATAACAAATATTTCTATAGTGCCAGCAACATACCTGGCAGTGGCACTGAACAATCATTAATTAGAGACAGGGCCAGGGGGCCCTGCCTCAAGAGGCTTACAGAGCGACAAGTAAAGCGAGACAAGGGAGAAGAGGGGAATAGAGAGGGGGGGGGGTTGTTTTCAGACTAAGTGTGGCCCCAGGAGCCATGGAGCCTGCCGCCTGTCTGAAGGTGGAGTGGCCAGATGCACGTTATTGAGAGTCGGAGCACCCACGCATGAGCACACATGGAGCACAGCTGGGAAATCCAGAGTGCTCCATGTGGGGCCAGTCAAATGTATGGTGGCTGCCTCTGTGACTGAGGTAGCTGCACTGGGAGCCGCCTGTTTGAACTGCTCCCCACTCACTCCATCTGCATGGGTGTTTGGTGACCACGATCCCCCGCATCATCATCATGCTCATGTAAAACACACAATGATACATTCACAAAGCTGAGAAGTCACAGGTGCATATGCTTAATTTAGTTACAGGGGAGGCAGAAACCCTGAATGACAAGACAGTAGAGTATCAGTAAGTAGTCTGCCCCCCCGAACTTACTCATTCACCCACCTGTCAACCTCCAGTCATCCCAACCCCCACCCCAGCCAGAAAGGAGTCAGGGGTATCAGGCTAGATTTCTGGGCAGCAGCTGAGGATGCCCTCCACTTTGCGTGAATGTTTTTTTATTATTATTATTTTATGTTTTTCTATTTATTTTTTTTAATTTGTTTAGTTTCTTTATTTTCTCACAAAGGGGGAGGGGGGGCTTGGCATGGCAGGGCCTTTAGTGGGGATGTGGCTTCAGGGGGCAGCAGCCTCAGAAGTCCCTAGGTCCACAAAATCCTAAGTCTGGCCCTGTTTGCAAGTGCAATTTTAACATCCCCCACCTATCTAGTTATAGGGCTCTCCATGCAGCAGAATCAGTGGAGGTCACCTGTGCAAGGAAACAAACTGGATTCAAGAGGGGCATGGAGAAGGAGTGCTCTGGCTCCATGGAGACTCTCCTGCACTCCAACATGCCATGAAAGATAGGTGGTGCGGAGTGGGAAGCAAATGGAGGAACAGAAGTAGTCCAGATGATCCATTATTGCAGAAATTGTCTGGTTCGCCACTTTGGGTGCCTTAGACACAACGGCAAGGGGTGCTGGAATGTGTGTTGACACAAATCTCTGACCCACATTTGCCCCCAATTAGCCCCTGTTACTGTTTTCCATATCCAGGGGTCAATCGTGGTCCTGACTGCCACTCACACTGGAAGCTCTCCTGGCAGCACACCCATGGGATCATGGGAGTTGTAGTCCATGCGGAAGAATGGTCAAGGCTGCATGACCCTCCACTCCACACTGCAGCTAAACAACTGATTCTTGTCTGCTCACCCCCCCACCCTCCCAGTGCTCTGGGAGAGCGCATGGAAGGTGTGCAGCAAGGAACAAGCTATTTTGTGGGGGCGCAGAGTGGAGGAGTCAGGGCAGACAGAGCAGAAATGACTGTGAACACACCACCTGATTTCTTTAGACACATTAGCCATGGGGACAGGAGAAACATTCAACTTCCACACCTGATACATCCCTGCAACCAATAAGGAGTTAATGGGAGGCTAACAGGAGCAAACCAGTGGTCAAAAATAGTAATGGTGCTTAAACAAAATGCACAGCTACATGGCAAACATCTTATCACCCAATCGCTGTTGTGTCAAAAGACATCCTTTATAGAGGAAATACATTAGAATAGTAGAATCATGGAATTTTAGGGTTGAAAGGGACTTCAAGGGTCATCTAGTCCAATCCACTGCTCCATGAAAGAATGTCCCTTTCTACAGGGATGCTTGTCCAGCTGAGTTTTGAAAACCTCCAAGGAAAGAGATTCCACAACCTCCCTGGGCACCTTATTCCATTGCTCAACAGTTCCACAATGAGGAGGTTTTTCCTAATACTTTACCAAAATCGACATTGCTGTAATTTAAGCCCATTTCCTCTTGTTATACCTTCTACGACAATGGTCATCATCTTCTTTGTGGCATCCTTTTAGATATTTGGAAATTGATATCATGACCCCACTTAGGCTGTTTTTAGACGAGTGTGTGACCCGCTCGCGCATGGTTTCAAAAATACCGCGAGGCGGGATTACACGAGAGGCCGCCAGGGATCACGCGCATGAGAGGGGGACGCGCATTCTTTTCCGGCCGCAAATTGACCGGGTCGGCGGTCAAGGTAGGTAATTCGCAGCTGGAAAAGATTGCATGACCCCCTCCCATGTGCATGATCCCTGGCGGTGTCTCGTGTAATCCCATCTCGTTGTATTTTTGAAACCATGCACGAGCGGGTCACGCACTCATCTAAAAACAGCCTTAGTCTTTTTTTTTTCCTCAAGGGCTGAACACACTCAGTTCTCTCAGTCTTTTCTCATACAGCTTTTCCTGCAGCCCCTTTATCATGTTAGCTGTTCTCCTCTTAACCTTCTCCAATTTGTACACATCTTTCTTGAAGTGTGGTGTCCAAAACTGGACACAATACTACAGATGAGATCTCACCAGTGCTGAATAAAGTGGCATCACCACCTCACACATCTTGGTTACGATGCACCCATTAATGCAGTCCAAAATGGCATCTGCCTTTTTTGCAATATCACATAGCTGACACATGTTCAGTTTATGATCCACTACAGCTCCCAGGTCCTTCTCTGCAGTGCTACTGCCTAGCCAGTTATCCCCCATTTTATATTTGTGCTTCTCTTTTTCATTCTTATGTGCAATGCTTTGCATTTGTCTTTGTTAAATGTCGTTTTGTTTCTTTCAGCCCACATCTCTAGTTTTTCTAGATAATTCTGTATTCTAATCTTGTCTTGCAAAGTATTTGCAACCCCTCCCAGTTTTGTGCCATATGCAAATTTGATGACTATACTGTAGCAGGGCACAGGCGGAGGGAAGCGCTGGCCTTTTAAGGAAGATAGCACCAGCAGGGTTGCAGGTGCTAGCGGAGCTTCAGGCGCTGCATAGAGTGGAGGACAGTGCCTGACACAAAACAGCTCGGCTTGGGTGTGGCAAGAGCCAGCCCTAGAGCTAAAGCCTGAGCTCAGTACTGGAGGAGACTATGAGGAGGCAGGAGCTAAGGGAGAGTTCTGCCTCAGAGCAGAACAATACTTTACTACAACAACTGCAGGGTATAAGCGGATAAGCTGGCAGCCTAGACAAGTGTGCATGATTTGGTGGGCTGCAGAAGGGACTGTACCTGGGGGCCCAAGATTGTGAGTAATAACTGGATACAAAACACAGAGAGAGAGAGAGAGAGAGAGAGGGCATGGACTCTGCCTAGAGGAAGAACAGTGCCCAGCTGAAGGGCTGACCCAGGGGAGCCCAGAACCCTAAAGCGGGGTTGTGGATTGTGACTGAATAGAGACTGTATAGAGTGGAAGCTTAAATCGGACAAGATTAAATTGCATTCTATTGGATGGGACACTGTATATAGAAGTCGGTAACTGTAGATATGGTAAATAAAGATACGTTGAGGTGAGAAGTCCCCAAGAGAATGTGAATGTATTGAACTCCATCCTGTAGAGACCTAACCCAGCTACCCTTACACCCTGTTACATATACTCTCCACTTCCTCCTCCAAATCATAAATGAATGTGTGTCCCTGTCTTGGCCCAGCTTGTGCTATTTTGTTTGGTTTTGGTCTGTGCCTTTAGACTTTTCTTGTGCCTGCTTGACTCTGTTCAGAACTAGAACTTCTGCCTCTTGTTCTGCACTGATCCTTCTGCTCTGTGTTGTCTCATACCATTCCAACCTGGTTCCCACACCCTATGGTCCATGCGTCAGTCCCCAGTCCTGGACCTCATCCTGCACTGACTCCTGTAGGCCCTGTATCCTCATCCCCAGCAGCCCTCGATGCCAAGCAGCTCTTTTAACCTCATCTCATAAGATGAGCTCTCTATTTCTCTGAGCCCCCACTCACAGAGGAGTCTCAAAACTTGAGGAGCCCACCATGCAAGTGAATGTGAGCTAATGTGTGCCCACATGTCCATGTCCCATCAATTAGACTGCATGCAGACTCCACCAATACTGGTTCTATTTTGGAGCCAAAATAGAAAAAAGTGACTTGAAGTACCATTTTTGGGTAGAAGCAAGCAAAAAAGTGTTTCTTAATGTTTTCGATATGCTGAAACCTAACCTGCCTGTTGCCAAGCCAAAAAATTAGTCTTTTAGGCTCTAGGTCCAGTAAAAAATGGTTTCATTGAAGCATGTTGGTGTGCCTTGTACCACCAAAATTAAAAATCAAAATTGATGAAAACTTGTGTATTTCAACGTAAAAATAAATAATCAAACATGATAGTCATTTTTTGTTAGTTTTTGTTTTCAAACCTGCTGCTAGAGGTAAATGATATGGATTTGGTGAGAAGTGTTGCCAATGATCGCAATAGGAAAAACTTTTAACTGTGTATTGTGGTACAGCAAAATGTTCTTTCATAACCATTAATTGTTGTTGGTTTTTGTACTCATTTGCACGGATGTTGCCTTACTTCCATTGCTATGATCACTACAACCATGCAAGATAGGGGTCAGAATATAGACCTAGCAGAGCTAGCTAATCCCTAAATGATGTTTAGGGTGGCAGAACGTGCCCCCTAAACCTGGCCCAGAACCACAGAGCACATGGATTTCAGTGACAGCCCTTCCCCCTCCAAAAACGTGGGGTGTCTAGGTTGCAGCTCCAATGGGGCACCCCATTGGAGGAGCATGGCTGCGGCTGGAGTGCTGGAGTTTGCCTGGGATGGTCCCAGGTGGAGGAAGGGGGCAGAGGTTTATCCTGGAAACAGGGACGGGAGGCTACAGGTGGGATGGAATCAATCTTCTTTCAGCAAATCTCCTTCTGACTTTCTCATCCCCACTAAGGAATTAGGGGTTAGCAGGTGCTGTGGACTGATATAGTGGGCATTCTGCAGAAAGGGGGCAGGGAGATGCATATACCATGGGGACCTGCATTGTTGGTGACTGGGGAGGAGACATCTGGAAGCCACACAGTCAATGGCCTCTGTCAGCATAGAATTCCACCAGATGACGAGGTCATCGAGTGAACGACCATTGAAGTCAGAGGAAATATCCCCTAGGGCAATCCAGAATGTTTCTGGTTCCATAAGCCTTTGGGGGCGAACCAATCTAACTGGTTCCACACCCTCCCAGGGACTTACATGCGCCAGGATATCAGCCTGGAGGAGATAATGATTCATCCATGACAAGGGCACTGTTGACACCTCCCCCATTAATGGATCCCCCACTTCAAGGCTGGTGCAAAAAATCATGTCCAAGGTATGTCCTCCACAATGTGTGGAGCCCACCACTCTCTGAGACAGGCCCATGTTTGTCATGGTGGCCATGAACTCATACTCCGTTCCTCCAAAACTGGCATCAGCATGAATATTGAAGTCTCCCAGGACTATCGCCCTGGGGGACCGCAAGACCACCTCCGACACCAGTTCAGGCAGAGCGGGCAGGGAAGCTGCTGTACAGGTGGGTGCCCAGTTTATCAGCAGTACTCCTACTCTGTCTCCAGCCAAATCCAACACCAGATGGAGGCCCTCTATTCCCATTATAGGTTGCACCGGAAATCTCCTCACAGGCCAAGTCTCCTTAAAAATAATGGCTACACTGCCTCCTGTCCCTCCCAATTGGGGAGAATGGGACAGCGGACAGCTGGATCACAACCATTCCTCTTACCCACTAGTCTCCACTGCCTTTCCAGAGCACAGTGAAGCTTGGTAGAGTTTTATACAAATGTTTCATTAAAACTAAGTTGGGTATGTATTGAAATTAATTAAATGGAATGGCCATTGGAAGGAATGGAGGCAACAGCAGTGCCAGTTTCTAAATAAACACTATTGTCAATCCAACATCTAATTAAGTAATTGTGAAATTATACAACACAGTTGCATCTTTGGGAGTTCATAGGGAAGGCAACCTTGTTACCTCAAGGTTTGTGCAATGACAGAAGTAAGGCTGTCAATTGTTTCTCATCACTGCCCTGATGACAGCAAGAGGATACTCAGGGGGCTACCAGGAGTGCCTCAATCAGGTTGAGGAGATTAATATCTTTGGGGTGCCTCAGGTTACAGGGAATGAAGAGGAACTTGTTGCCCTATACGAGGTTTGGACACTCGGAGAAATGCAGAAAGCCCATACAAGTGGGGATGTTTTCCTTCCACCCATACTGCATGGTGATGCAGAAGATGGCACAGAGGTGGTATAAGAGGTGCATGTTTAACTGGGAGTTTTATGCAAAATGAGAGGGATTTCCAACACCAAGATGGCTAGACCCCAATAAAACTGTGTGCTGCTTCATGCCAGTATCTCACTGTGATCCGCAGATGCAAGACATCCGATGAAAGCATGGAGATTGTTTTCCATTTCTGTTTTTAGTTTTGTTTTCATTTTTCAGTATAGATGCACAATAAGGTTTGCAATATGCTTGATAAACTCTGCATTATGTACCTAGCAGAAGGTCTGTTCCAACTGAGAGGTGATTACAGGTATGAACCCAGGCAAGAACCTGCAAGTGGGTGGGGACAGCAGGGGCTGGAACACTACCTGGAGTGGTATTCCAGCAGAAAGAAACAGCTGGGCCGGCTTCTTCCCATAGTTAGCCATGGTTTTGAGTCATAGCAGGGCGTGGGATACTGAGAAGGGGGGTTTGGGGTGTGTGGGGCGGAGAGCACCTGCCTGTTTTTTAGGCTAATCCTGCTAAATTGAAACAAGAAACAGAGTGGGGGCTGCAGATATACATAAGAACTACATGCAGGGGACTGCCTGTTTATTAGGTTCTACACACTGAACATGTGTGTCACGAGTAGGGGGAGAAAGGAACGGGGGTTCAGGGAGGTGGGTATAGGGGAAGGGAAACACCACACTCAGCCCAGGAATAGGAGGCGGCTTGCTCTCACTACTAGGTTGGCCTCCGGTAATAATGTCCCTCAGGTTGGTGGGTGGGCTTTCCCTCGTTAATGGAAGACAAACCTTATCATCACAGGGAGAGCAAGCCAATTGCCCCAAAGGGTAAGGGGAAAACACACGCACAGTGACCACGCTATCAGGGGAGTACACGGAACCCAGGAAACTGTGCCAGGCTGTGGGGGAAGAGGGGGAAGGGAAGGGGTTGCCCAAGGGGCTGGGCCATGGGGGAGGAGGAGGTGGGAGGATAGGACCTAGCAATCCAGGGAAGGGAACAGGTGTGGGGAGAGACTCTGGAAGGGACTACAGAAACGTACAGGGAAAAGGCACAAGGACTCCCAAGGATTTCACTACTATCGCTCCAAGACACAGGGATATCACTCACTCACCACTCACACTGAAGGTTCAACCAGGAGAAGGGAATGGGATCCAGACAAACTACCACGCTTTCCGTTCAAACTCCATTCAAGGATCAGGGTCACAANCCCCCCATACAAAACTTACCCCTTTCCGCAATAATGTTGTAAGGGGTTTGGTGAGATCTGCATACCGGGGAATATATTGGTGATAATAATTCACGCTTCCCAGGAACCGTTGTAAGGCTTTCATGCTTGTAGGAGCGGGCCATAGATTTATGGCTTCTAGTTTAGTAGGGTCCATATGGATTCCTTGGGAGGAAATGATGAATCCCAGAAAAGGGACCGAGGAGGCATGGAATTCACATTTATCCAATTTACAATACAGCCGATGATGTAACAGACGCTCAAGAACCGTGCGGACGTGCTGGATGTGCTCCTCTAAAGAGATGGAGAAAATTAGTATATCGTCTAGGTAGGTGATGACATATACATCCAATAAGTCTCTTAAAATGTCATTAATAAAATGTTGAAACGTAGCTGGTGCATTCACAAGTCCATAGGGCATAATGCAATACTCGAAATGCCCAAACCTGGTACAGAAGGCTGTCTTCCATTCATCCCCCTCCTTGATCCTGACCAGATTGTAGGCGCCCCTAAGGTCAAGTTTGGTAAAGACTTTGGCACCTTGGAGTTTCCCAAGGAGTTCAGGGATGAGGGGAAGAGGGTATCTATTTTTTACAGTAATCTGGTTAAGGCCTTGATAGTCGATGCAAGGGCGGAGGTCCCCCTCCTTCTTTGGAACAAAAATAAGGGGGGCCCCCGCAGGGGAAGTGGAATGACAGATAAAGCCCTTGGCCAAGTTCTCCTTAATATAAGTTCTAAGAGTTTCGGTCTCCCTTGGGGATAGATTATAAATTCGCCCATAAGGGGGTTCGCTGTTAGGTAAAAGGTCTATTGGGCAATCATAGGAATGGTGCGGGGGGGGAGTTACGAGGCTTCGCAATTACTGAATACCATCGCTAGGTCAATGTATGGGGGGTGGGGGTATCAGGATATTTGGGGAGGCCAATATGGTCACAGGGGCGGAAACCTGACATGAGGGGGAGGAGACCCTGTGTGGGACACAGGATGGGGAAAGGAAACTGAGAGTTTTCAGAACCCAATTAATACTATGGTTATGAGCTTGTAACCAGGGTAAGCCAAGGACAAGGGGAAACAAAGGGGAGGATATAACATCGAAATGAAGCACCTCGGCATGGGCTCCGTATGTACACAGTAAAGAGATAGAGCATGTTAGTAAGGGCCCTGAGGCTAGGGGGGACCCATCAATGGTCTGGACCACCTTGATGGAGGGTCGCGTCTGCAAGGGGATTCCGCAAGACGACGTGAAGGTAGCGTCCATGAAATTCCCCGACACCCCCGAGTCCACCAGGGCCCAAACTATAAGAGAGTGGTCCGTAGACCACTGAAGGGTAAGGGGCATCCGAAGTTGGTTTACAAGAGAGGGTCAAGGACCCAACTGTAGGAGGGGACCACAACACGTCACCGGGAGGTTCCCCCCACTTCCCGGTCCCTGGCATTTCCTGACCCCCCTGGGCGGGGCGGCTTCGCAGGACACTCCCGAGAGAAATGGGTATCGGCTCCACAATAGAAACAAAGTCGCATTTGGTGATGCCGTTCCCTTTCCTCTGGGGTGAGGGGGCCTTGTAGAGCTCCTATCTGCATAGGCTCCGGTCCCCCAGGACTCACAGGAACCGGGGGGGGAACTAATAGGGCCCTTGGGCACCCAAGCCCCCACCTTGATCTCTACGTTCCTCGCGTTTTCGCTCTGTAAGGCGTTCATTGATCTGTAGGGAGACACTAACCATGTCTTCCAAGGTCCCAGGGGTCATGGTAAAACAGGCCAACTGATCTTTAATTTCGTCGTTCAGCCCTTGGCGAAACATTGCCCGAAGGGCAGAATCACTCCACCCTAAATCAAATGCTAGTTTCCTAAACTGGGTGATGTAATCTAACAAGGGTGTTTTACCTTGCCGAAGGTGTAATATAGCTTGTTCGGCATCCCTACCTCTGTGAGGGTAGTCGAATAGGAAGCAAAATTGTTTCAAGAACCCTTTATAATCATGCAGCAATGCATCATCTGCTGCAAGTACAGGGGTCGCCCAGTCTAGGACTATGCCTCCTAGTAACCCCACAATATAGGCCACCTTGGCCTGATCTGAATCATATGTCAGGGTCTGGGTCTGGAAGGTAAGTTTGCACAGAGCCAGAAACCCCTGACAAGCCTTCCTATCCCCATAAAATTTATCAGGGCGAGGGGCTTTGGGTTCTCGGGGGAAAGGAGCCGGGTGCGCATGGATTGAAGGAGATGGGGCAGATGCCCCTGTAAGGTCTCCTTCTTCCTCCATACGAGCTAAGGTTGTGCCTCCCATGGAGTCTTGGAGGGCCCGGTATCTAGCCCTTCCTTATTTTCTTCCCGTAAATCTTGCACCTCCATGGTAAGGGATTGCACTGTGTGCATTAGCTCTTGTACTTGTTCTTCTGAGGCCATATTCTCAACTCAGGAGAGAGGGGGTGCCAGTAATTCTGTCACGAGTAGGGGGGAAAAGGAACGGGGGTTCAGGGAGGTGGGTATAGGGGAAAGGAAACATCACACTCAGCCCAGGAATAGGAGGCGGCTTGCTCTCACTACTAGGTTGGCCTCCAGTAATAATGTCCCTCAGGTTGGTGGGTGGGCTTTCCCTCGTTAATGGAAGACAAACCTTATCATCACAGGGACTCGGAGAGCAAGCCAATTGCCCCAAAGGGTAAGGGGAAAACACACGCACAGTGACCACGCTATCAGGGGAGTACACGGGACCCAGGAAACCGTGCCAGGCTGTGGGGGAAGAGGGGGAAGGGAAGGGGTTGCCCAAGGGGCTGGGCCATGGGGGAGGAGGAGGTGGGAGGATAGGACCTAGCAATCCAGGGAAGGGAACAGGTGTGGGGAGAGACTCTGGAAGGGACTACAGAAATGTACAGGGAAAAGGCACAAGGACTCCCAAGGGTTTCACTACTATCGCTCCAAGACACAGGGATATCACTCACTCACCACTCACACTGAAGGTTCAACAAGGAGAAGGGAATGGGATCCAGACAAACTACCACGCTTTCCGTTCAAACTCCATTCAAGGATCAGGGTCACAACGCTCCAGGGCCAGTCTCTCGCGAACAATTACTGGCGGGGAGCTCAGGCCCCGCCGGCACTATTTATAGCCTGGGCCTTAAGGTACCCCCCAGGGTGGGGCTCTCCACCCTCCTCCCCCGTCGGCGTGCGCTGCAGCGTGTCTGATGCCAGGAGGGGGCGGGGCCCCACCCCGCCTCTTGCTGAGGCTTGGCTCCGCCCCCTACTCCACCCAAACATCCCGCTTCCAGCCCCCTGGGGCTGTCCGCTCCGCGCAAAGCCCCGCCGACCAGGACTGCTGCAGCTGCGATCCCGGTGCGTCTCCTGACAGTGTGAGTGGGGACTGCACAAACTGAACCCAGAATCCAGCAGGATATGGTCTCTTTTTTGAACACCCTTACTTTGTTAGGACTAGAGTTGTGCATTCAGGTTTCAGTAAAACACAAATAATTAACATATAAACACATGTTAGCGCTATAGTGTGTAGCAAGTGCATGTAACACACCAGTGTTTTCACTCTACAATAAAATTTTGGACACACAAATCTCTTTTTAAAAATCTGTTTCCAATGGTAGGTGGCACTCAACACAGTGCCTAGCGCCCCCATAATTCTTAAGGCAGTCCTGCCTCCAGTCTAACTGGTTGGTGTATTTGTGTGCCCACCCACTGATCCATCCTGGCCCTAGCTCTGAATTTCCATGATATAGAGAGAAAAGTCATACGTTTTGAAATAAATTTCTAGAGATTATACTCTGCTTTGTTTACACATATTTTACTTGCAATTTCTTTTTAAAAGTTCCCCACTTTGGGGGCCCCTGAGCTTGGGGACCTGGTACACTTCCACCCCCATTACCCCTCTCCAGGGGCGGCTGGTGGCTTTTTAGTTTGGAGGGGCAGTAAGGCCGTTCGGCCCGCCGGCGGCTTTGCCGCCATCGGGCTGGCGAGCCGGTGGGCGGAGCCAGGGCAACGGTAGGCGGAGCCAGGGCACAACCCAGCAGCAAGGAGTTCCCAGGGTGAACATCAGAAGATGGAAGAAAACACAGTAGTCTAAAATGCACTTCAAGCTTAAAATGAATAACGTATAAACCCCAAGCACAGG
>QEPC01010218.1:1131848-1150576 GCA_003113815.1 Sphenodon punctatus
AACCCCCAACCTTACTGTCAGTTGTTTTTCTTCCCGCAGGTCCAGCGGGCAGCAGGAGCAGCGGCGGCGGTGTCACCAGAGGCGGAGCGGCAGAGCAGCGGGGCACCAGCCGCCCCCCACCACCGGCAGCGAGCTCCCAGAGCCCCCCCGGTAGCGGCAACAGGGCAGGTCAGATGACAATCCCGGCAAGCTTCTGCGGTGCAGCCGCTGTCCCTGGGGCTTTATGCCCCCAGCTACTTCCGGGTGGGGGGGGCGGGGACAGGTCAGCCCATGTGGCTGGCCTCTGCGTTCCCCCCCCTAACCCCCAACCTTACTGTCAGTTGTTTTTCTTCCCGCAGGTCCAGCGGGCAGCAGGAGCAGCGGCGGCGGTGTCACCAGCGGCGGAGCGGCAGAGCAGCGGGGCACCAGCCCCCCCCCCCACCGGCAGCGAGCTCCCAGAGCCCCCCCGGCAGCAGCAACAGGGCAGGTCAGATGACAATCCCCGCAAGCTTCTCCGGCTCTGGCTCTGCCATGCAAACCTACACCCAATGGTTCCCCTTTGGCTGGGTTAGGTGTGCTGTTTTATGTCTGCCCTCTACACACACACCTCCCAAACATCTGGGTTAAGGAGGCTTCTACCTGCCTTGCTAGGTCCCTTAAGCAGCAGAGCCTGACCAAAAGCACCTACGCAAGCATTTAACTCAGTTGTTTCCCACTTGGTCTCCATGCTCTGTCTCTAGGCTGCTTTGGTTGTGCTGACTCCTTCAGTGTCCTGGGCCCTCCATATAGGCTCAGTCCTCCATGTAGGCTCACCTTCTGCCTACAGTGAGATTGTCTCTCTCACAATCTGCACTAGCTGCTGTGAGCTCTACACTCTCAGTCTCCACACTGAGCTCCTTACTCTTCATCACAGACATGACTGCTCTCTAGCTTCCTTGTTTATCTCTCATAAGTGATGATCAGGTGCCTCATTATCCTGTGAGCTGGATGCCTTAAAGGGCCCACATCAACTTAGTCCTGCCTGAGCCCATTCTCAGCAGGCTGATCCCACAAATCACACATTATCTATAGGGAAAACTGATGGAAGAGGTAGGTTTTTAAGAGGGAGAGAGGGAGTAGATCAAATGTGTTTGTAAAGGATTTGAAAAGGGGTAAAGAGCAAGAGACTCTGGGTTGGGTGAGGGTAATGGCAGAGGAGTGACGTTCCTGGGTAGGAATGTAGCAGGAATTGAGAGCAGAAAGACAGGGAGGACAAAGACTGAACAGCTTTGAAGATTGAGACAAAGACATTGTGCTGGATGTGAAATGGGAGATTGATCCAGTAGTGGGAGCAGAGGAAGGGTTGAACGTGATCAAAGCAGCAGGTGAGGTGGATGACCTTGGTAACAGAGTGTTGAACACAAGTTAGAAGGCAATGGCGTATAACATATAACAAGGGGGCTCAGTTGAGCCTGGGTCCTGGACTCTAGGGGGGTCCTTTGCAAGCTGCTTGAGCATTGCTAGAAAATGTTCAAAGTGGGTGGAAAAGAGCATGGGGCCAGTACTTTGCCCATGCCCAAAATGTTCTAGTTGCATTCAAGTTAGTTGCAAAGGGCCTCACCAAGAAGGAATTTGGTGGACTGCTGTGCTGACTGTGACAGGGGAGTCTTCCAGATCCTCGGGACACTGGGAAACATTTGGGGGAATTAACACATTACCCCCCTGGTCACACAACACTCCTGCCCAGAGACATAGCACCTTTGCTCTGGGTCTCGGCGCTACACTGGAGAGAACTCAGTCCCTCCAAAGCCCTCGCCAGTAGTGGGGTCTCTGGTCCTGGCCTCCAGCCACCCTGTTAGCCATGCCTATGCCACCAGTAGTCCAAGTAGTTCCATAAGGGCTCATAGAACAAAAGCCCTTAGTCACAGTTCCAAGTCCATGTAAGTAAATAGAGTCTATAAAATCTCAGGTGTCTCACACCTGATTTGAACAGCAGCTGTATCCGCAGGTCCTCCACACTTGGCATGGCTTCAGGTCTGACTTCAGGTTTTCTGAAGAGCTCCAGGAGTTGCCTCCTGCTCCTACAGCCACCTTCCTTGGCCAACTTAACAGAGCCCTTATATAGGGTTTGGACATGCTCAGTTCATGCCTTCCACTGAGCATGTCTAGGGAGTGGGACTTTAACTCTGAGAGCTCTTGGGCCCTCATCTGAGCATGCCTTAATACTCAGACCACTTTCACACCTTCAGCAGCGGCCGCCCCCCCCCCCCCCCCAGATTTTGGCTCCGGAAGTGAATACAAGAGCCAAAATATGCACAGGGTTTGGCCAGTGTGAAAGCACCCCTCGCTGCTTTGCCAGAGAACATCCGTAAAAGTAAAGAGCAGGGAAAACCAGCTCTGTACTTTTGTGGGTGTTCACCAGCAAAGCCATGCAGGGAGTTTTTCACATCAGCCAAACACCATACATATTTTGGTTCTCGGATTTTTCCTGGAGCCAAAAACTGCACAGGACCAGCCGCTGCTGAAAGTGTGAAAGTGGTCTTAGGCTCAGAAGCCTAAAAACCTGTACTGCGCATGCTTGAAGTCTTAAACTCTGGCAGCATTGTCTTCCCATTGAATATAGCTGCCAGAGACGTTTACAGTCCCGCTAAGCAGGGCATACCCTACTACAGTGACCCCATCCCTGCCCATTCTTACTAATTCCTTCCTGATGGGATTGCTGTCACTCCTAGCAATGGGTGGGGGCTCACTGGAAGCCACAGTGACACCACCACTTTTGCTGGGTAAAGCCAAGGCTGACCATTAACCATCTTGGGAGGGCCACCTACAGAGACCCCACCCACTTATCCTTAGGGATCCCATAATTGGGCCATGAGCCTGGGCTACAACACTGTGAGAAGGTCAAGGTGAGAGTGAAGAAGGTCAGTAAGGAGGCGGTTGCAGTAATCAAGGCAAAAGATGACTAGAGCATAAACTAGAGTCATGGCAGTGGGAGCAGTAAGGAAGAACCAAATTTTAACAGTGTTGTGGAAGGAGAAACAACAGGCCTAAGCAATAGAATAAATATGAGGTGTAAAAAGAGAGAGGAGTCAACAATGACATATCCGGGGAATGGGCTGGATATTAATGGAGAGACAGCTGGAGGCTTTTGAGGGTCACAAAAGCAAAGGGGAGTTTTTGTTCACACATTTGAGGCTATTCCACTTTCACACATGCTTGTAAATTTACCTTTGTTCTAAGGCACACAGTAATTCAAAGCTTTTTGCATTTAAGTCCAACAAATAATTGAGAATAATTATTCTGTATGAACCAGTATTTCATTAAGCGATAATTGGAACAACCTGTAATTTGGTTCTAGAGTGTAACATCCATCCATTTGTCAATTTCTTGCTAAAGGTCAAAAAATGTCCTCTTTGAGCACATAATCCATTTCAAATGAGCAAATCTTGAAGTTTTCAAGTTGTCTTTTCTTATATAAAGTTCTCATTCAGGTCATAGGGAATTTTGGTTAACTAATTATGGGGAGAGAAATGCAACCTTTGGTTCTGAACATTAAAGGGTCAGAGTTTGCACATGAAAAATTCACTGAGCGTACGTGCAACTACGTGAGAACCCAAAGATGGTATTTCCTAGGGATTATTATATTGAGGGAAGCGGGGTTTGCACCACTGCAACCATGATTTGAGTTCAAACTTCTAAATGTATAGGGCATTCAGCCCTATAAAGCCCTATGAATACCGTTTCCCCTCTGCATTCCATAACAAATGTAGGCCCAAAGACTTCAAGTTCCCACAGATTTTCTTTGATGTTTCTTCTATTGCTACTCTCAGAGGGCTCACAGAGAAAATATTCACTATTTGGTGGCCTTAATTGGATGTCCAGGTGGAGGCTGTGGTGAGGAGTGCTTTTTGCCAATTATATCTGGTGCGGCAGCTTCGACCGTATGTCTCAGACTCCAACCCGAACACTATCATCCATGCCTTCATCACCTCAAGACTGGACTATTGTAAAACGCTCTACATGGGACTACTCATGGTGATAGTTCAGAGACTGCAGCTGGTGCAGAATGCGGTGACCCGCCTCCTCACGGGGACGGGCCACCGTGAGCATATTATGCCAATGCCTGATTCAAGGTGTTGGTATTTACCTATAAAACCCTAAACGGCTTGGGCCCTACCTACCTGCATGACCGTCTCACTCCCCTGCAGCATTTCACTGTGTTTTACTGTGTTTTATGGTTTTACCGTTTTATGTTTTTATAAATTGTAAGCTACCCCTGAGCTGCCTATGGCAGGAGGAGTGGGGTATTAAATTTTAAAAATAAATAAATAAATAAATAAATAAACAAAATTTTGTGGAACAGAGCTAGATATGACTGAAGTACATGTACAGGTTCCTTACTGGGATAGGAGATCAGTGTGATGCTATGCAGAGCCACAGATGGAGCTACTTCCATAAGAAGGCATGGAAGGGAATACTTTCATGTCCCCCTTTTATTCTGTGCCATTTCATTCCTGCACATTTGTGGAAGCTGATAAAAACCATAAATTCCTAAATGACTGAATGTTTGCACTGGCAACTTACTGAATGGAATTGTAACTGGAGAAGGAGATGAGACCTCCAAAGGCGAGGGAGAAAGAGAAGAACACCTGGGCTCCAGCATCTAGCCAGGTGACTGGATTAGCCAATTCTGCAATCTGGGGCATCAGACAAAAAGGCTTTATAAATACATAACCTTACAGCTTTAATGGAAAATCAAACAGATGTAATGAAATTCTCAGAGACATGGGTACATACATAGCCAATCCTCACTCCAAGAGGAAATGAGCACTCTTACAGCACAAGCACCGAGCACAATCTTCCAGTATGATAACATACACCTGAGCAATTAGCACATTTCCCATTGAAATTAGTAGTAGTCACAGCCCTCTGCCACCATGTATGCTCTCGTACCAGAGGATTATAATATTAAAACAAGAACTGTAAAAAAATGTTTTACTTGCCGGCTTTTTAAAAAAATGTACATAGTAAATTTTGAGGGGAAAATACTCCAATAATTTTTAAATATCCTGTGAAAGAAACCTGGCATTTTTTTAGAGTCTGTTAACAACTTGGTTAATGATACTGGAAATTGGTTTAATGATACTGGAAGGTGTCCACTTTCTCTTTGGCACTTATGACAGAGAGATCAATTTGAATTATCTTTATCGAAAAGAAGAAGAATTCAGTCACTTACATCGGGAGTGAACAGAAATGCAATTCCATTGACTGAGCCCTTCAGTGTTAAGCCACGGATCAGGAAAATGGTAAGCACAACATAAGGAAGAGTGGATGTTATATAGACAGCCTGCAAAAGGAACATGTCATGTTTAAAAACTTTCCTGAAAAAATAACATAGATGGAAAGAAATGGGATGAGGGGAGCTTTTTTAAAAAAGAAAGAAATATGGAAACATGTTAATCATGCTGAAAATTGTCAACTGGGCCATTGCTAACATATTGTTCTATTGAAACTTTTATGTTTCTGAAAAGCAGTGTCCATCTGTACAGAAAATGCCCACTATAAGAGTAATAAATTAAATTAAGGATAAATAGTAACCCTTTAATATTAAAGAAGGATCATTCTTTCATTTTGTCTGCAACTGGACACTCTCTGATGTTCAACTGTTCTTTGTGGGTCTTGTGTACATTTCCACTGCTGAGGAATGGGCCCTCTGGCATTGAACTTCAGGAAAACGTAGTGGGGCATGTATGTGACATTACCCTAAGACTGAACACAAGGCCCCTGCACCTTTCACAGCTGCTTCTCGGCCTCTCACTTAAATTACAGAGTATAATGTAATTGCTCTTGGTTACAATGGACAACATAACCTAGGTGGGGTCCAACTGCTTATTTGTACTTCTTTAAGTACCTACCATCACTGGGCTCCTAAGGCCAAGAGATGGTGGGTGGAGAAGACTCCCCCAGGTGAGAAATGAGGGAATGAGTGCAGGGCAGGAACTCCATACCTTCCAAGATTTGATGCAGAGAAATAAGTACACATTGTGTCACTCTTAATTTGCATAAATGTGAATGTGTTTATAAAAATTGGTAATAGGCCATACTATTAACTTTGGGGTACTAACATTGGAGCTAAGCTGGAAAATAAGGACGTCTGCATGAAAGGCTCTGACACAGGTACACAGGTTTGTATGTGCAGGACTGATGGTTCAAGTTCAAACTCAGCCTATTAAAAAGTCAGAATTCTAAAATGTGTGCATTATCTTTGGCTCTAAGATTTTATGTTTAAAGACACTCAGAGGATCACAGATGGAAGCAGTGACAGTTCCTTTCAGCATCTTAAAGAATCGTTTTTCAAAAACACACTCTGGGAGTCTGCTACAAGATAACATTAATGTACTGGGCAAAAAGGTACCATTATTATAGGACTCTCATATGAGACTGGGTGTAGAGGGGTTGGATGCAGGGTGAGAGTGTGTGTGAGAGGATGCGATTGCTCCTTGCCTGCCTTCCTGACCAGTTATCCTCTGGCAATGTCAGGCTTGGTGGAAAAAAACCAGTCACCCAGGCCCCTAGAAGATTATAGGACTTCTGTTGGTTATCAGCCATGGGGGCCCCAGGGCTGTAATTTTCTGGAGCCAGAAGGAAGAAAATGGACAGCCTATTGGGCTCATGATGGGCAGGAAAGATATGGCAGGGGGAGGAGGACATTTTATTATCATGGGGAACAGGTTGGTGGTGGTGATCTTCTGTGTATGAGAGGCACAGGAATGAAGATGGGAATTAGTATAGGATTTTGGGTGGATTGTATTATTGTTTAAGTATATATTAAGCCACCTTGAGTCCTCAGAAAATGGGGTATAAATCTAAATAAATAAATAAATACATCAGGCCATACTTAGGTGACTAAGGGTGTTAACCATGCATCCAACTGGTCGTTTGAAGGTGGTGCATGGGGCAATGCAAAAAGCAGGAGTGTGCCATGCATGGCAAGCCAAAAAACATGCATGGGGAAAGGCACCCCATGAACTGCCCGCATGAACTGGGGCAACCACCCACACCAGCAGACAGGTCTGCGGCCAGCTGCCTCCTCAGTCCCACCCACATCCCTGCCGGGAGCGTGCTGGAAAATGTAGTCCAGCTTGCTCCCAGAAAGCATGAGAGCAGTGGTCACAGCTGGCTCTGTGGGAGCAAGCTGGACTATATTTCCCAGCATGCTCCCACAGAATATTACAGAGCATGCTTACAGAGACTGCATTTGAACAGCGGCCTCACTCTACAGCTGCACAGTGGCTCTCATGTCTTTCAGGTGAGTTTGCTGCCCCCTTTCCATTCTCCCTGCTGCCCTTTTTTCCTGCCCCCTGATGCCCTCTGCCCCCCTTCCTGCCCGCTGCACTCAAGTACCTGCCCCCCTTCCCAGGGGACAGCAAACTCATTGGAGTTTGCTGCCCCCTGACTGCTGCCCCCAAGTTCCGAGTATTCGCCCGGGTTTCTACAGACCTTCTTGTGATTCTACAAGATTCTACAGGGGTTCTTGTGATTTACAGTGGAATCAAATGAGATGACAGCCTGCTGGAGTCCATGTTTCATCTGTGCAGCCCCCATGCAGCCTGCCTAATAAACTGCCAGTCCCCAGACCGTATTCCATATGCTTGCAGCAGCTTCCAACAGTGGTGCTAGCAATCTCCCTCCCTCCTTCCCTGCGGCAGCTTCTCAGCTGAGAGGTGTGCTAGAAATCTCCTCTCCCAGTCTCCCTCTCCCTCCCTGCCTCCCAGCTGAGAGACTGGGGGGGGGGGAGTGCAGGGAGGGAGATCTCTAACTCACCTCTCAGCTGAGAGGCAGCCATGGGGAAGGGAGATTGCTACTGCCTCTCAGCTGGCCAAGCACACTAGATCAGACTCCATGTGCTGGCAGACCTAGATGCTGGAGAGGCTGCAGGTGAAGCTAATTGATGAGACATAGACAAGTGGGTACCCATTAGCCCTGATTGGTCCACACGGTGGACCCGCAATGTCCCTGGACTCTGCCATGAGTGGCAGCTCTGTGGTTACTACATAGAGGTCACCCAATAGATGGGCATATGGGAACGCACCTGGTAAATGCTAATGTGGGCTATCGTCTCGTTTGATTCCACCCTAATAAATGATGATTAGTGCAGGGGGTGAGAAAGGAAAGTAATTAATGAAAGCCAAATAAACAATCCAGGTTTTTTTCTGGCTTTTTTTCCCAGCTCTGAAACGGCCAATATTGGCCTTTTACTGGTCTGTCACATTTGGAGGTATAAAGTCCTGCTGGGAACACACACACACACACAAATTAAGCCCTGACAACAGGAATATTTTTACATGTTTTCTTCTTGTACGGATAGGAAGGGGCAAGAGCATTAATAACACCTCTTTTATTCTCACACAAAGCAAAGTACCTTTCCTGTTGTTTCGATCCCTCTGATAGTACACACATATACTATTCCCCAGGCACAGGTTAAGCACAGCAAGAGCCACCATTGTATAGTGCCAGAATCATCAATAGAGGTGGAAATATTTAAAGTTTTCCTGTACCAGAAATAATCAACAGGTGAGCTTCTGGCACACTCTTCCGTGTAACCTGTAACCATAAGAACATGTTAGATGATGCATTAGTTACAAAATATTAAATGACCAATTAACAATAGCTTAATTCTCCCCTACTGTACAAGGCTACAATACCTTCCAACATTTGACCACTGAAAATAGGTACACGTGTCCTTCCCCCTCATTGAATAAACCCCGCCCCTTCACACATCATTAATGATGTCAGCTATTCGTATATATGCAGGGATGGGGGACATTTTCCCTCCTGGGGGCACTTTGAAAATTAGAACATGCTCTGAGGGCCACACCAAAGCTTTAAGGGGTGTGCTCAAGAAAACGAGGGTCCAGATCATGGATCTGTCCCCACTCCTTGTATGCAGGCCCTCATGTCTGCTCCCTTCACCAGAGCTCAGTCTTTCAGTGCTTCAGGGTAGGAACCAGATCCAGGGAGACAGATCCAGGAACTGTGAAGGGACTACATAAAAAACATGCCAGTGGCCACATTTGGCTCCCAGGGGTGAGGTCCAACCATGATTTATTATAGAGCTCTATATAAAAAGCTCAGTTGGTGAAAGTGACACATCTGGGACTGAAAAGAAAACTCATTGGTTGCCAAGTAAACATCTGGGCGGGTGAAACTGACATGGCTACTGCTTCCAGTTTCCAACCAAACCCTCTGCTGAAAGTGACAAAGCTTGGGAACTCAAGGTAAACTCTCCAAAAGAAAGGGTCTTTGAAGAAAACTCCATCTCCATCACTTACCCCTCCCCTGGTGAAACTGTCAAAGCTGGGGCTGAAAGGGAAACCCACTGGGAGAAAGGATGAGACCAAGACTATATGTGGTTATGTGCACTGAGAGTTGCATAAAATTCCTTCAGGCATCTAACTGGGAAAGCTCAGTGCTGCAAGGGGAACATTCTGGTGGGAATGAATCTACAAAGAAATGTCCCCCTCCAGTTCCTCTGCTGGTGAAACGGATGAGGTTGTCAGTTTCACCAGCTGGATTTTATTTTTAACATCTGGGAACAAAGTATGGGCTGAAAGGGAAACTCACTGGCTAGATGCTTGTCAGGAATCAAACTCAGGTTGTTACTGTGGCAGCAGAGAGGATTTAGTGTGTTCCCATTTTTAAAAAAACAGGGAAATACTTGGATCAAATAGCCTTTGGTTTAAGAGAGGAGTTAAGGCTAGTACACATTCACGCATACTCCAAAAAGCATGAATTGTAAGTTAAGGCTCCTGCCTTTACTTGCATGTCATGTAAGCACAGTTTAAAAAAAAAAAAATGGCTTTAAAGAAAGAGGAATGTAGGAATTTAGACCTGTTTGTACTAGGTGACTTTAACGCCAGATTGGGCCCTTCAAATTTGTCTTTATGGAAGGATTTGCACCAAGCTAACCTTCTTCCTTCTGAGGAGGATTGGAATGAATGCCGGATCTCCAGGGATCAGAAAGTCAATAGGAAAGGGAAATTACTTTTCGAATTCATTTTGGAAAATTAATTATATATCTTGAATGGTAATTTCCATGATGATATCCCTGGGGAGATAACCTTCCCCTTTCTAAATGGAGGTAGCATGATAGATTATGCTTTGGTTTCTCCTACCTTACTGAAGTTCATTGAAAGTTTTGTGGTTGGAGATAGAGTGGAGAGTGACCACTTCCCTATCTGTGTGGCACTAAATGAGATTGTAAGTTGCCCCACTGATGTGTTACTGTCCCCAACGGATTTGACTCTAGAGGTGGGAATTGTTCGTCGGCATTGGTCCAAAATTCCTGTTGCAGAAGTAATTGATGTATTGACCTCACTGCGAGCAAAGAACCTGCGGGCTTGTCTTGAAACGTCTTTAGATCTGGATACTGCGGTTTCAGCTTTAGAAGAGCTATTTATATTGTTAAAACCAATTTTCTCAAAAACACCTTAATTAAGGAGAAATAGGGGGGTTGTGAGTGGTTGGTGGGATACAGATTGTGCAAAACATCGAGCGGAGTTGCGCAGACGGTCGCGTACCCTTAAGGCCAATTATAATAGAATTCGTTTGAATCAATATAGGGCAAAATATCGTACCTATAAGCTTTTGTTGAAAGAAAAAAGGAGGGTTTTTTTTTTTAAAAAAAGGACCCTGATGCTTGTAGCTCTGAAAAAACATGATGAGAGAGCATTTTGGAAAATGTTAAATGGGCCCCTAGATGGCCCACGATTGCAGATGGCCCCAACGATAAGTAGTGATAAATGGGAACAACACTTTGGAGAGATCTTTAGTGCTTCGGTCCCCTTTGAAAACCCCACTGATGAGGGAACCTCTGCTCTTCCGGAGTGGGACCCAGTAAATGAGCTGGAGGTCCTTGAGGCGATACAATTGTTAAAAAATGGTAAGACCCCAGGGGAAGATCTTATTCCCCCAGAGCTATTTACAGACATGCCGGAATGGTGGCTCAGGGCCCTGACTAATTTGTTCACAATGATCAATAGTGTGGATCTAGTCCCGGAATCTTGGAAAACAGCAGTAATAGTTCCAATTTTTAAAAAGGGGTCTAGGTTTGATACAAAAAACTACCGCCCCATTAGCCTGCTCCCTATCATTTCAAAATTATATTCCAGGACTTTATTAAATAAATTACAGCACTGGGTCTATCAAAATCAAATTATTGCGCCTGAACAAATAGGTTTTCTCCCCAACAAGAGCACAGTGGATCACTGTTTTTTGTTAGCTCATCTTGTTGAGAAGTACAAAGCAAGGGGCGTGGGTCTCTTTTCTGTTTTTGTGGACTTTTCATCTGCATTTGATCTAATTAATCGAGAAAAACTGTGGGGAAAACTGATAAGATTAAATATAGATAGAAGACTCCTGAAGTTAATTAGATCATTGTATTCCGACACAGGTATGAGGGTTCGCCTCAATAATTTGAGTAATCTCTCAAATAAGATCAATGCTATGAGAGGGGTTAGACAGGGGTGCCTTTTGGCACCTTTGCTTTTTAATCTCTATGTTAATGATCTAATAGTGAACCTGCGGGATGATGTGGAGTATATGGCCCCCAAACTTGGTTCAAGGAGAATATCCCTAATAATGTATGCGGATGATACAGTGTTGTTGTCCACTTCGGGGCTGGGCCGGAGACGTTTGCTGAAGGATTTCTCAAGGGAATGTAATTTGCAGAATTTAAATATTAACTATAAGAAAACAAAAGTCCTGGTGTTCAAACAGAAGTATAAGCAGGAAGCCTGGCAAATAGACTCAACATCAATTGAGCAAGTTAAAAACTTTAGTTATCTGGGAGTAGTATTTTCATATAATGGATCCTGGACACCACATATTCAATCTTTAAAGAAAAGTATAATGGGATCAGTGGAAGCAATAAATAATTTTTTTGTAACAAAAGGGGGGCAAAGGTTTGAACCAGCGCTAAAGGTCTTTAAGGCAAAGATAATTGCTAAACTAAGGTATGGGGCTCTGCTATGGAGTCATTCCTCTATCACGGTAAAAATTTTGGAGCCAGTTTTTCATAACTTTCTGAGAAGGTTAATCCAGGTTCCAAATTCAACACCGGCAGTCTTAGTACGACTTGAACTAGGGATGCTTTCTTTAAAATCTTACCTTTTGGAAACAGCTTTGGTGAATCTGTTAAAAAATAGTTGTGCGCCGGATGACGATCTTTCGAGAATTTGCTTATGGGAAAAATTGAACTGCAGTCCCTGTGGGTCATCTTGGTGGGGAAAGATCAAAACCAGATTTGATGAACTTGGTTTGCCCTATTTCTTTATGAAGGGCTTTCCATTTAAAGAGGCTAAATCACTGGTGAAAGCCAGGATAAAAGATATTGACGGGCAAACCTCTAGGGCATTAGTGCCCTCAATAAAATCATCCCCCTGGTACCAGCATTTGATTCCAGAAGGTGAGGGGGCGAATTATACAAAGGATGATCTGCCCTTCCAGCACAAAAGGGCATTTTTTGCCTTGCGCTTACAGATCATGCTGTCAGCAGTGCTAGAGGGGAGGTTCCAGGGCGTTCCATATTTGGACAGGATCTGCCCATGCTGCTCCCTAGGTGTTGAGGATCTCACCCATTACCTTCTAGTATGTCCTTTGTATTCCCATTTGCGTGCTATGTTATGGAGTAGAGTGAAAATGCCCCTAAATCTTACTGATGGGGGGAAAATTAAGTTTTTGCTGGCCGAAAGAAACCCCCAGCTTACAAAAATATTAGCACGTTTTGCCTATATAATGGAAATTGTTAGGAAAAGAAAACTGGTTTCGATTGAACAATCTTGAGTAGATATGAATAATAAACCCTGATTCCTGCCTTTATGCCGACAGGGTGAGTCGTGTAATATATAAGGAAGAATAATAAATCGTGTATTTGAATTTAAGTTTTACTGAAGGTTTGTATTTAAATACCCTGATTTTGTGTTATAATGTTGGTTTGTATATTCTGTATATTTTGTGTTGACAATTTGTCATGGCCTAAGGCCAGTACAATAAAGTTTAATTTGATTTGATTTGATTTGATTTGATTAGAAATGTACCAAGTCTATAAAATTAAGGCTGTGCTGTGGTTGAGCAGTACTCCTCCTAAAAGATTTGTTGAGGTAGTATTATCAGTACTGATATTAACCTATTTAAGAGTCTTGGAGCAAGAAGGCAGGTGCAGGTGTCTGAACTGCAGAGCTAGGAGGCTTGCTATACTGTTGCAGGAGAAAGGAGAAACACGGTATGTTCTGTTCGGAGGGGGGGAAGATGTGTCCTTACCAGAGTATCAGGCTAGGAGGCTTCAGGGAGCAAAGGAGAAGTGGTATAAGACAGTGGTATAAGAAATAGGCTGTCTCCACAATTATTTCTGAAGAGTGACCACTGTTAGGGCGCTTTTATACGATCCCGCTCACAAGCAGGATCGTTAAGTGCCGGCATATCCCCTCCGCCTTCCTCTGTATGCCGTGTCTGATGATCAGAAGAGCATCAGACACGGCGTTGAGTCTTTGTGCGCATGCGTGCCCTTCTGCACATGCGCACTGGGCCAAAGAACCCAGAAGTGCGGCGTAAAGCCGGCACTTCAGGGATCCACGTCGGAGGGGGCAGAATCGCCTGCCCGGTCTGACGCGGGGGAAGATCCAGCTGCAATGTAAGTTAGCCGTTTAAACGAGCGCCAAAAAATGCGGCTGATCAAAGGATCAGCTGCATTTCTTGTCTCGTTTAAAACCTTCTTTAGTCTTACTGGAAAAGCAGATCTTCTGAGGTAAGAGTTTGCTAAATTGTTAGAAGGTACACTAAAACTGTGTGGCAAGAAATAATAGTCCAAAATAAACAGTTGTACTGAGTCCAAGTGATGATTTTTGTGAGTACTGACTAAGGGGGAGTATGAAATGAGGCAGAGTTAGTGCAGAAACAGACAAATCTGACTGCAAGCAGCAGTATTATCAGGGATATAGCTAGGTCGAAACGTGCCCTGATGCAGAATAGGGGATGGGCCTTCTGCTGGCGCTGTCTACTCTACAGGTGTGTTGGCTTTCCCAGGCACGTAGACCCTGGTATGGCTGCACCTATTATAGCTACACCCCTGAATATTACCATCAGTTCTCCAACCCCACAATACAGTATAGTATCTCATTGCATGACATAAGAGGGCAAATATTCCCCTGCCCTTAATCACTTGTGCAGTGAGAAGATGCACTTGAGCTTCTGCCTCAGAAAGAAGCTATAAAATAAGGATTAATTGTGGCCACAGTGAAGGCAGAGATCAAGCATATAATTGGTGTGGGGCCTGAAGAGGTCACTTGGAAGGGAAATCCTAGTGAAAACCTGGAAGGCAGCTTGTGGAGGCATTGGCTACACCTAGGGCCACTTTTAGACCTCCCACCCCCCCGACGCATATTCTGGCTGCAGGAGGGAATGCGCAGCCAGGATATGCTCCGTATCTCTGCGGGTATCTGTGCTCTGTATCTCTGTGGGTGTTTGCTGGCAAAGCTGTGCGAGGGGGCTTTCAGACCGGCGGCACCCTGCACATATCCTGGCTGCGCATTCCCTCCCGCAGCCAGAATATGTGCGGGGGACGGGGTGGGGGGGAGAGGTCTGAAAGCAGCCTAGGATTCTCCTCCCTCAACAGGTATCTAACTAGCCCTGGGAGTCTGGAGGCATCGGCCGAAGAACAATCCAAAAGGGTATGGGGCCCATTGTGGCTGTGGCCTCTACCCCACTTGGAGGCATGTTTGGCCCCTTAAGTGACTATTTTAAATAATACTGTACCACTAAGAATACAGTATCCCTGAGGATCAGTCATCAGAGGATTTTGTGCTGTAGAAGATCTAGGCTGGTGCCACATAGATCAAGCCCTGGGCATGTCCAACACTGATAGAGCATTTCAGAGGAGTCAGAACCCAGGCTTCAGGGAGCCTGACCAGTCCATCTTCTGGGGGTGTTTGGACTTGTTTATTTTATGTGTTGCTGGATTTTGTTTAGAAACTTCAATGTTTACCCAAGCTAAGACTACAGCATTCTTAATTGAGAATCAAAGTGTTCCTGCCAAGGAATATAAGGCAGCCTCTCAATGGAAAAGTACTGATTATTAACCAGGGGTCACTGGCAATGCAATTAGGGGCCATGCAGGACTTTTTTTGGTCCTCTAAATCTCAACAGCCAGAGGTTGTAAATGAGTCTAGTGTGATGATGGCTAATCAGAATTCTTCTGCTATATCTCCAGTTCTTTGTAACACTCTGGTGCGGGGGGGAGGCAATTTAGCAGTAGACTCTTCAAGCTCCTTATGTAATTTGATTCAAGGAAATTTTACACAACAGCCTTCTTAACCCCCAACCTGCAGGCACAGTTCTTTAATTCCTCCTATAGAGCCTGCTCCAGAGCTTCTAGCATGTGTCTTTGCATTCTCAATTACCCTGTCAAATTTTGTCTCCCACTGAAGCACTCAATTGATTCCATCTGCAGGCCAGGGTATTGCTGAAATTAAGAGATCCCTTTTTGACTCCAAGGTGATGTTGGCAGCCTTGTGGCAAGTTAGGCAGTATTTTTAAAATAGTGTTAAATCTAGTCCTTCAAGAGTTTCTGATTCACCTCCTGTTATTCCTAACAGGGTCAACTCTTCTTCCCTACTCAATGGGGGTCCACTCATTGTTTAAATGTACAAGATAAGAATAAAGAGGAGTGCATAGGGTTAGTAGGTGATACAGCTAATTGTTGTACTCACCAGCAGGAAATACATAATGCCTCTCCAGCCTTTTGGTTAACAATTGTGAGTCATTAGAGGAACAGTGTGAGCTATCCTCTGATTGGGTGTTTTTAGACACGTGCCTCCCCACCCAACATGCAGGTTGCAGAGCTGCACTGGCACCCTATGCAGCCCTGCAACAAACATGATGTGTAATGGGTGGGGAGGTGCTTGTCTAAAAACACCCGTTGACAGAAATATGTTTTGAAGGCGATATTGATTTTTCACAATCTTTTACTAGAAGGAATCATGAGACTCAGGCCTCATTACAGGAGCATATTTATTCATTGTTAGAATGGGCAGTGTTTTATTCCTCATCAAGAAACCAGATAATTAATTAGGGCTCACAATCCCATATTTTTAGATTAAGGAATCTGGTGGATCATTGGGCCATAAGAAAAATCTAGGCTATGAATAGGTTGTTGGATTATTGGAGCTTTCAAAATTTGAAAGTTAAGAGTCTTTGTGGTAGCGGTACATGATTCAGGACAAATTCCTGTAAACCCTGCTGGGTGGGCTAGAATAAAGTTACTCATTGCCCTAAAACTTAGCACTTCAGCAACCCAGCCTAGTTTAGTCCATTCTATTAATTGTTTTAGCAAACAGCTGAGATCTACTCTCGGATTAGCAAAACAGGATAAGAATTAGATATGATAGCAGGCTGTGGAGAGTCGTTAAGCACAAGATCCACCTTGACTGAGGATACTAGGCCTAAGGAACTGCAAGTCACTGGATGTTTCCATGACTTGCACACCTTGGATGGAAGGGGTAGGAAGAACAATGGAATTATTAGTGAGTCCCAGGCTACAATTTTAACAAAATTGGATAGGATTACAGAGCAGGAAATCCGATCTGCATCTCTGCGGGTGTTTGCTGGCGAAGCCGCACGAGGGGGCTTTCAGAATGGCAGCACCCCATGCATATCCTGGCTGCGCATTCCCTCCCACAGCCAGAATATGTGAGGAGGGGTGAAGGCCTGAAAGTGGCCTCAGTTCTCATGAGATTCTCACAAGAATCGAGAAACCTTACCGACATCTTGTCAAGAGCTTGGTAACATTCCAAGATCTCACAAGAAGTTCAAGAAAAGTTCAAAAACAGTCTGCACATGTGCAAAATGGCCACCGTGGCTATTCAGTGCATGCGTGATCCTTTTCTAAAATGGTGCTGGCATCATCAGTGCCATTTTGGAAAAAGGGAAGCCTTTCTGCACATGCGCTAGCACCATTCACACATGTGCAGACCAGCCGCCCTTTTCCAAAATGGTGCTGAATGGCCCCAGCAGCCATTTTGTGCATTCACAGTGGGGTTGTTGTTTTTTCAATTGTTTGCTGCGACGCGGCCACCTCCTCAGTGAACTCACCTCTTCACCTGCCCCCACAGAGAAGCAGAGAGGGTGGTGATGAGGAGTCCTGGAGCAACCCTGGACTTTGAGAGAGGCAGCCAAGTGAGTACAAAGGTGTTTTTTAAAGGGAGAAAAACCCAAGTGTGGGGCGATGGTGAGAGTCTCACCCTTCTCAGTGAGAGTCAGGGCAATTATTGACTCATTCTTGTTTTCAAGGACAAGCCAAGAACCCTGATTCTTGTTGAGAAAAGTGAGAATCCGATAAGCAAGTATTAGGCCTAATCATGTGTAACAGGAGCAAGATGCTACCTGGGCTAACTACACCACTTTGTTCCCAGGTCGAATGCATTCAGACACCTCCATAACACCAAGTGCCACACTCAGTGTTCCTGCAAGCAGACAGTGGAGCAGACATCCAGGCTAGTCGGGTGGATGTTACGCTGGATCAGACACCCAGGCTAGTCGGGTGGATGTTACGCTTGTATTGTGGAACATGAGTTAAGGCTGACATTTCCAGGCTTTCAGCCATCTTTGGTTACAATCATAAGTATAAATATATTTGACACCTTAAAATGATTACCTTTCTATTTTATTTATTTATTTATTTGTTCAAATTTATATGCTGCCATTCCGCAGAGGCTCAAAGTGGCTTAAAATCCATAAAACCAAATTAAAATTTAAGCAAGAAAAAACTCCCACCCTCCCCCACAACCTTACCCAAAAAAACA
Source organism: Sphenodon punctatus (assembly GCA_003113815.1). NCBI lineage: Eukaryota > Metazoa > Chordata > Lepidosauria > Sphenodontia > Sphenodontidae > Sphenodon > Sphenodon punctatus. The sequence goes on from QEPC01010218.1 coordinate 1,149,662, forward strand.
ACCACCCTATCTCCACCCACCAAATGCTTTTTCAAATAAAAATGTTTTACACCACCTCCAGAGGATGCTTAGACTCGGGGTCAAGTGGACCACCTGAGAAAGGGAGTGCCACAAAACCTGATAAGTAACTGAGAATGCCCTCCCACGTACTCCATCCTACGGACAACAGTAACAGTCAGAACCTGCAAAAGGGAGCTCCAGGTCGACCGTAGGGCCTGCAATGGGACATAGCGAGACAGATGGTCTTTCAGATATATGGGACCCTTAGTGTTGTATATAACTTTATCCTGTTCTATAAAATATTATGTCCTAGTATAAGTACAGGATAGTACCAATTAGTGCTACACTATTAGATAGGAAGTATATTAAAATCTCAGGTTAGTCAACAGCGCAAGGCTAGTCTTAGGGCAGGCCAAGTGGTCCACTAGCCTGGGCCCACTCCACTGGGTGCTTCTAGGGGTCTCCCACAATTATACAGGTAGCCTCGCAGGGCCCCCTAGTCTTGGATCTCCCACTCAGCCATACCACAGATTTTTTTACCACTTTATTATTCAAATAATTTATATTTATATTATGTAGTGTTTATTAGGGGTGGGACCCCGGGGTAAATACTGGATACCGGATTTACCGGTTTCCGGTTCTCAAAGAACCGGATTCCCAGATTAAATCCGGTATACCGGTACTGCTTTTATTTCATTGATTTCAATGGGGCACTGTGTCCCCATTGAAATCAATGAAATACAATTAATTCCTCCCCCCTCCCTCTCCCAGGCTGCGCGGGTGGAAGGGGGGACACCCCCCACCCACCCTGCCCAGCCTGGATTTTTGTTAAAAAAAAGAGCCCACCCCCCAGCACCAGCGGCCGCGGCGTCCCCGCAGCCGCCGGTAAGTATAGACCCGATCCCTGGGGGGGGG
>QEPC01010218.1:1150644-1190175 GCA_003113815.1 Sphenodon punctatus
GCGGCCTCAGCGCCGGCTGTGGCTGCCGGTGTCAGAGACGCTCTAGGCCTTCCGGGGAACTTCCGGGTTTCCCCGGAAGGCCTAGAGCGCCTCTGACGCTGGCAGCCACAGCCGGCGCTGAGGCCGCCGGACCGCCTGCCGCCGCCGCACCCGAAGCTCCACAAAGGGGATTAGTAACTGGACCGGATTTATCGGATTCCGGATTTACCGGTATTCTCACCCCTAGTGTTTATACATCTGCTGATTTTCTTACTGCTTTATTATTCAAATACATTTATATTTATTTGTATAAATGCCGTGGCCATGAGGGCAGCAAAGAAGGAATTCTTTGCTGCCCTCATAGTAGCTGCAAAGTCTCGTCCAGCAGAGCTGTTTTGGATGATAAGGGGGCTTGCCAGTCTGGTCTCCCTCTGCCTGGGCGTGGAAACTTCCAGGGCCCACTGTGACATGTTTGTCAACTACTTTGTGGATAAGATCATTCACATTCACCACGACTTTGGTGCTGTAGGCTCTGCAGGAGGAGGAGAGTCAGAGGGTGCATAAGCCCCGTCTGGTCTTGTTTCATGGGATCTGTTTCAGGAGGTGCTTCCAGCGGGGGCTGTGGATGTTCTGAGGGCAGTTAGGGCCACCTGTTGTGAACTGGATCCATGCCCATCCTGGCTGGTTAAGGCTTGCCGGGAGACGTTAGGGCCATTGCTGGCAGGGGTGATCAACACCTCCCTTCAAGGGTAGAGTGCCGGAATGTTTGAAGGAGGTGGTGTTCTGGCCTCTGCTCAAGAAACCATCACTTGACGTTGATTCACTCACCAGCTATCAGCCAGTCTCTAACCTTCTCTTTTTAGTGAAGGTTATTGAATGGGTGGTGGCTCAGCAGCTCCAGGAACATCTAGATGGCCTCAGCTTCTTAGATCCCTCCCAGTCTGGCTTCCACCCAGGGTATGGCACTGAGACTGAGCTTGTGGCCTTGGTAGACGACCTGCACCGGGAGATGTACCAGGGTCATTTGACCTTACTGGTCCTATTGGATCTCTTGGCTGCTTTTGACACAGTTGATCATGAGCTGTTGGTGACTCACTTGAGGGACCAGGTAGGATTGGGTGGGACGGTTCTACTATGGTTCCATTCCTACCTGGCTGGTAGGACCCAATGGGTGGTGCTGGAGGATAAGTCATCTTCCCCCCGTAACCTCTCAAGTGGTGTCCCACAAGATTCTATTCTGTCCCCACTCTTGTTCATCGTGTACATGCAGCCATTAGGTGAGGTCATGAGGTGGTTCGGAGTGAGTTGTCATCAATATGCTGATGACACTCAGCTGTACCTCTCATTTTCATTGGACCCAGGTCCAGGCATCTCTGTGCTTTCCCAATGTTTGGTGGCTGTGGGAAACTGAACGAGGCAGAGCCGACTGAAGCTGAATCCTGACAAGACAACTTCCCCCATCATTGATGGGGTTTGTCCCCTGGTGTTCTCCCAGGTGCGGAGTCTAGGGGTGCTCCTGAATTCCCTGCTCCGCTTGGATATCCAGGTGGAGATGGTGACAAAGGGGGCTGTCTGCCAGTTACATCTGGTTTGGTGGCTTCGGCCTTATGTCTCAGACTCCGACATGACCACCATCATTCATGCTTTCGTTACCTCGAGACTGGACTACTGCAATATGCTCTACGTGCGGTTACCCATGGTGATGGTCCAGAGGCTGCAGCTGGTGCAGAATGCGGTGGCCCAGCTCCTTATAGGGTCGGGTCGCCGGGAGCACATTACACCAGTGTTTCATTCCCTGCACTGGCTGCCTATTTTCTTCCAGGCCCGATTCAAGGTGTTGGTTCTTACCTTGCCCAACCTATCTGCGGGACCACCTCACTCCCCGGGTCCTCAATCGGCCCCTGCAGTCTGCTTGGGGCACCTTCTTGGAGGTCCCCCAAGTAAATCGGAGGGCCACTATAGAGAGGGCGTTCTCAGTGACCGCACCTTGACTGTGGAACTCCCTCTTGGAGGAGGCTCGCCTGGCCTGGACCTGCTGACTTTTTGTCAGGCTTGTAAAACCTGACTGTTCTGCCAGGCATTTGATGGAGGGGATGGGGGAGGGAGGGATGGATGTGATTGGGGGGGGGAGGGTTTGAGGGTTAGGGTGAGGGGTTGTTTTATGTTTATATTTTTATAGCTTCCCCCTAAAGTGATTTTATATTTGTATTTTATACATTTTATATTTTTGTTTTAAATTGTAAGCCACCCCAAACTGCTTTGCAGAAGGTGAGGGGTATATAATTGTAAAATAAATAAATATTATTCAGGAGTTTTGTTTGTTTCAGCCGCCACTTAGTGGGTGACCTCAATTCAGTCCCTAAGGGTGATGGTGATGTGGGGGGAGGATTGAGGTCTCAATCCAAGTCCCAGCAGGGCAGTGATGGGGGAGAGGATTGGACCCTGTAGGTGGCTGCAGAGGAAGATTAGGATCCTCTCCATGCTGGGCTTTGGTGGGGTGTGGCACCCCCAGAGGGCACCACACCTACAGCACACACACACACACCCTGCAGTTCTCTTTCTCCCTGCACATGTGCACACACACATGTCTCCTACATCTCTCTCTCTCTCTCTGTGCGTGCTCCAATACCACAGGTCTTGAACCCTCAGACCCAGGGTTTTGGAGGGCTGGCCCCAGCTGCTGGTGCCACCATCCAGGTCTGTCCTCAACCCACTCTTCACCACCTCTCCTTCTGTGTCCTCTCAGTCCTTGCCATGCCATGCCCATTCCCAGCTGTTTTCCATTTGCTCCAGTTCTGCCTCCCAACTTCCTGATTGGGCACCAGCTACCATATAAGGCATTACTACTCCTGCGAGCCGCAGATACTAAACAGAATTGTAGTATCTGCAGTTCACTTTAGTATTATTAATATTATTATTAATATTTAATACTAAAGTTGCTACTTTAATGCACCTTAGTAGTAATACTAAATTAGTATTCTCATCCCTACACCTTAACTATAACATGGACTTGTGCTGTTTTATAATCTTTCAATGAGTGTTCCATGGGAAAAGCCTCATTTCCCATTCTCCGTTCAAAAAAACCCCACTCAACAATCTTCTAACCCTTAATGTCTTCTTGGCTCTTTTCTTGGCAAGATAGTTGCTATTGCCATTATGTTTTCCTCTACTTTTTGCTTAAAGCATATGGTTAAATTTCCAGCATTGAAGCAATGGTAAACTGATTCTGCTGCTGGAGTGTTCCCCACGGATAAAAAGAAAAAGTGGTTTGAATGATATCTTTCGTTAGACCAACTGTTGTTGGTGGAAATAAGCAAGTTTTCGGGCCATACAGGGCCCCTCCTGAGGCATGTAGCATAGCCTCTGACCTTGACAGCCACATGATCGATGACCTCATTGCCTTGTGGAATACTCTTTTGGCAGAGGCCATCGCTACAGTGGCTCCCAGGTGTCTGCTCCCTGCGCTGCAGCAGCATAGGTCCCCGTGGTTTACGGTGGGCCTGGCATGGCTGAAACGCGAGGGTAGGTGGTTGTTAGAGCGTCGGTGGTGTCGGACTCGAATTGAAGACAACCGATTGCAGCATAGAGCGTACTTAAGGGACTAAACTGTTGCCATGCAGGCAGCAAAGAAGAGTTTCTTTGCTGCCATCATAGCATCCACAAAATTGCATCCAGTGGAGCTTTTCCGGGTGGTGAGAGGCTTGGTCAGTCCAGCCTGTCTCCACCTGGAACTGGAGTCATCCAGTGCCCACTGTGACATGTTTATCGAGTATTCTGCGGATAAAATCGCTCACATTCACCACAACTTTGATGTCGCCTTTTCAGAGGCAGTGGCAGAACCAGAGGTCATGGAAGCCCCAGCTTATCCAGTTTTATGGGATCAGTTTCAATTGATGTTGCCCACTGATGCGGGGGAGAGGGGTGCTTGGGCTGTTAGAGCCACTACTTGTAAATTGGATCCATGCCCATCCTGGTTGGTGAAAACCAACTGGGAGACATTGGGGCCGTTGCTGGCTGGGGTAATCAATGCCTCCATACAGGAGGGCAGGCTGCTGGACTGCCTCAAGGAGGCTTTGGTTCAGCCTCTGCTCAAGAAGCCTTCACTTGATGCTGATTTCCCTGCCAGATGTCTCTAACCTCCCCCTTTTAGGGAAGGTTATTGAGCGGGCAGTGGCTCAGCAGCTCCAGGCGCATCTGGACAGCATTGGGTTTCTAGACCCATCACAGTCTGGTTTTTGTCCGGGTTACCTAGACGGCACCTAGAATTAGACAGGGGAAATTCAACCCTGCTGATTCTATTAGATCTTTCAGTGGCATTTGATACCGTTGACCATGAGGTGTTGGTGACGTACCTGTGTGATCTGGCTGGGGTGAGCGGGACTGTTTTGCAATGGTTCTGTTCTTTCCTACCTGGGAGGTCCCAGCGGGTGGTGCTGGGGAACTGTTCATTGTCTCATGAACAGTCCGTTCATGCGCCTTCCATGTGGAGTGCCACAGGGCTCTATTCTGTCCCCCACTCATGTTCAATGTGTATATGTGACTGCTGGGCGAGATCGTGAGGAGGTTTGGGGTGCGGTGTCATCAATATGCTGACGACACCCAGCTCTACCTCTTGTTTTCATCTGACCCAGGCCTGGCAGTCTCGGTGCTTTCCTGGTGCCTGGCAGCTGTGGGGGACTGGATGAGGGCAAGTCGGAGGTGATGCTGGTTGGTAAGGCCGGTGATCTGGGGGAAGGAGGGACACCCATCATAGATGGGGTTCACCCTCCTCTGGTATCTCAGATCTGGAGCCTGGAGGTGCTCCTAGAGCCACAGTTGCGCTTGGATGATCAGGTAGTGACTGTGGCTGGGGGCACTTTTTGCCAATTACATCTGGTTAGAAGGCTCAAACCCTAAATTTCTAATTCTGACCTTGCCACCATTATCCATGTTTTCATTACCTCGAGACTAGACTACTGTAATGCGCTCTACATGGGGCTGCCCATGGTGATGGTCTGGAGGCTGCAGCTAGTGCAGAATGCAGCGGTCCATCTCCTTATGGGGACGGGCCAGCATGAGCATATAACTCCGGTTTTGCATGCACTGCACTGGCTGCCAATAGTCTTCTGGGCCTGATTCAAGATGCTGGGTTTGACCTTTAAGGCCCAACATAGTCTGGATCCCACTTATCTGCAGGACCACCTCACCCCCTGGGCCCTAAGCCGACCTTTGTAGTCTGCCAGAGGCACTTTCCTTGAGGTTTCACAGTGTTGGAAGATGGCTATCTTGAGGAGGGTGTTCTTAGTGGCTGTGTCGTTGCTGTGGAACTCCCTCCTGGAGGAGACCCACCTCTACTCACCTTCCGGAGGATATGTAAGACTTTATTGTTCCGCCAGGCATCTGGAAAAGGAGATGGGTGGGAAGGGTGTGTGAGGGGTTGGGTTTGGGGGAGATTGGGTTATCGTATCTATTATTATGGTAATTATTTAATGAAGGGTGTTCGTTTTTGATGTCTTGGTTTTATGATGTTTGTTTTAATATTGTTAGCCACCCCAAGCTGCCTGAGGCAGGAGGGGCAGGTTACCAAATGTTTTAAATAAATAAATAAATTAAATCTCATTTTGTTTCTTCCAGCCCAGCTCCCTACCTTATATAGGATTATTTTGTATTCTAATACTGTCCCTCCAAAGTGTTTTCAGCCCCTCCCAGTTTTATGTCATCTACGCATTTGATGACTCCCTCTTCCAAATCATTAATGAAAATGTTTAAGAGGACTAGACCCAAGACAGACCCCTGTGGAATGTTGCTTGACACCTCCTTCTGGTTTGATAACAATCCATTACACTATTACTCTGAGTACAGCTTTTCAGCCAGCTGTGAACCCACCTAATTGTAATTCCTTCCAGCTCACATTTCTCCAGTTTTCTTATGAGAATGCCTTTTGTCGGGCTTTGAGAATACAAGTATTCTTTTGAGTATTCTTATTAGAATACTATGTGGGGCTCCCTGTTAGGGAGTTTTTCCTGATATTTAATGGAGATCTATGTTCCCATAATCTGAGCCCATTGTTTCCGGTCCTGCCCTCTGTAGCGATGCAGAACACTTCTTTGCCTTCTTCTTGGTGGCAGCCCTTTAGATATTTGAAGAATGCTATCATGTCTCTCCTTAATCTTCTCTTCAGTAGGCAAAACAGATCTTGCTCCTTCAACTTTTCCTTACAAGACTTGCTTTCCATACCCTTTACCATCTTTGTTGCCCTTTTTGGTCAATGTCTGAACAGGACCTGGAAGCAAACACCATATTGCAAAGTCTTGCCTCCAAACTTGCAAATTCTAGACTTTTCAATGGACCAGTCTGGGGTAGGGAGGGAAGTGAAGGGAATTTAAGTTGGAGAAAACAATGACTTTATCCTTAACCTTGTTCTAAAAAATGGACCCATTTGTCGATTAAACATTGTTTTTTAAAAAATCAGACTGATGCATGTTCATAGTATGGAAAATTCCTGCTCAAATTATTAAAAGTCTTTCACAGTTATAATTGTGGGGAAATTAGGCACAGTCCTATAAGTCACCTTAATCATAGATACTGCTCCAGCTGTTTAGATTGTTAAACAAATTCAAAATATTCTCTGGTAATGGTGACACACTATTTTCTTATCTTTATAAACAAAGCATGCCATTCCAGAATGTGTACCTGTTCTGTTTTCAATGAGTGGACAGTCTGTCCATGGCAGCGGCTCCTGGAAAGAGTTGAAGAAATACCACATCACCCAAGCAATGATAGTATTATAGTATAAGCCAACAAGGAAGGAGACGAGCATTGCTGCTATACCTACAAAGAGAGAAGAGAGATTATTTTTAAAGAAATATTAACAATCATGTAGAAACTAGAATTAAAACCAGCACCAGACAGATCTTATGGCCAGAAGGGACTTCTGTGATCAAATCATCCGGCTTCCTGTGTAAGACAGGCCACAGAATTTCAGCCATTCATTCTTGCCTGAAGACCATAACAATCTCAGACAACTTCTTTCATGGGCATAGTAACTAGGGTTGCCATATATGCAAATTTTTAGCGGGCACTTCACTCCAATGCAGCCCTGCAACCTGTATTTCTCATAAATGCCCTCTAAAATTTGCATATATGGTAACCCTAATAGCAACACACTTATCAAAAGAACCCAGCTCTTGCATTTATTCTATCACTTTATTCCTTATAAAGGTTTGCAGCTAAATTGTATCTTTACCAAAAGCCTTTTTCAAGAGGCATGTGGGCACTCCAATACACCAGGAGCCTCTGACTTTTTTAAAATGAATGCTCTAATGCCAGCATTGTTTATAAAACTGGCATTCTAATCACATGGTTTTAATTGGGATTAAGTGTTCAGACGATCGCAGTCATGCCAATATAAATAATTAAACCTGTATGACCATCTGAAAGCTTATGCTGTTACAGGGGTTGCAAGGAGGACTCCATCAATCCCATGATTCACTGCAGCTCAATTGCCATTAAGGAAGTGGGCAGGGCTCTGCTGCTCCCATTGCAGAGGAAGTTCCGAGGGGCCAGAGGCAAGGTACACAGAATCATCAACCCGTTTACCTGCTTGCGACTCTTTATAAGTGACTTGTGGGCGCCTCTGCCTAAAACGTGGCAGCTAGGAGCTGGCGCGAATCTCCTGAATCCCTTTGAGAGGGTGAGAGTGTCAGTCTTGGTCACCAAGCCTGGCTGGGAGAGGAGACTCTCAGGGTCTTTTTAGGCAAGCGGGATTTTAAATCCCCCTGCTTGGGACACCTGCAAAGGGGGGGGGCTTTAGATGGTCCTCCGTGAACCGGAAGTCGCCCAGGTGCCGTTAGAAACAGCAGCGCCAGGCGACTCCTGGGTGTTTTGAGACGCGGTGTACTACAGACCTCAATTATCCCACTTGTCTAAAAAGGCCCTTAGGCAGCACGGGTGCTGCTCAAGTCACTCCCAAGACTCCATAAGTGGGGAGGGAGAGCATGTATTGTGGGGAGAGTGGGGAGGAGGCAGAGCCTGGGCAGGAGATGGCTGCCTAGATGTAGCCCACTCAGCTTAAAAAACAGATAAAGGAATAAGGAAAAAAATCTTTAATAAAACTAAAATTAAAGGAAAAGAAATCAGGAAACAGAATCCCTGTGTCTCTGGTCTGCATCTTGCATGGGTGCCTCTCCTGGCTCCTGTGCGGGCAGCTGTGGACCCCTCTCTTCCCAACATCCTCGCTGTGCCTACGTCACTTGCTGTCATGGGTCCCTGGAGCAGATGGGTGTAATGGATTCCCTCTACTACAGAGTCGGAGTGGATTAGGAGGCAGTTTGGGTAGCATTCTTCTCTGTTGTAAATCCCTACCTGAGACATTTTGCCACCTGAGACTGCAGAATACCATAGACATGGGTAGAGGGGACATAAACTCTACTGGCAAATCTCTATGGTCTACAGGCTTAATAAGTTTAGGCATTCACACGATAGTAATGTCGACATTATTTGAAACAGATATAGTCCTTTAAATCCAGGTTGAAGTATACTAGTATTTAACCAGGATTCAACTCAGAAGTAGAACTATTTTATATCAACCAGTATGGCTGTTCACCTTCAATTCAGTTTTATAGGGAATAATACCAGTATTACAATCATCTGAAAACAGCCACTGTGCCTCAGACATACTCAGCTGTCAGGTTACAGTTCCTACAAATCCCCTTTGTTGTGGGCAGCAGGAGCAATAACATACGATTGGCCTTGGCGAGTAACAAACTGGGTGTTTTCAGAGAGACAGGGAGCCGGCTGGAGACGCTCCATGGACCCACCCCTGTGGCCAACACTTACCAGCTACTCCCCGGACGACATCGTATGGACTGGCAGTATCCCCTGGCCGCAGTCTGCCTACATGATGCCCCCCCCTTCCCACCATAGAGCCACAGGTCACTCTAGTGACATGCTAGGTGGCAGTTGGCGACTCTACAGTGTTGAACACAGCAACAGATGGATGGGCACAATTTGCTCCATGGATCCTTCCGCACCCTCCCAGACAGCAGTGCCACATTTTGCCATTGCCCCAGGTTTAGCTGGCCTGCTTCATGCAGGGTGCTCCTGAATCTTGTGAAGCATGCCTTGCTGGGCTACCCCAAGTGGCCCCAGCCTGCTCCATCTTACACATCTGGTGGATCCTCACACATACCAATAAACCCAGGGGTGAGAGGGGCATACATGGGCAAATCTGGAGCTCCTGTCTGTCTGTTTACAGTGATACCTCTGCACTGGCTGGGTTACACAGTGAGGAAGCAGAATAGCAGGTGGGCAACACCTACACAGTTTTACACACCTGGACCTAAGCAATAAATAGATGGCACAGGGGTGCCAGAGGGGGCCTTGCTCTCTCTTATGCCCCTACACACGTGAAGCCAAATCTTTGGATATTAAAATAGGATCTCTTAGAAGAAAAACTGAATATTTAACAGCCCAAATACAATCAAGCCCTGTACTTGACAGAACAATTCAACAGGGGTGTGCATTTCATTTTTATTTGTCTGGAATTAATAATGAAATTAATTTTTTGTATTAATAACAGAAAAATGAAAATGAAAAAATAATAAAATGTTTGAATAAAAATGAAAATTTCAGAATTAAAAAATTAAAACTTTGGGACATAAATGTCAGGTTGTAACTTCTTAATTTTCTGTTCTATTTTAATGAAAGTAGGAAGAAATGTACCCCTTATCATGAGTGCCATCTGTGGCAAATTACTAAAGAATTGAAAAAAGGGTCCTGGTTTTATAAGCATTGTGGTTTCTGATGCATTTCTGGCTGTACCATGTTTGTTTCCTATCCATTTGGGATGCAATTTGGAGATATTGTACCCCTTACCAAAGGTATCATTCCTGAAAAATTCTATAAAGTTTGGATAACAGGTTCTTATTTTACAAGCAATGTGAGTTTTGTGGTATGTGCACATATTTCCAGCTGTAATGTCTTTGTTTTATATTCAATTTGCATGAAATTAGGATGGAGTGTATCTGTCACCCAAGGGATCATCGCTGAAAAATTTCAGATAGACTGGATAAAAGCCCCCAATATACGCAATTAAACGTAAGAGAATCCATAGTATAGGCTCATTTTCTGGAGATGCTGCTGAGACTTCCAAGTTGCCAGTACCCAATCACTGCAATCAGAGGGGCTTGGGGGTGGGAATTGGGAAGTAAATATAAGCTTCTGCTGAGGTGCACAGACCCCACCATGACTAGATCGTGTGTGGCTCATTGGCTGGCTCAGTGATTTTTCTGTGTGACTGTATGCTGTAGTTTCCAGATTCACTGCAAGTGCTCATAAAAGCAGAACTCTGCAACTATTCTCCCACATGTATGCCCCTACAGACTTCAGGGTGCCAATGACTAAAGCCTATGTCAATGGCAGTGACTCTGGCACCTGCTCCTCCTCTTCTCTGCCCACCTCCTCCTGTCTTCTTTACCCTCTCTACAAATTCTCCAAAAAGCAAATCTCTGCATCTAGTAAAACCTTTATAATCTAAACAGAGGCAACACCTGCAATTGATTTGAGGAAATATGCAACTTCTGTTTGTTTGTTTGTTTGTTTGTTTGTTTGTTTGTTTATTATAAATTTTTATATCCCGCCTCTCCAGCAACCAAGTAGCTGGAGGCAGCTTACAAATAAAAACATTTAAAACCAGCAAAATACAGTAAAACATTAAAAACCCAAATGCAAAACCCATTAAAATTAATGGGGGTGCCACAGAAAACAAAAAAAAACTCCTCCCAATTTGTTAAAATCACAAAACTTATATAATTGGTAACCTTTAGCCAATCTTTTTTAAATTTGGCAGGGATGATCCCTTTTTTGAGGGGAACAACCTGTCTAAATTGCATCCAAAGTGGATGGAAAACAAAGATGTTACAGCTGGAAATGTGTGTGCAAACCATGAAATGGTTAAATTGTTTATAAAATCAGAACTCTTTATCCAACCTTTCTGAATTCTGGCATGGATGAGCCTTTTATCGAGGGTCACAGTGAGTCCAAATTCCATCCAAATTGGATAGAGAATAAAGATGTTAGAGCTGAAAATGTGTGTGCAAAGCATGAAATTAAATTGCTTGTAAAATTGGAACCTTTTACCCAATATTTATGTGAATGTGCAGGGATGATTCTTGTTGTAAGGGGTATAATCTGTCCAAGTCATATAAATAAAATTTAAAATGAAGATGTTACAGGGTATTTTCATATGTGATGGCTCTTTGAGCTGTCACGCATTGATCCTGGCCATGGTGAGAGCCTTCACCATGGGCAGGATCAGGCCTGGCCACCAAAAAAACATGTTGGTGGCTGGGGAGGGGACTTTGAGAGGGTGGGGGGGATGTGCAGACGTGGTCCACACGGCCACTACACCTGCCCAGAAAAACTCTGGCCACCATTCAGAGTTAGGTAGAGCAGACCATCAGACATGATGGTCTGCTCTACCACGGTCCAGGGTTGCCTTCCCTGCACCATGGCAGTGCTAACTCCAGGATATGCACTGGCAAGTAGCCCAGCGCACAACCGGGATTTACCCCTGCCACTGTCCAGGGTTCCCACCTGCAGCAAACATGTGGTGGGTGGGAGCAGACGTGACACCACTATGGGTGGCCACGCCGGGGTTAGAGTGGCCCCCCATGGCAGCGTCACATTTAAAAATACCCACAGTCAGAAATACATTTCCCATCAGGAGTATAGCTAATATGAAACAAGGGGGCTCAGTTGAGCCTGGGCCCCATACTATGAGGGGACCCTTTGCAGGTGACCTGAGTGCCACTAGAAAATTTTCAGAGGGGGCAGAAGTGAGGTCAACACACACAGAGATTCCTAGTGGTGCTCAGGCCGTTTGCATAGGATGGGGTTCTGGCCTCACCCCCACCCACTCTGAAAACTTCCTTCCTGGTGGGGTTGCTGCTGCTTGGGTTGGGGGGGGGCAGTGGTGCTGCCTTCATGGGTAAGCCCCACCTCCCACCCTGGGGACTCCGCCCCTTGCCCTTGAGGGGGGGACAAAATTGGAACATGAGCCCAGGCCCACCTCAGCCTTACTACTTCGCTGTTTCCTATTGAAACCAATGGAAAATGAAAATGAAACTTAATTACAAAAAAGAACATTCTCAATAACGAAAATCAGACAAACAAAAAATATTATAAATGGGGGGGGGGGGAAATTGGGTCCCTGACACACACCCCTAACATTTAACACCAATCAGGATTCCTCTTGAGGTAAGATCACCAAAACATGCCTCTTAGTTACTTCCTATCAGATGCACCAACATGAAGACTATCAAAGTTCAAAGAATCAAAATTCCAGAACTAATTGAGCTCTTTATTTTCAACAGATAGCCACACAAAGAATGTGCACTGCTGAGCTGTAGTCTTGCGGTTTGCTTAGATATTTTTGCCTGGGTCTGTAGGGGAAGTGCAGGGTGGCTGGACTGAAGGGACTGTGAGTAGAGGTTGTAATGAGGGTGGACTGGATGCTGGCATCTCAGAGACTAAAATCCCCAATGTACAAAATAATGAAAATATTATCTTCTAGCTGTAAGCAAAGACTACAAAAGCTAGATTTTGCACTGTGGCCAGCAGCAGGGTCTGCCACAGAGTCTTTACATTGAGTAACAAAACGTGACAGTAACCAACTCTGGCCACCAGCTGGAGTTAGGTAGAACAGGCCATCAGACGTGATGGCCTGTTCTACCATGGTCCGGGGTTGTCTTCCCCGCACCATGGCAGGGCTAACTCCAGAATGTGCACTGGCAAGTAGCCCAACTCACAATAGGGATTTACCCCTGCCACAGTCCAGGGTTACCCCTGCTCCCACCCGCAACAAACATGTAGTGGGCAGGATTACGTTTGTTATCAGGCCCCCAAATGTTTGCCTGGACTGACTCTGGACGTGTTGGCAGCTAGTCCAAGATCTCAGTCTGGAAAGTGCCAAAGTATCTGTCTTTTGAAGGCAAGAACCTTTAAACTGAAGGGGGTGGTTGAAATAGCTCAAGCCTAAAAGGGCAAGAGACTACTGGTGTTGAGGTCAGAAGGCGTTGATGGAGGAGTTGAAATTGCCATCTCCTGAAGAATGGGGCTGGAGTGAAGATGTGGAGAGCATGGGAGCTGGCTCCATTGGACCGGTGTGGCTAGCTACAGAGCAAGAAAAGATGCAAAGTGTAACTGAAAACTAGGGCATTTTTGATTTTGTGAGTTTTCTCATTCTAGGCTATGGAAGACCCCAAGGCAGGCAGCTGAGGTGGTAGGATTTAATGGGTAATGAGACCCACCTGAGATTTCGCATCCGCTTGAATGTTTGTTTGTCTTCTCCCCTGTCTCTCCCACTGTCCCCTCTCCCTGTCTCCCCCCCTTTGTCTTTTAGATTGTAAGCCACTGGCAGTGACCTCTTCTAATTCTATGTTCTGTACAGCACCAGGTCACACGACTTACGCTATATAAATGTTTATAATAATAAATGTTTATAATAATAATAATAAGGATGGCTTTGGTTTTATGGTGCCTTTAACTGGGCTTTCTTCCATATTTTTACTTATGCACGAAAGAAGCTCCGCATAAATATCCATGAAACCCCTTCAAATCCCTGGTGGAAAAAAGGGATTCCTTTTTCACACACAAAAAATTAAACTCTTGTCCAAACTTTTTGCTTTAAATCATAATTAAAACTCAGGTGGGGAGGATGGGAACAGGGATAACTCTTGTACGGTTGGAGGCAGAGGAAGCTATTGGAGACTGGGATCCAGCTCTTGGTGAAAGAACACCCAGTCTGGAGGGGGAAGTTAAACTACTGGGAACTTGGTGGGGGTGAAGACATGAGAGGGAGGGAATCCCCAATAAGGGAAACCCTGCTCACTTCCCAGTCAGAGTTTTCTTCCCTTCTCATCCCTCCTGTAGCTGGGGCACTCTAGCAGGGGAAATGTAGGATATGAAGGGCAGGGATGCCCAACCCTGAGTTGGGAGAATGGAGGGGTTGCCTGCAGAAAAGAACTGTGCAGTCAGGACAGCAAAGTCAGTTGCCAGGGATGGCCAAGCTGCCCCTGGCCAGGGGAGTGGGAGGGAAGCCCAACTCCCCTGGTGACCTGCAGCTCTAGTAAGACAACCCTGAGATGATTACTGTGGTGACAAGGGGCAGCAATCAAAGGGAATGGCAGAGGCACTATCAGTGACTAAATGGCGAGGTGAAGGAGGCCATTAGCGCCTAAAAGGCATTCTTTAAAATATGGAAAGCTAGTCCTTATGAGGAAAATAGGAAACATTATAAGCAATGGCAAATTAGAAGTGAAACATTAATAAGGAAGTCCAAGACGGAATTTGAAGAGTGATTTGCTATAGATGCAAAAACTAAAACTAAAATCTTTTCAAGTAAATCATAAGCAGGAAGACTTCAGAAGCAGGAAGACTTCAAGGAAGTCACCTAATGGCCTAACTGATACTTAGACCATTAGGTGACTAAGGTGTGAAAGGGGCACATAGGGAGGATAAGGCCACTGAAGAAAAACAAAATTAATTATTTGCTTCAATCTACACTGCAGAGGATGTTGGGGGAATACTTACACTGGAACTGTTCTTTGTAGGTGATTAATCTGAAGAACTGTCACAATTCAACATAACTCTAGAAGAAGTTCTAGAGTAAATTGATAAATTAAATAGTAACAAAACTAGAACCTGATGGAGTTCTGAAGGAATATGAAATCAAATTGCAGAAATTATTATTGGTAATTTGTAGTCTATCACTAAAATTTACTCCTACCACTAAAATTTACTCGAGGACTGGAGGATTAGAGTGTAACACCAATTTTTTTAAAAAACCTCTAGAGGCAACCCTGGAAACTATAGAAAATGAGCCCGATGTCAGTGCCTGGCAAACTGGTGGAAACAGTTGTGAAGAGGGGTGTGCATGTCATTTTCATTATTACAATAACGATAATGAAAATTGTCATTTTTGTTTTTGTTATTGCAATAACTAAAACAACAACCGAGAATAATGACAACGATAACGAAAATGACACTGTCATTATCACTGTCATTATTATTAGTGCTGTGGCAATTGGGTTTTGGAGGGAAACTGGGGAGACGGGAGGCGAGAGCAGACATCTCGGAGCCCTAAACAGCGTTGAACTCTTGAACTGTGCTTGTGTTGGGAGGGGTGAGCAGCTCAGCAGTATCTGATGGATGGATGCCCTTCTTCCCCATGTACATTATATAGTATAGATTATATAATCTAGAATCTAGAATATAATCTAGAATAGTTATATAGATAACTGATTACATAATAGATAGTTTTCCTTTTCCCTTCCCCTGTCTCCCTTAGATTTAGATAGATATTAGTTGTGTACATATAAAGAGAGATTAGATATTATATATTTTTTATTTTTTTTATTTCACAGAATTTATATCCCATTCTCCCCACCTCAGCAGCTCAGAGCAGCTGATATATACCTAAATATAGGTATTTAGGCAAGTTTGTTTTATTATATATTATGTTATTGGAATCGATACTTATACCGATACCAAAAATAAAATCTTCATTTGAAACTATTCTGATAACGACAATGTTAACAAAAAGGATATTGTTGTTAATAACAATAACGAAAATGACATTTTTAATAACAAAAACAACATGGGGGCCTTGTGCACACCCCTATTATAGGGCATATTGTTTAACATGACATAATGGGGAAGAGCCAACACAATGTTAGCAAAAGGAAAGTCATGCCTCACTCATCAACTGGAATGTTTTGAGAGTGTCAACAAGCATATGGATAAGGGTGAGTTGGTTAATAAAGTGTATCTGGTCACCTCATGAGAAACTCTTGCAGAAACAAAGACCATTTTCAGACCTTCCCCCCTCCCCCTGCGCATATTCTGGCTGCGGGAGGGAATGCACAGCCAGGATATGCGCGGGGATCAGCCAATCTGAAAGCCCGCACCCCCACCCCGGTGCGGCTTTGCTGGCAGACCCGCGTAGGGATGCAGAGCAGGAAATCCAGCTCTGCATCCCTGCACATGTCTGCTGGGAAAGCCGCACCCGGGGGGGGAGGGGGGCTTTCAGACCAGTCGATCCCTGCACATATCCTGGCTGTGCATTCCCTCCCGCAGCCAGAATATGCATTGGGAGGTGGGGGGAGGTCTGAAAGTGGTCTAAGTCATGAGATAGGAGACAGTGTCTTGTCATGTATTGGTAACTAGTTAAAGGATAGGAAGCAAAGAGGAGGACTAAACCATCAGTTTTCTCAATGGAGAGAAGAAAATATTGGGGTGCCCCAGGGTTCTGCACTGAGACTGGTGTTGTTTAATGAATTCATTAATGATCTGTAAAAGGGAGCAAGGAGTGAGCTGATCAAATTTGCAGATGACAGAAAGTTATTCAAGATAGTTAAGACAGGGCAGACTGTGAGGAATTATAGGAGGATCTTGCAAGACTAGGTGACTGGGCAACTAAATAGCAGATGAAATTTAATGTCGACAGGTGCAAAGTGATGCACATAGGGAAAAATAATCCTAAGTAAGTATACATATGCAATGCTGGGTTCTAAATTAGGTGTTACCACTCAAGGATGGTAACAGGATGTTGGAGTCACTGGGGACAATTCACTGAAAACTTCAGCTCTGTGTGCTGCAGCAGTCAAAAAGGCAAACAGAGTGTTGGGAATTATTCAAAAAGGGATACATAATAAAACAGAAAATATTATAATGCTGATAAATACATCTATGGTGCAACCACACCTTGAATATTGTGTGCAGTTCTGGTCACCCCATCTCAAAAAAGATATAGTAGAACTGGAAAAGGTACAGAGAATGACAACAAATATGATCAAATGTATGCAACTGTTTCCATATGAGGAGAGGCTTAATAGTTTAGGGCCCTTCAACTTAGAGGAGAGATGATAGAAGAAGTTTATGGGAGATGATATAGTAGAAGTTTATAAAGGCATAGGCAGCTTAGAATGAGTAAACAAACAGGGAGTGGTTTTCCCCCCTCTCAAATACTACTAGAACTAGGTGCACTATGGGTGTTTTTAGACAAGCGCCTCTGCACCCATTACCCACCCATCATGCATGTTGCAGGACTGCATAGGGTGCCAATGCAGTCCTGCAATATGCATGATGGGTGGGTGATGGGTGGGCAATGACTGGGGAGGTGCTTGTCTAAAGGTACCCTATGAAACTAACTGGCAACAAATAAAAGAAAGTATCTTTTTTCACTCAACACACAATTAACTTGTGGAACCTGTTACCAGAGGATGTGATCAAGGCCAATAGTATAGCTGAGTTTAAAAAATTGGACCAGTTCTTAGAGGATGGGTCCATTAATGGCTATTATCCAAGTAGGTTGGGGGATGTAACCTCTGATTATCAGGAGCTGGCAATGAATGACAAGGATCACTCTATTATGACCTGTTGGGTAGTTCTCTGAGGTGCCTGAGGATGGCCATTGTCGGAGACAGGATACTCAGCTCAGCGAACCATTGGTCTGACCCAGTATGGTATTTCTCACATTCTTATGTTCTTAGTCCCTTCATTTGATGAGTGTGTCAATTGTTCAGTACAAGAGTTTGCAACACAAGTGTAATTCTAAGCCTGGAGCTACCACAGTATTATCTTATAACAGCAATTAAGGCAGCTTTTACTCAGCAAGCCTGACCAGATGACTACCACTCTGTCTTTCAGATATGGACTCTGGTACTGGCATATGTGCACTTGCTACCTCAGGAACACCCTTGCAATGTACCATACATTTATTCAGTATTTATTTAAATGTACATGCTGCCCTTCCCAGAGGCTTTCTGGGTGGAGATGTTGAAGGTATTGTTTATTCAGCCAGGAAATGTTCCTTGAACTTACCTACTCCCTTAAGGTTAGGGTGGATAGAGCTCCAGACTCCAACACTACCTTTCCTCAGTCTTTGACCAATCGCAAACTCAAGATGAAGCAAAGGAATGCCCTCCAGAACAAGCAGAATAAGGAATGGGATCATAAAGGCACATGAAAAAATATAATCCAAAGGCAAATGTTTAGTACAGGGAGATACCATGATGACATAGTCCTAAGAAAAGCTTTGAGACATGGAAAGGAAATGAGATGTGACAGAAGCCACAGAGAATTCTCTTTGAACAACTGCTTTTCTAATGTTATTTGACATTTGAAATGTTCATAAGGAGAAAGACATGTTACTTACCATACCAGTAACTGTTGTTCCTCAAGATGGCTCTATGTTTTCCCACCAATGCATGTGTACTGTGTGTGCAGCCAGAACCACAGACCCTTCCAGACCAGTCTGGCAGTGGTCAGAGAAGCAGGCTCTGCACCCCACCCTCCCAGCATGAGACTTTTGGTGCACTGAAGATACAGTAGAAAGAGGCCCCCTCCTTTCCTTTCAGTTCCCTCCAACAGTCATCTAAAGAGATCTGAAGAAAGGGGGAGGAGGAAGGGATGTGAGAATGTATGGAGCCATCTCAAGGAATGATAGTTACTGGTAACTTGGGATACATTGGGGTAAAAAATTAAATAATTTAAATTATTCAAATTTAAATGATATAAATTTAACTAAATTAAATTGTTGCTGCAAGTGGGGGCTTCCTGCAAGATCATGAAATACACACAGGGGGCTTCCCGTTTATTAAGCTGGACACACTAAACATGTGAGTGGGGGCTGAGTAGGGGCTGCATGGATTTAACAAAGACTGCAGTGGGTTATTGTTCCATTTTTTTCAGTCCTTGTCTGGAAGAGCCTGCCTGTGCAGACTCAAGCCGGCTACCTTAAACTGAAATGAACTTTGAAATGCTGGAGTTCATAATGCATATTAATCAAAGGATTTAATGGAAGAGAGACTTGCAGTACATGTTTTTTAGGAAACACACCATCTGGACGCTGGCCATGTTGAATTTCCAGACATTTCAGAATATACCAGTGGATGAAAATTCAAAACTTTTCTGTTTTTTTAAAAAAGAGAAAGAAAAGGAGAAGTGCTCAGACCACTGGAAAAGGCTGACCTTTTGCTTCTGAGCCAGCTTAATACTGAAGATGAAAGAAGACCAAGCACCCCCGCCACTGAGTGACATAGAACAGCAGGTAGGGTCAGTAACAGTCCCAGGAAAGAAACCACCCAGTGTTAATATGCATGTGATAATGTAAGTAAATAAATTGAAAATTATCAATTGTAAATTTAAAATAGCACTATGTATGGAGGAATGTTTACATTCAAAAAGAGAGAGATGGATTAGGAAAAAATAATAGACTTTTATAAATGACAAATACTTTATTTTAAAGCCTGCAACTGAAATCTACTACTAATAATAATAAACTTTATTGCTTGAGAAAAGCCATTGCAAAACAACAATAAATACAATTAAATACATACATCATATCCTTATCCAATTTTCAACACCCCTTACTACAACATAAATCAGCTAAAACAAGAAATCTACTAAACAGTGCACTATTATAATCCACCATAGCTCTACCATATAGCTTAACTGGTAATAATTAGCTACAACATTTATCTATTTGCCATTAAAATTCTTCACTTAATTTTTTTCTACTTGTACTACACCAAAACCCTATTGTACAAATTACAGAATCTGTCATTCTCATCGTAACCAAGCCAAGTACGTGCACTTGAGACCTCGCATCTTCATGAATGTTAGACCCCTTGTCTCTCCCTCTGTTCCCCTTCCTAAGTCTCTCCCCCAGCTCCTGTCTCTCAGATTGTAAGCCCTAGGGGCAGGGACCGTGTCTATTTTATTACTTTGTAAAGTGCCAGGTACACTGCTGGCGCTATATAAATGTTTGTTAATAATAATAATAATAATAATAATAATAATAGAATATCAGAGTTGGAAGGGAACCTCAAACGTAATCTAGTCCAACCCCCTGCACAGCTATAAACTGTCCAGCCCTTTTTAAAAAAAAATATCTCCAGTGACGGAGAGCCTATGATCTCCCTTAGACAGCTTGTTCCTGTTGGAAATACATTCCTTTGGCTACATCTCCCCTAAGCACCGCATCCTGTTTGTTTGCTAGAAGCAGCAGGAGTAGACAGTCAGATCGGGGAACCCTCCCCCCATCCACTACTCCTGCTAGGACCTGATTGGTTAATCTCCTCTCCTCAGGATGTTTCTTATCTCTTTGTGCCTGAGAGATATTCAGAGAGCTTTTTACTTCCCTCCTGAACACACATAGTCTTAGGACTTAGCATAGATGTAGGCCTTTCCTATCCTACATGTATTTCTTAATAAAGCTATGCTTCCTGCCTGCTTATTGATGATTAGCTACTCACACTCCTCTGTAAACTCTGCATTGGGCAAATCAATGCAATGATCTCACAGTCCTTGCATTCCAACAGTTCCATTGCCAAACAGTTCTTATGGCTAGGATTATTTTCCTGATATCTAATTGAAATCTAATTCCCTGAAATTTGAGCCCATTATTTTTTTCTAATCTTGTACCAATGAACAACAGTTCCTTGCCATTTTCTTGGTGGCAGCCCATTAGATAGTTGAACACTGCCATCATGTCTCCTCTTAGACCCTTTTCACACAGACACTCTAACACTGATAAAATGGGCATTATATTTTATTATACATGTTGTAGGGCACCCATAGAGCACACCTGCAGCCCTGAAATATGTATAATAAAATGTAACACCTATTTTATCAGTGTTAGGTCACTTTTACACAAGACACTTAGAAGTGCCTCTGGACTCCCGTATTCAAGAGGAAAGCCGCGCGGGAAGTTTTTCCAGTGCCAAACTCAATCCATAACTCCTCAATATGCTGCAGGTGACAAAACATGTACAGAGCTATTATCGACACATCTGAATCCACGGTTCGAATGGCGATTTTCTTGTGTCCATTCTGAACAGTATGCAACGCATGCAGCAGGAGTCTTGTATTGGCTCTCCATGTAATGAAGATGATATGGTGCTGATGTTAATCCCTTGCAAGAATGTTAAGACAGACGCACACTTCCTTGTGAGGGTTTCTCATCTCAATAACATTTTTGGCAAGTAACTTAAACAGTCGGTCTTTATTTCTGTTCTTTGCCAAAAAATTACTGAACTTCGGTGGAATCATAGCAGTCAGTTTTACAAGTTCGGCATATCCAGAGCAGCATGCTTCTTGTGTACCAGATGATAAGCTTTTGGACACAAATGGCTGAAGACAATATCAAATCTTTCAATGTTACGAAGCTTTGCTGAAACATATTTTTCGAATACATCACAGCTGTACTGCTGAAAAGTCTTCACTGCACCAGGTTCCAGCATATGCATTAACTCAGCCCCATCAACAATTAAGGCTGTCACAGTAGAGTATTCCGGAAGTAACCTATCACTTGCTGAATGCAATGTAAAATGTCCACCTTGGATGATGGCTGCCTCATTTTCCTGAATTCCAATATCGATGGCAGATACAGGGCATTCTCATGCATGAACAAATCATCAAGGTTACCTTCCCATGACTGGCATGCAATGAACACTTTACAGAAGAGATTAAAGTCTTTCTGCACATTGAGGAGTTTAATTTTGTCTTTGTTAACAACTCGAAACGGAGGACTTTTAAACAACAGCAAATTGTCCCTTTTAATGACATCATGGATGGACTGTTTTACCACACACTAACTGCTCATTCACAAATGTATTATACCTCTGCTGCCCTATGTCTGTGGCCAGCATCACAGATTTGTTTGATTCTGTACTTAGGACAATCTTGGATGCCCAACAGTAGACAGCTCTTCATCTTCAAATGGGTTACTATTTTCACGAAATATGGTGACTAAGTCTCTAACATTTATTAGAAAGCAACACACAATACTATTCCCCTCCCTTTT
This sequence comes from Sphenodon punctatus, assembly GCA_003113815.1. Taxonomy (NCBI): domain Eukaryota; kingdom Metazoa; phylum Chordata; class Lepidosauria; order Sphenodontia; family Sphenodontidae; genus Sphenodon; species Sphenodon punctatus. Next base: position 1,172,471 of record QEPC01010218.1, read on the forward strand.
CTTCCTGCCTATTCTTTTGGAACAAGCTATATCCTTCAATTCCTATGTTCCAATTGTGAGAGTCATTCCAGCAAGTTTAAGTGATGCCTATTAAATCATCATTATCCTTGTGTAATATGATTTCATGTTCATCCTGCTTATTCCCCATGATAAGAACATAAGTCCTTGGGTGTGATTGTTGAATTCCGTCCATCCATAGAGGACCAAGGGTCCTCCATTCTGGCCAGCAGAGCCTGGTATTGCTTATTTCCTGCCAGATCTGCATGACCTGTAGGAAGGCAATTTCCTCTGCATGGCCTGTAGGAAGAATCTGAAAGCAGTTGCTCACCTCCACCTGTGCAGCCTGTCTTCTAGTTATCTTGCTTCTGGAGCTCACCTTCTTCCATTTGCCTTTTCCCCCAGGCGTCCCATCTTCACTGCTAAGTACTTTCTCCTGTTCTTCCTGGTTTCAACAATACCACCTGCCTCTTGCCCAGGAACACATCATCTTCCCTAATGAGTTGGCATAGAGATTTGTTCTTCCAGCCTTTGACCTTATCTTCTAGAAGGACTACCGGCTTGTACTTGCTGCTGGTGTAGTCTGTTCAGTCTTCAGGAAGAAAAACAAAGATGACATATACCATGCAGGTCACCACAATGGCTTCCTTTATGTCCATTTTCCTTTGCTCTCAATCAGGGACCTCTCCTAATTACCTCATCGGCAAACTCCCGTTTGTTCTGCTTGCTGGATCTCTGTCTTGCCAACTCTTAGCCTGTAATCCACTGAGCTTCTGACCCTGGTGGAACTTACCCCATCTAATCAAGGTGCTAAGCAAAGCAGAGCTGAGTCACACACACACACACACACATAGAGCACACACTCGCTGTAGTCATTGAGAGCAAATCAAAACCAGCAACAAGCTTTGGTCTTATAAATCCCTGCACAAAATAATAGCACTAGCAATACTTTGCTCCATGAAATGTGCAAAGCCAAGGCATATTCTCACCAAACATGGAGTCAGTAACCACTGAAGGTGGAAACTGGAAGGCACAAAGGAAATTCCAAACCCAAAGAGCAACAAATATGCAGTGACTAAGGCCGTTTTTACACGGATGCCACCCACCCACCAACACCCACTGGCTGGGTGGGAGACCATCCATGTGAATGGCATTGGGTGTGTGTGTGAGCTCCTGCAACCCACCCATCAACATCCACCTCCACCCATGGAGCATCCAGGAAGGAGCCGGCATGCTCCGTGGATGAAATGGGTGGATGAAATGGGTGGAGGTTCAACACCCACCCGTCTGTGTAAATGGCAAAGCACACCCACCCACGGAAAGGGTCTTACGAAACCAGCAAGACATGGTTAGAGAGGCCCCACAGGAGCCCACAAGGAGACACAACCACCGGGAAAGATGCTGAACACCTGGTTGGGAGCCCTTAAAGGAGAAGTGAGCGACGACATGGGTGTGCCGGCTCCCAACATGTCTGGAAGGAAAGCATCAGACAAGACCAAAGGAGCCAGCTCTACAACATGCATGGGAAGGGCCAGGGTAAGCAGAGGGACCCCGGGCGCCCCAGGGGAGGGGGGCCTAGGCAATCAACATGGGGGGGTCGGAAGGGCAGGACAGCAACTGAAAGCTCTCCCATACTGACACAAGGTGCAACGCAGCTCTGGCAGCACTTGCACCCCCACCCACATGCATTCCCCCAACAGGAGACCACCTGCTCCACTGCCACAACAGCCATTGGGTGGGCCCCATGCTGCAAAGCTGGATGGCCCTCCCACAGACAGAACCCTCTAAGGGAACCCCTGGACCAGGGATGAAACCCTGGACTTCATATGCATGTGGGGGGCTGAAAAGATCCAGTACAACCTGGTGCGCAGCTACAAGACCAAACAGGTCTATGAAGCCATCGCCCAGGAGATGCAGCAATTTATTTATTTATTATTTATTTATTTGATAGATTTTTACCCCGCCCCTCCTAAAAACAGCTCGGGGCGGCAATTGGGGTACAATAGGGATGCAACCCAATGCATGCAGCAGGTAAAGGACTTGAGGTCCAGATATAAACAAGGACAACAATCTTAAGTCCAGCCATGCCATGTGCACACAAGAGTTCCATGACCTGCTGGATTGGTTCCCCTGCATGGAGGGGGACATTGTGACTTCCTGCATCCATGGCACCACCTTCGCCAGGGGCAGAAAGAGGGCAAAAACAACACACACCCCTGCCCGAACCCCCAGAGCAGGAGGAGCCCACTGCCCCTAATGAGGTCAGCCAGGAAGTGGGAGGGGACAGCCCCATCTTACTGGTGGAGGAGGTGTCCCTGGAAACCGAAAAGGGCAGCACCACCCTCTGCGTGCGCCCCCAAAACCCACAGGGTCAGAACCCACAAGGACAGGGGGTCACACGGGGAGAGGATAGACACCAGGGACTCCCCCCCAGGAGGAGGAGGAATACAACCCAGGTAAGAGAATGACCCCAGGGAATGGGGGGGGGGGGGAACCTGGAGGTACAGAAGGAGGAGAGGGTGGCCCAGGAGGAGGACGTGGAGGAACCAGCGGCCATCCTGGAGCCTGGCAACCAGGACACCAATGGTAGATTCACACAGACACGGGCACAGTGGCGGGAGGTGGTGGGGTGTCACAAAGGCGTCAGGGGCACAGAAGTGCTCCTGGACCCATCCCCTTCAAAGGGCAATCAAGAGACAGTCAAGGGAACAGCAAGGAGGGAGGCCGGGAGCACCATGAGACTGTGGGTGGAGATAGCACAAGGGACGTGGAGAACACGGCCACGGAGGAGGGACAGGGAGACGAGGCCATGACGGGTATGGGAGACATGCTCAGGGATAACAGGAGAAAGGATGGGGCCCCATCCACATGCCGATGCGGACGTGGAAATACAAGGAAAGAACTCCAACAGAGCCAAGGCCAAAGAAGAAGCAACCTGGGGGAGCGCAGACCCAGGAGCCAGAACAGGTAACAGGAGCTGGTCCCCATCCCCACACTAAGCACAGGTTCCCTTGCCATCCACAGAAGAGTGGCCAGGTCCATCCAGGGGCGCAGCCACTGAACCGGGAGATGCAGGCCCGCAACTGGTGGAGGACGGAGGACCTTGGGAGGGAACTGCTGGCAGAAACCAGGCAGCTGGGAGACTCGCAGAGCGAGGAGCATGCCCTCAACAGGGAGGTACAGCTAGGGGAGGGAGAAAGAGACCGGGAACAAATGGCTGAAATGCTCACTGAGTCCCGCATGGAGCACCTGTGGGACAGGCACCAAGCTGCTGCCCTCCTCCATGAACAGTGGCTCGACAGACAGGAGAGGGAGAGGGATGTCATGCTGAAAGGAACTGCCACAAGGACCCACCAATTAATAGCAGATGCCCTAGAGGCCTTGCAGTGCCTCCCTCAGCATGACATGGGTCCACCCATAGGAGGGCTGGCAGCACATCAACACCACTGCACCCTCCCACAGGTACCAGTGCCCCTTCCCCAGCACATCTGTCAACCCTGGTTTCCACAGCAGCAACCCTACCCCGTCCAAGGCCATCAGGGCCCCCTCCCTCCCACAGCCCCCCAGCAACACCAAGGCCTCCCCCGGCCAACCCAGCCCACTCCAGGTTCCTCTCCAGCACCCTCCACAACCCCCCTTCCCAGGTCCCCAGCCACCCCAGAACATCCCGGCACACCCACCCACCCAACCACCAGATGGGCCACCCCACATGCTCAGGTAAGCATGGGGAACAGGTGGTGGCCAACCGACATGGGGGGAGGGAAGAATACAGGTTATGGTACCCACCTGGCCACAAGAACGGGCAGTAAGGTAGCACAGGAAGTGGTGATGGACACAGGGAGGTCAAGTACTGGAGCACCAGAATGGGGGCACAGGGACACAGGGAATGCTCAGTGTCTCATCCACAGGAGCTACCACCAGACCCAGCAGTGGAGCAGCCGGTGGAGGAAGGAGAGCCCGGGCCCAGCAACCAGCGGTCACAGCAGGCAGCAGCTGCCAAGGCCCACAAAGAGCCATCCCCTGGCGGTGCTCTAAAGAGAGGACAGGGAAGACCCCAGAAACAATGAACCCCACCCTCTGTAAATAGTCCCATCATAAATCAATATAATATACCTGTTTGTCGTTCAGTCTGTACAGGGGAATGCAAGTGATGAGAGGGAGCCATCAGCAAGCCACAGTGGTGGTTAATGACAGGGAACCGGTAACAAACAGCTGCGAGGCAGGCAGGCCCAGCAGCTCACATGTGTGCCCTATCAGACCAATACCTCCCAGAGGACATGGCCCAGGGTAAAGAACAAGGGGCCAGGATGGCCGAGACATCACCCACAGTGCGAGGAGTGAAGGATTGCTGCAGGTGACAGCTGTTCATGGCACTGGTCACAGATGCCCACCAACTTCTGGGACTCAGGCTGCACCCAGGGGGGAGGATCACCCTGAAACTAAAGCCAAGGAGGTTTTGGACACATCCCAGGGGGTCACCACCAGCTTACAGGATGACAGAACACAAAGGTAAGGGTACAATGGGCCCCAAATCCAGTAGCAGGGTCCATGAGAGAGGGCTGCTGTAAATCATAGGAGGCCAGCTTCAAAGCCCCAGATCACCACCTCCAGATCCTGTAGCTGGATGACCCACTCCAGGAGTAGATCGACAATGAGGTCACATACGTCGTGGAGTGCCCTGTTCATGGTCACTGCCCCCACACCAAACTGCTCTGCGATGCTCTGGCAGGAGTCGAGGGTTGCCAGACGCCACACTGCCATCACCACCCGCATCCCAGCGGATAATGAGAACCACATGCTGGTAACGTTCCTCCAGAGGTAATGACCCAGAGAGGCGGCGGTCAAGCTGGTGGAGTGGGTAGCATCTTTTCTCCCCCACATGGCGAAGGACAATAACTGGTACCAGGGGTGTGTGTGCTCATACCTGGCCGGTCAGGGACCGTGGGACATCTCTCCCCCCCCCTTGCGGGGGCGTGGCCTGGGGAGGCCAACTTCCAGGCCATTCCCCATGACACCGGGGGCAACTGGAGGTGCATGCTGTGGTCGCGGCTCAAACGGGCATAGTCAAAGGGGCTTGCCCTTTGTCTGTGCCCTTCGGCTGGGCCGGGAGGTTGGGGTGGAGGGGTCATTGGTTGGGCTAGCTAAAGCATGTTTCCTACTGGTAAAAGTGGTGAGGGGGTCTCCTTCTCCCCCTGGTGAGAGAGGGGTGGAGGAGGACATCCCCTGGTGGCAGTAGGAGACGGAAGGTAGTAGGGTTTGGAGCAGGCTTCCTGGTGTGAGCAGGGATAGGCGATCGTACCAGTAGAGGGAGATGACCTATGTATAGATGTATTACATGTAATTATGGTGGGGTTTGTGTTTATTATGATGTATTTTGTGCTGGATCCCCTGTGTGGGATGTAAATCCAGAAATGTATTTGATGTGTATTGTGAGCCGCTTCGAGCCAACTTGGGTTGGGAGAGTGCGGGATACAAATAAATATTGATGATGATGATGATGATGATGATGATGGGTGGGGGGCAAGGATCTCTCCAAGCTGGGTCAGCAGGGAGCGGGTCATCCGGAAGCAGTCGGTCTAGTCCTCGTCAATACAGGTCGCCAGTATGTTCTTCCACCAGTCAGTGCTCCATGGTCACATCCAACCCAGCTGTCATGTGGGTAGGTGTCTGGCCTTGAATCTCCATGCTCATCGCACAGTTGCCACACGGCGCCAGTAGGCTGCCCTCTTGTGGCATTGCCCATGGTCATACCAGCAGCGGACTGGGCACAGGAGGTTGGCCCATTGCTCATACACCTGTGCCAGGAGACCTAAGCATGTGGCCAAGATAGTGATTAGGGCACCTTGTACTTGCGGGATGCCTACAATGGGCATCATACTCCCACCACCATGACCACTCCTCGTGAAACCAGCACCACACCCAGTGACCACCCACCAGCCCCCAACACGCCAACACACCCTGTGCACAGGTACCCTATACCACCTAGCCACCCTGTGATAGCACCCCTCAACACACCCTCTCACTCACAGGCAACACACAACACCACTCCCCCACACGCCCCACAGTCTCACACCCTTACGCGCTTCTATCACCCTCTGTGCACATTCCAGGCCATGCACTCCAATCACTTGGCAACACAGCACACTAACCACATGCACACCCCAAACTCACCCCTACCTCTGTCATACAGCTCAATCACCTGCTCCACACACCCCTGATTTGCTCACTCCACTCCCTCTATCACTCTCAGAACTCTCTCGTCTCCACTCCACAACCACCACCACGAACATGCCACACCTTTGCAGGTGACTCAGCTTCCATTTGTAGTTGGATGATCAATCACAGGGTCTTAGCGTTTGGTGCAGCAACCTAGGTGTGGCATGCACACCTGTCCAGGGTCTCCTTGATGCTACCCCTGTGCACTGCCCAGCACCAGTATGCAACACCAATGCTGCTGCTTTGAGTATCCGTCAGGTACTGTCCCATTGGATCATCTAGACCACACACCCCTACCCTGCCTCCCCTCACTGTCCAAACCCCTACTCCATATGGTGGGTGGGAGGTATGCAGCTGGGACCCCCCGGTCTCCAGGACAACTGTTGTCAGGTCAGCAGCCATCCCACTCTGATGTGACAAGATACGGCAGCCCCTTGATGGTTTCCCATTCCATCGTCCCCCGGGCCTTGGCCTGCCTCCCTCTTATCGAGCAGCACCCGCCCTATGTGTAGGATTGAGGTTCCCAGACCTGCCAAGGCAGGCCGCTATCAGCTGGCCAAGGTCACCCTTCTGAGTGCCGCCACCTTCGACTCCATCCAAGCTCATACACTGCCATTCACCATCCGCTTCAGTTGTTCTCCAGCTCGCTGCCTTTGTGCAGGCCTTGTCCAGCTGTGGAACGAGCTATGGCCATTTTTAGACATGTGCGGTGGCACCCGCGCTTGTTTTCCAAAAGACCCAGCAGCCTGATTTACATGTGACGACACTGACACCGAATACGCGCATGTGTGGACAATGCGCCTCCATTTCTGGCTGTGAACTGACCGGGTCGGCGATCGAGGTCAGTCATACGTGGCCAGAATTGGATGCACATTACCCATGCATGAGCGTATTTGGCGGCGGCATCACGTGTAAATTGGGCTGCCGGGTCTTTTGGAAAACAAGTGCGGGCGCCACCACGCATGTCTAAAAACGGCCTATGTCTTCAATCGTTGGGCCAGTGAGGAGTGGCCAGTGTGTGCAACCATGCTGCTGGGAACCCTGTGGTGAGCAACCCCCTTTCCATGGGTGATGGCTTCAATCTCCTGTCCTGTTACATGTGGCTGTTGGGCCACTCCTTTAGGGGTCTTGAGCACCAAAGGGGAGCCAGGGAAATTGGATTCACACCCCTACACCAACCTGACCATGGGTCCCCATCTGCCGTTGTGCTGCCATGGGAATCCGGGAGCTTGCTGCTGCTCACCAGGTGGCCAGTCATCACGACTTCAGTTTGGCCCTCCAGGATGGTGGTCCATATGTTGCAAGTTGCTACACCTGTGTCCTCCTGTATGCCCATGGCTTCGCAAGCCCTCGATTGGATTGCCAGAACTGCCTTGAGGAGCTGGGCTTGCTTCCCCCGATGTCAGTGGCCCCTTTCTGACCAGGATGTCCACTGAGCTGGAGATGACTGCCCTGAGAGCTGTGATGAGCCATTCGTATATCAGAACAGCTGTTGCCGCGGCATACCCCCTCCTGCCCTGCTTCATGGTGGATGCCCATATGTGTGCCCGTAGCTACCGCCGGAGCCTCTTCACCTCTGAGGGCCTTGTCCAGGGGCCCATGTTCCCTGAGCACCCGGGGCCTGCATCGTGATCTCACCATTACTACAACCTCCATTGTGGATCCTCTCTCGCTGTGATGGAATGGCGCTATAGCTTCCCCATGGCCATGATGCCAGCTTGTGTTCCACTGCGTGACCCATCCACCTCTCCGTCTCTCTACTGTGGTGTGGTTTGTGGGTCTACCTACTGATGCTTTCCTGCCAGGTCTGCCTGTGAACCCCTCGGACCCTGTGAATCAGTAGTACTGCTCCTTCCATGCACCCTAGGGTGCTACCCCCCTATCCCTGGCATCTGCTCTCCCTGGCCAGTGTACCATCTTACAAGTCCCTGTGCCAATAAACGTTGGCCTTGTTTAACTGCCTCTGTTCTCCTGCTGTGTCTGTGGGTCCATTCCATCAGCTGCTTTAGGTGCTGGTGCTGGAGTCTTGGGTGTGGTTTGTGGGGGTCGGGTCTTGGGGGGCTCAGAGTATTTTTAGTGTTGGATGATTACTCCAGTGGAGGCACCTTGCCATTAGCACGCTAGATGTGCTGCTGGTATGGCCAGCTGTACCTCGGGAGGGGGGGGCGTTAACTCCGATCTCTGGCAATGTGCAGTGCCCGTGCACCTTGGGGGCTCTTGCAGCTCATGGTTCATATTAGCTGGGTGTTACTGTGCTGCAGGGCCCTGCCTTTCACCACCTGCAACTGCTCTGAGGGTTCAGGGTCCAGAGATGGTGAGGCCATGGGGGTGTGGATGGGCACTGTGCTGTTCTGTTGGGGTGCCTGTGCACCCTTGCGCATACATATGGGGGGTGGTTCCTACTTTTTCTGGGTGGGATGTTACGTGGTATGGGCTCTTGGCTCTCTAGTGGGTGCACCCTTCGTGGTCTGTCATTTTCTGTCCGGTTGTTGCTCTCCCTAGCTGTGTTCCCCTGGCTCTGTGAGTCCCATGGCATGTTTCAGGACTTTGTTGTCTCCCACAGCGGCCTTGCGCATGGCTGGTTGTGCATTGGGGCTCTGTGGTTGTGCATGGCTCTGGGTGCTGCCATCGCCCTCCATGCCACATGTCACTGTGGTCAGTCCCTGGCTGCCTCCGACCCACCTCCTCTCAGGTGGCTTTGCTTGCTGCACGGTACATGGTCCTTCCTTCTCTCCATGCGCTACTGTCCGTTCCTATTGGCCTGGCCTCACTCTGGTTCTGACCCCGTGGTGTGTTGTGTCTACTGCCCCCTATTGGTCCCCAAATCCTATTCTTGCAGCCATGGAGGGGCATCGTAATTGGAGGGCTCCTGACTGTCAGTCTGGGTGGCCTTCTGGATGTGATCCGCCTCCCTGTACATTCACTTGGGCTTCACTACTGGGTCAGTATCTGGGAGGGCCCAGTGGGAATGGTTGGGCTATTGTGAGCTTTCGGGTGGTGACCAATACACTCCCCCCTGTCATTGCCAGATCCCCGTCCCCATCTCCCACTTCCTCTCCCTTCTAGCTGCTGCGATTCTGTTCCTGATGGCGCTGCGGCTGGGAGAGATGGCCGGTCAGCTCCAGTGAATGGCTGCTGAGCTACATGCTGGGACCAGAGTGTACCAGGAGATCCGTGAGTTACCCCTGTGAGTGTCTGTCCCCCCGTATGTGTGGGCTCCATGGATGCTGTGGCCTGTGGGCTAGCCTAATGGCTTGCTCCCTCTCCTTCAGTGCAGGTGATGATTAACGAGAGGACCAGGAGGAGATGGTCCAGCTGATCCTGCATGTGCTGCAGCAGGTACACCTCTGAGACCATGCCCAAGTGGATCACTGAAGCCAGGTCCAGGGTCGCAGGCCCTACTGAGGGCTTGGGTCTGCCCCACCACCCCACCTTGTAGCCACTCAGAATTAGTATTTGTTGCTCTAGCTGGTTTATAAATAAAATTTGGTTTGCTTGGTTTCCCCTGGTGTCTGTGTTCTTCTTCCCTCTGTTGTATCCCTCTGTGTGGGTCATGTCTGATTGGTGTGGAGTAGTTGTCTAGCAGGGCATGGGTCCATTACTCTGTGCTTCCCCCCACCCCCCCACCCCATGGTTGTGCTTTGTATCAGTGAATCCTCTTTGGCTTGGCCCCTTGGTACCCTGTCATCTGGGTTGTGCCCCCTCCGCTGTTTGCGTGGGTTCCCGTGTCCCCACCCTGCTGTGATGTGGAACTCATCCTGAGCCCTGTGCATCCCTGCCCCGTGCTTAGTGGCCAGCTGCTCTGTTGCAGCTGGTTTGTGTCTGTTGGGAAACGCATCTCCTCTCTGTGCCCTCCAATTCTGGCTCCACCGTATGCTTTAGCGCCTGGCACCGTCACCTCAGCTGTCGTATTCCTGGCATGTTGTTTTGGGGTTTGGGGGTTCTGTAGGCGGTGGTCCTTGCCTGGGGGGGGTTGGTGTGGTCCCCACCCATTTTGGGGCTCACCTGTTCTTCCTGGTGACTGTGCTCATTCCCACTTTCCCTCCCCTGGTTGGAGTCCCCTTTCTCCCTCATCCTCCTGGGTTTCCTGTGTGCTTGTATGCACTGTGGTCTGTGGGTGTGGTCTGAGTTTTGAGGGGTCTGTGGTGCCCGGATGTCTGACCTGTGTCTCGAGGCTTGACAGGGACTGCTTCTTTGTAGGTCTTAATGTTCCAGCTCCCTCCTCCCCTGCCCGCTTGGAGTTTGGCAGTTTGGGGCTGGTGCTGTGTGCCGCAGCTTCATTTGTCCTCGCTCAGCCATGTTGTAATGTCACTGAGCTGGGTGTGATTTTCCCTCTGTTCGGTGTATAGGCAGTCTGTGTAAACATTATGGGTGTTTGCTTGGTGTTTCCTTGTGTGTGTGTGTGTCCGATGGGTGTGTTCCAGCCCCTCCCTGAACTTCCCACAACCCCCCATGGCAGCGTGCGTGTAAACGTCTCCCTGCTCAGAGCCACTGGGTGTGCAGTGAGTGTGCTAACCCACCCATTTCCACCCACTGGGCCTACGACGACAGCCGTGTAAAAAGGGCCTAAGAGACGGGCTATACTATAAACAAGACATCATTATAAAACCATACTATAAACAAGACATAATTATAAAACAATTACCAGACAATCAGATCAATAGTCCATCCAGCCCAACATCCTGTCTCTGACCATGGCCAGCACCAGATGCTTCAGAGGAAGGACACAAATAGGACATATGTAAAGTGATCCACTCCCTGCCATCCAGTCATTATTCTGGCAACCAAGGGAGAGGTCCCCAAGACAAAGACAGGATGAGGGTGAAGAAAGTGCCACCATAAGGGTGAAGAAAGTGTCAGCTGTCCTGGAGACCGGGGCTTCCCAGCTGCATACCTCACACCCACCATATGGAGTAGGAGTTTGGACAGTGAGGGGGGGCAGGGTAGGGGTGTGTGGTCTAGGTGATCCAATGGGACAGTACCTGACGGATACTCAAAGCAGGAGCATTGGCGTTGCATACTGGTGTTGGGCAGTGCACAGGGGTAGCATCAAGGAGACCCCGGACAGGTGTGCATGCCACACCTAGGTTGCTGCACCAAACACTAAGACCCTGTGACTGATCATCCAACTACAAATGGGAGCTGAGTCACCTGCAAGGGTGTGGCATGTTCGTGGTGGTGGTTGTGGAGTGGAGACGAGAGAGTTCTGAGAGTGATAGAGGGAGTGGAGTGAGCAAATCAGGGGTGTGTGGAGCAGGTGATTGAGCTGTATGACAGAGGTAGGGGTGAGTTTGGGGTGTGCATGTGGTTAGTGTGCTGTGTTGCCAAGTGATTGGAGTGCGTGGCCTGGAATGTGCACAGAGGGTGATAGAGGCGCGTGAGGGTGTCAGAGCAAGGTAAGGAGTCCCATGATCAAAGATTGTAGCACCCCTGCATTTGGAGTTCCTGCTATGTCATGTACTCAGGGAATTCCACTCCAGGAATATCTAAAGTAGCATGGGAGACAGAGATGCTGTCACCTTTTTTCTTGAAAATGCAGTCTTGAAAAACAACAATAATAATAATAAATAATAATAATATAATTATTGTTGTCATCATCACCATCATCAAAGCACTTCACAACAGAATATCAATCACACACATAACATCCCCTTACATAAGCTAGACTTGAGCCATAGATTCTCTGGTTTCTTTTCCAAAGTGCCCCAAGTGACCTACAGGACAACCACTGGGTTTTTTCTTTTTTAAATTCAGTTGCTATAAAAGACTTCACACACTGACTGGTAAGTTAAATAACTGGTTGCTAAAAGGATGGAGCAGTTTTAACTGTGCCTAGGTAACTAATTTTGAGGCTACTGGGGTGGAGTCCTGGGTTATATTTCTTACTATGGTCTAGTGGAGAGGTGGGCAAATGACAGCTTGCAAGCCAGATGCAGTTCTCTAACCCCTTGTTGTGGTAGCTCCCAGATAGGGCTGAACATGAAATCTTTGCCTAATTCTGATTCCATCAGATCCAAGCATTTAGTTTACTCTGAACTGAAATTAGAATGAATGATCAGTCTGATCATTCATTCTGATTTCCAGTCGGACTGAACAAAATACTATGGCCATTTTGTGCATGCACAAATGGCCATTTATTATTATTTTTCCAACCAGGACTCTGGAATGTCAGTGAAAATTATGGAAAACTGTTCCATTTTTACAGAAATGTCAGCAAAAACAACAGTTGGTCTGAATCACCCCTATCCTCACCCAAAGCTGCTGCTTAGTGTCATGTCCCTGCTGTTCCCTCAACAGAAAAGTCAGCTGAGCCACCACTTTGCTCTCTTCTGATGCTGGAGCTGCCTGAGGGCTTTTGGAGCAGGGAGACTGAACCGTTAACCACAAATTTCATTGGCAAGCTCCCCCTTCATTGAAGTATGAACTAGAAAGAAAGTAATTTAAGTGGAGGATGGAGAGGGTAGATCTTTCTACATCCACACAATGCTGGCCACATTGCTCAATGCGCCCCGTGGGGGAGGGGAGCTTTCCACTCCACAGTGCTGACCAAAGTGCCAGGGAAAGGGGATGGAGAAAGCCACACTACCCGTACCACTCAGGTCAGCTTGGAAGCATTGCTCCCCATACAGCACAATCCCAAAGTGTGTGGGGGGGTGGGTGGATTTGCACAAGGAGTAGATGCTACTGGGCAGCTTTGTCTGCAATACAGGTATCAAAAATCCATCCCTTGTCCCTTCCCCCCTACTCCTGGTGCAGCACTGATTTCCCCCAGGATGGTGAGCTCTCAGTGCATCCTCCCCAGGCTACACTGGGTCCAGGAGCATTTAAAAGTGCATTGCTTTATTTTACTAAAATGTATAAAACATTTATTAAAGTTTTGGAAACTAGACAGTATATTAAAGAGCCACAGGAGCAGCTCTATCATTTATTTATTTATTTATTTATTTATTTATTTATAAAACATTTTCTATCCTGCCCCTCATGCCAAAGGCAGCTCAGGGTGGCTTACAGTGTATAAAAATATAAAAATACACATACAAATACACAAACAAGATAAACATAAAACATCTAAAAAAGGAGTAGAAGAGGAAAAAAGGGGGGGGGGAACATCCCCCCCGGGAATCAAAAAGGGAGGGAGGGAAATACCCCACCCCATAAAAATAAAAACCCACCCTCACCAATCTCCCTCGCAAAGGCCTGGCAGAACAGCCAGGTCTTGCATTGACATTGAAAAGAAGAGAGGTCCGGGGCCACCCGGGCTTTTGCCAGGAGGGAGTTCCATAGTTTCAGCACAGCCACTGAGAACGCTCTCTCCATAGTCACCCCCCAGGATACCTGGGGGACTTTGAGAATGTTCTCCCAGTTGACTACAGGGGCCAATGCAGAGTACGGGGAGTGAGGTGATCCCGCAGATATATGGAGCACAAGCCATATAGGACTTTATAGGTAAGAACTAGCACCTTGAACCAAGCCCGGAAGACTATAGGCAGCCGGGGCAGAGAACAGAGCACCGGTGTAATATGCCCCCAGCAGCCTGTTCTCATAAGGAGATGGTTTGCCGCATTCTGCACCAGCTGCAGTCTCCAAACCATCACCATGAGCAGCCCCACATAGAGCACATTACAATAGTCCAGCCTTGAGGTGATGAAAGCGTGGGTGATAGTGCCCAGGTCAGAGTTCAAGATGTACAAGAAGCTGTCACAGCAGGTATAATTGGCAGAATTTAATCCACACCGCAGGTCCAACTGGGCATCTAGATGAAGCTGCGCATCAAGGAGCATTCCCAGACTCCAAACCTGGGGAACCAGTGGGGGGCAAAACCTGTCAATTATGGGGGATGCCTTCCCCATTAGCATCACCTCCATCTTGTCGGGATTCAACTTCAGTCAGCTCGCCCTCATCCAGTCCCCCACAGCCGCCAGACATCGTGTAAACACCAAGACTGCGGGGTCTGGGTCGGGTGAAAAAGAGAGCTAGAGTTGAGTGTCATCAGCATACTGATGACAACAAACTGAACTCCAGAGCTCCTCATGACCTTGCCCAGAAGCTGCATATACACATTGAACAGGAATGGGGACAGAATGGAACCCTATGGGACTCAACACAAGAGGTCCCGGGGAGATGAAAAATGGTCCCCAAGCACCACTCACTGAGTTCTTCCGGCCAGGAACAAGTGGAACCATTCGAGAACTATCAAAAGCAGCCAACACATCTAATAGAATCATCAGGGCCAAGCAAACCTGATCTAATTCACAGTGAAGGTAGTCGACCAAAGCCACAAGCACAGTCTCAGTGCCGTAGCCCGGACAAAAGCCGGACTGTGAGGGATCTAGAAAACTGAGTTGGTCCAGATGCTCCTGCAACTGCCAAGCCACTACCCGTTCAATAACCTTCCCTAAAAAGGGAAGGTTAGAGACAGGGCTATATCTGGCATGGGAGTCAATGCCCAGAGATGGTTTTGTCAGCAGGGGCCACCTCACCGTCTCTTTAAGGCAGCTCGACACCATGCCCTCCCAAAGGGAGGCATTGACCACCCCCACCAGCAATGGCCCCAGCATCTCCCAGCTGGCCTTAACCAGCCAGGACGGGCATGGATCCAGTTCACAAGATATGGCTCTGACCATCTCAAGAACATTCTCTGCATCAGCGAGCGAGACCCACTGAAACCGACCCCACAAAGTCAGACAAGGCGAGGCTTCCATAATCTCTAGCTCTCCTATTGTAATAAGTGCAGTATCAAAGCTGTGGTGAATGCGAGTGATTTTATCAGGAAAGTAATCAACAAACATGTCGCAGCAGGCACTGGAAGATTCCAGTTCCAAGCGGAGGGAGGCTGAACTGACCAGCCCCCTCAGCACTCAGAAAAGCTCCGCTGGATGAGACTTCACTGTTGCTATGAAGGCAGCAAAGGAGTTCTTTGCTGCCCGCACAGCCACAGCATAGGCTCACAAACTGGCTCTATGTCGTAATCTGTCCGCTCAAGCACAAGAACGGCACCACCATTGCTCTTGCTTCAGCAACTGCAGATCCTCAGTGAACCAAGGAAGCCTGCGATGCCGATGCCTAGGGAGTGGATGCCTAGGAGCCAACCAGTCGATGGCCTTAGTCAGCAAGATGTTTCAAACAAACATTGAGGTCATTGAGCATCCAGTCGTCAAGATCAGAGGGTAATTCCCCCCGGGCATTCTGGATCCTCTCCGGTACCATCAGTCTCCGAGGGTGAGCCAATCAAACTGGTCCCACACCCCTCTGGGGGCAGATGAGCACTGGGAGACAGGTCAATAGGAAGTAATGACCTTCCTATAATTAAGGCAGCTGCATCGTGTTAAAATTACAAACATTCAACTCATTATAAAATTGGGATAATTTGTCCTATCAGTGTGAAATTTGGTAGAGATAATTGATTTGGTGGGAGGTAGACGTTTTCCAACTGTCAGGAAAATTACTTGGAAAATAACCAGTTACAGCAGTTTGAAATTTAAGCCAAAACTATTCTTTCCTAATTTTCTGGCCTTTTCTTGCTGTTCAAATGGTAGTTCTCAGAGGAGTATCTGGATATGTAGTGGTTCTGAAAAATTCAAGTGTGATTTCTAATTTTTTCCTGCACTTAGTTTTTGGAAATCCATTGTGTAGTGTTGAAGTTATGATGTTTTAAATTTTCCATTTTGTCAAATAAGGAGATTAAGAAAACCAGCTCTCCGTCATCTGTTTCACCTTTAATATTCTGTTGTGTTATGTAAGGTTTTGTTTATGCGCATAGGTTTCATTCTGGTTGGCACTGGCTTTACATAAGGAGATAAATGGTCATGCATACTATTGTTGTACGGACACCAGGAAATTTTAGTGTAGAAATTTAGAGAGGGGTTGAAAGGGAAACTTACTGACTGGCTGCTCCAGTTGCCAAACAAACTCCCCAGCACTTGAAACTGACACGGCACAAAGAATGTCAATTGGAAACAATAGTGGCAATGGGAATACCAATTGGAAGTAACGCAGATTTGGGGATGTCAGTAGCCCTTAATGGGAAAGTAAACTAATAAAATGGCAGCAGGGGAGGGCCAGAAATGCCAAAGGTGGTAAACTGGGAACTAAAAAAGTCCAGGAGGGAAGAAAAGTGAGGAAGTCACAGAGAGGAAATGGAAAAATGGAGAGGAGAGCTGGATGGAATGTTAGGAGGCCATTCAGAGCATCTTGAATTGGGGGTGGGCTGCGTGGAATGATGGATATGGGACCACCAAGAGCAACGAGGGACTGGGTTGAATACTGTGTAGAAGGCCACCAGGAGTGGCTGGAATCAAGAGGGGGCTGGGTGGAATGACGGGTAGGAGGTCTGCTGAACTGAGATGTGGGTGGGTGGAATGATGAGTAAGAGAAGTAAAGATGGGTGAAGGGGCAAAGATGTTTTATTTAATGGCAAAATTCCCATTGAATTCAGTGAATCTAAGATTTCAGCACCGATCAGAGGTCTTTGAACTGAGAACCTATACCTGAGCAGATCTTCCCCCCAGGTTAGTAGTCAAAATCCTGTATTGGCTGGTAAGCTGTGCATAAAAGGTATGCTTTAATACTGCCAAGTACAAAGTCCATCCATCTAGGAGCAAAGATACTGATCCGACTCACAATCCTATTTCAGGGCCATGGAAAGCAGTGACTTGGTTCATTCTGTCATGTTTCCCTTATCTCTCTTGCCCCAGTCACCTTCTTCTTAATCTCTTGCTCTCTTCCCCTTTGAGCTCAAACAAGGTTTAATCTCCCTCACCAAGAAAACATTCTCCTCTTTTATGTGGAGGTTCCAAAGTCAAGTTCTCATAAGCCAGCAAATGCCAGAGTGAAGGTTGCTTATGCGTTCTGCTCTGTTTGTATTATAATATAATAGCCGATTACATAATCAAACACTACTTTTTACTGCTTTTTTCTAATAATTCCTTCCCAGGTTATTGCTTTCATATATATACTTGTCCTGCATTTTTTCAGTCTGCAGTTCTGACTTGTTCCATATGTGAGGAAGGGTCTTGTGTGGCCTGAAACGTTGCACACCTCACCAGCAGACGTTGGTGCAATAAAAGAGAATATCTTCATCCATCTCTTACATTTGGGACCCACATGGCAGCCACCCTCTAGCATTAATTTATGGGTGCCTAACTTGAAATGCCTGAGGCCTGATTCTTCAGACCATACTCTGAAAGAAATCTTTCCCAACCTCCTTCCTTCTGACCTTGAAATGACTCCCCATCCTCTCAGATCTGATAATCAGAAGCAGACTTCTCACAGGCCAGGGTACAAGGATCAAGGTCATGCCAGGACAGCTGATGTAAAACCTCCAGACAAATCTCTTGTCATAGGGTATTTTCAGACGTTACGAGATCACAGTGAACCACGGTGAATACCCACCTGTGGTCAATGTGTCTCGAACGTCTGTTTGGCGGCCGCCAGATGTTCGCCACGGTCAATACCCACATGGGGTCAATTTGAACCACGCTTCCCGGGCTAGC
>QEPC01010218.1:1190899-1202946 GCA_003113815.1 Sphenodon punctatus
AGTTCCTGGATGGATTCTTCACACACACACACTGCCCTGAGGCAGCCTCAAGTTGCTGCAGCTGAAGACTTGAGGGGCTGCCATGGAAACCAAGTGACCACAGCTGCCTGGAACAAAGTAGTTTACCAGGAGAACATTTTACACACACAAGTTCTGGGAGACACCCAGATGTTACAGGATCCAGATTTGTAAAACCACAGAGATCAAGGACTTCTTAAATCTGTGAGAATATGCAGAACTTCAAAGAGCCAGATGTTTAAGAACTGGGTGAATGATTTAGACACACAGAAAGTTCATGATGTAACAGAAAACATGCAGGAGAAATGTGTGTGTAAAAACACCCATTGTCTATTTAACAACCATTCAATGTGCTGAACTGATTTCTAGCTGCCACTACCAGGCAATCCTATTCGCTTCAAGTGGCAACAATCTCCCACATGCTTTCTTTGTATTTAGCTCAGGTCAGCTTTAACTTTCTTGCACCTGCCTGAAGAAGGGCTCTATGCAGTTTGGAAGCTTACACACGTGAACCAACAGAAGCATGTCCAATTAACTACTTTTATCTATAACAAAATTAATTTTGTCTAAAATTAACTACTTTTGTCTAAAAAATATTGCACAAACCAGATGTAAAAATATATTTAACTTCAGAAACAGTTTTGCTTCATGTGGAATGATACTAAACAGATGCTTGGTCTTTAGGTTTCACTCTCACTAAACTGCTATATACGGAAATAAAGTGCTATACCTTACTAGATCGTTTCCTATCTTAAGAGATTACTCTAAACTATACAGAGGACATTTCTCTTACATAAAAAAACCAAAACCCCTCTATCAAGCAATTGATTTGTCAGTCTCTAGGTGCTTGCTGCAGGTGGATATCTAACTATGCACTACCACAAGAGCATGACTAAATTATATTATTTCTTCTACATCTATACCTACATCTTTTCTATAAAAACAGAACAGTTTGGCACTGCCATATACATTAAATATACCTCAAAATCTGGTTACTAAGAAAAACATTTTTTCCAGATTTTATTAATACATCCAGAGGATGCATTTCACAACCTTAGAAAATTAGCACAAGCGGACTTATCCCACTTGCACTCTCCCAGATATTAGATTCTTATAGGAATTTGATAACGATAACAGTCAGTATTATGAACTATGTAATACAGACTTCACTGTAAGAAGGTTTCATCAAAGGAAAGCTGATTCTTTATTCCAATATCCATTTCCCCCAACTTCATGATAAAAAGCATACCTCCTCCATGGCTCTGGCAGAGGTAGGGAAATCGCCAGACATTTCCTAATCCAACACAAAACCCTACACAAGTTAGCATGTACTGAGTCTTGTTATCCCATTTTGGTCTTGTGTCTGCCTCTTCTGTCTCAGCGGTTTCAAGCTCTGTATGGGAAGGTATCCTAAGGTCCAGGCCAGGATTAGGTACCTGAAGCTTTACCATGGTGTAGATCTCTCTGCTGCGTGCTAAAAGAGGCAGGCAGCTAGTTATGGGTCTGGACAAAATGGGAGGTTCTAATGCTAGCTTCAGCTATTTATAGTGAACCTTTGGCACTGAATTTGAAAGTGCAGACCAGTGACAAGAAGAAACGTCAGCAAAACATTTGATTAACCAAGTCAACTCAACTCTGATACTTATTAATGCCTTATCTGCCAAAGCTCTGCTGAGCAGTGCATTCAGGCATCAATAGCAGTTATTGCAATTCATGGGGTAGTTTGCAAAGAAATAAATCCATAGATGTAACAGGTTGTGCAAATGTACCATGCTGCTCCTGCTATGTAAATACTGTGGAACTCACATTTAGAATTCTGGACAGAAAGGATAAAATGAGCCCAGCAGTGAAAGTTCGTCAGCAGCCTCCAGATTTCTTGTATTTTCCTGAATAAGTTTTCTGCAAATCTGGGCAATAAGGGGTGAAACAAGAATGGAAAACATTCTCATGAAAATCACTCGAGATTCTCGCTACCCTGGTGAGATCTCGCTATGGTTTTTGAGAATCTCGCAAGATTCTCAAAAAAACAAAAGAACTTTCTGTGTATGCGTAAAATGGCCACCATGGCCGTTCTGTGCACGTGTGGCCCCCAGCAGCTATTTTGCACATGCACAGAGCATTCTTTTAGGTTTTCGAGAATCTCACAAGCTTCTAAAAAAAACCCACAAATGCTCTGTGCATGCGAAAAATGCCCCCCCCCCCCCCCAGGGGCTTCCTATGCACAAAATGGGCATGGTGACAATTTTGCACATACGCAGAGAGTTTGGGGACTCTCAAGAGTCTCGCGAAAACAGGTCAAGAATCGGGCAATTCTTGACTCATTCTCATTCCTAAAAAATCTTGTTGAGAACCCGGTTCTTGACAATATTTTCAAGAACGGTGAGATTGAGTTTCAGCCCTAATAAATAACCCTAATAAATAAGTTTCTCCTGGAGTATAAAAAGAACCCTTTATTTATAACTCTAAATCCCACTGAAGTATCTCTTCCCCTCTCTGAGTATTATTATTATTTATATAGTTCCAGCAATGTACCTGGCACTGTACAATCATGAGAGAGTTCCCTGCTCCAAAGGGTTTAACAATCTAGGAAAGACATTCAAGGGGAGACAAAGGTGAAGGGAACATACAGAAAGAAAGGGACAAATATTCACAATGTTGAGAAGTCACAGGTGCATGTGCTTAGCCTGGGTACAGAAAAGGAGACCCTGAATGAGAGAGAGAAGAAGCATCAGTAAGCAATTTGTGAGGTGTGTGGGGGAGATAGGGAAAGGACATTTTATTTCCTGAGCTGGCCTATGGACAGTCTTAAATGTCTGTACACTAATGCACAGAATATGGGAAATAAACAGGATGAACTTGAAATCATACTACATAAGGATAACTATGATTTAATAGGCATCACTGAGACTTGCTGGGATGACTCTAACAGTTAGAATGTGGGAATCAAAGCTTGATCTGGAAGGACAGGTGGGACAGAAGGGGAAGGGGAGTGGTTTTATACGTCAAGAACACCTGTATACCTGAACAAAAGTCTACAAGTCTTTTATGGTAGTTCTGTTGAGAGTATCTTGGTAAGGATAAAAGGAGAAAACAATAGATGGGGTATTATGGCAGAGGTATACCATAGACCACCACGGCCATTCTGCGCATGTGAGGCCCCCAGGGAGCCATTTTGCAGAGAAAGTAGACATGGCCTTCCTAGAGCAGATTGCAGAGGCTTCAAGAAGGTATGAGACAGTAGTAAAAGTAATGAAATGTGTCCGGGATCTTGGGGTTCCCCTCTATCTAGTTGTCACCCCAAGTGCCTCCAGACCAGTCATGACTCAGTTCACTCACTGTTAGACTCATATGGCCATCACTCAATCCCAGAGTGAGCCAGCCTACACATATAAACCCGTTGTAACCTGTATCTTGACGATAGTTTGGTCACAAAAATTTATCACACATGTAGGGTCCATCTCAGCATCACGGCTGAGAATTCCCCATGACTGACTCTAGTTAGTTCTAGTAACACAGAGACACCAATTTATAAGGAGAAAGTTTATTAAAAGGTTTCAGATCATTAGTAAGTATCAGAGCTCATACAAAAGTTGCATAAATGAATTTTTTAGATCAAAAAACCTTCAGTTTAAGAGAGGAGACAAGGCTCTTACAAATTCACTCATACCTCAATAAGCATGGAAATTGTGAGTTAACTGTCATGCCATGTAAGCAGTAAAGATGTTGTACAGTCTCACATATTGTTCTCGCTTACAACTTAGGTTCCATACACCTACGCTTTGCCTCAGTCCTTAAGCTTCAATCCTCTTCCACATTAGGTTGGGAACAATACTCAAGGCTGGAGCCAGCAAGCTCCTCCCTGGCCCAGACCTAAATGGCCTGGGCCCCACTTACCTGCGGGGTAAGTATTTGATCTCGGTCTTCACCGTGGCCACAGTTTCTTCTTCATTTATAGCTTCTTTCTCAGGCAATAGTTTAAGTGCATCTGCTTTTACTGCACAGGTGATTAAGGACAGGTGAATTGGGGTACTATACTGTACTTTGGGTGTGGGAGAACTGCTGCTTACAGTGAACACACCTTTGTGGAGGAGTACTGATCAAATATTACCCAACCACAGCACAGACTGAATCTTGCAGACTAGGGACATCATCAAGGCAGGAAACAGCAAGGTTAGCCCTGCCTCCCTAATATTTCTAATCCCAGGATTTAACCAAGTCTGCCCCCTGCTGTCCACATTCATCCCACTCTCCTCAACCCAAATGAAAGCACACAGGGAAAGCAGGGGAACAGGGGGACAGCAAGTTGATCTTTGCCTGCCACCAGCTTCAGTGTTGCCCCAACCTTCAGAAGAGGATTGGGGCTGAAAGACCAAGGGAAACTGTGGGTGCATGGAACCTAAGTTGTAAGCAAGCACAATATGTACAACATTTTTACTATTTATTAGGGATGAACATTTGGACTGAGTTATGGATTCAGATCTGTTAAGGATTCTGATCTGTGATTTTCAGATCTGTTACAGTTCCAGGTCCCATTGAAGTCAATGGGAAACTGGTTCAAGTCCAGGTCCGGCCACCCCCATGCCCTATTTTCCCCCATCCCCACGGCCCTGGCATGTACTTACCAGTCTTGGAGGACTTGATTGACATTCCTCTGGCCCATCACTGCTGTGGGGGGCCTCCCGGCAGGTTCTCTTCCCGTGGCACACTACTGACCTTTTTACTCCTTAGTATGCATGTGCAAAATGGCTGCCGGGGCCATTTTGGTTAAGGGCAGAGGCAATTTTGTGCATGCTCCATGGGAGCAGTTTTGTGCATGTGCAAAATGGCCTCTGCCCTTATCCAAAAGGGCAGTGAAGTCGTTTTGGCTGCCACCCTTTTGGTGAAGGACAGTGACCATTTTGCACATGCACAAAACAGCCATGGTGGCCATTTTTCACATGTGCTCTGTGGTGCAGGGATCTCAGCAGCATGCTGGAGCAAGAGAGCCTGCCAGGAGGCCCCCTGCAGAAGTGGCAGGCCAGAAGAGCTTCAATTAAGCCTTTTGAGGTTGGTAAGTACATGCCAGGGCCCCAGAGGTGGGGATCTGTAACTCCTGATCCATTACTTGGACGGATAGAGTTTGGTTTGCATTAATCTGCAACAGCCCATGTCGGGCAGTTATGGATTGATCCAAATCTGTAATGGACATCCCTACTGTTTATATGGCATGCAAGTTAAGGCAGGAGCTTTAACTTACCATTTCTATGCTTTTTGGAGCATGAGCCTGTGGCAGGAGGGGCAGGTTATAAAATTGGTAAAATAAAATAAATAAATTAGAGAATTTATAAGAGCCTTAATGCCTCTCTTAAACTGAGGGTTTTTTTATCTAAAAAAATTCTTGTTTTTTGAAAGGGGATTGCACTATATTTACCACAGTACCACAGTATCAACATGAAATTCATTGGCAACCAAGCAGCTAGCAATTGAATTTTCTTTTCAGCCCAAACTTGGTCAGTTTCACCAGCAGGATATTTTTTTACATCTGGGTGCAACCCTGTCAATTTCACCAGCAAGGGGGGAGGAGGGACTAGGGAGGGAGATTGCTTTGCAGCATTTCCCTTGCAGCCCTGATCTTTGTTAGTTACATGCCTAACTCATGTAAAATTCTTCAATGCATGTAACTATATTCCATCTCTCGCTTGACTATTTCTTCACTAGGAAGAGGGAGGAAAGTGAGGAAGCCTTGGAGAGGACATGGAAACATGGTGTGGGACAGCTGTCATTCCACCCAGCTCCCTGTCAGTTCAGCCACTCCCAGTGGCCTCATTCCCATCATTCCAACTGCTCCTAGGGTCCTCCTAGCCTTCTTTCCAGCTCCCCATCATTCCAGCCGCTCCTGGTGATCTCGTATCCATCATTCTTCCTCGCCCCTCCCCATAATTAAAGATGTTCTGAATGGTGGAATGACAGCTGTCCCACACCATGTTTCCATGTCCTCTCCAAGGCTTCCTCACTTTCCTCACCCCCACCCCACCCCACCCCCCACCCCCACCCTGTCAACTGAGTCAACAAATGCCACATAAATTGCTGATTTATCAAAAACAACATACTTGTGCCTCAGGAACTGAAGAGTGAAGAGATGGTCAGTAGCCTGCTCGAAAACCTGCCTGATGTTCAAGGAGAATATTACCTTCCTCCACCCAAGTCATTAGATGACTCAACAAATGTGTCACAAAGTTCTTAGCAGAAATATTTATCAGACTAATAGGCTTTGCAAGGATTGCAAAGGGCCGTTTCCAAGTTTGAACATCTATGCTCCCTTAATAGGCATTGAGTAAATTATGATAAAACCAAAATAATGGCGTGGGGTCCAGGGGTGATTCAGGCTTATTCCTCATCCCTTTCTTAAAAATAGGAACAATAGTACTCCCTTTCCAGGAGTCAGGTATAATACAGGTGTCTATTATGTATTAAACTACTGAGTAAATAAAGTTGGTACCCCATTCATGCCAGGAGCCTTATTACTTTTTTGCGACTTAACATAGCCAAAAAGTAACTCACCAGGTAGACCATATGGGGACATATTCATGACTGGGGATTGTTCTACATTAGCATCACCCAAAAAACTATTCCGATGGGTCAGAAATTGAGAAGAAAAATACCCCACCCATTGTTCTGCGGGAATATTGGCCTCCGAGTTCACATTATATTTACCCATTCCTTCAGTCACCAATTGCCAAAACATTTTGGAATCTTTAGAGTTATTTATTTCAGATAAGCATCTGTCATTTTATTGGTTTATTTCCCATTAAGGGCTACTGCCATTCCCCAAACCCCATTACTTCCATCTGCTATTCCTGTTATCGCTCTTGTTTCTAATCGACATTCCTTGTGCTTTGACAGTTTCACATGCTGAGGAGTATATCTGGCAACTGAAGGAGCCAGCCAGTGAGTTTCCCTTTCAGCCCCAGCTCTGTCCTATCCACAGCCTAGACTAAAGTATCCTGGCATACATACAAAAGTAGCCTGCTTTATGTATGCCAGGAGATAAACTGTTGTCCAGGGCCTGGACAACAGTTTATCTCCTGGCATACATAAAAGTATTGATTTTATTGAATGATTGGAATGTATATCTTGCCCTTTCCTGCAGGCTCAGGGCAGCTTATAAGCAAAAAAGAAAAAGAAAAAAAATAAACCATGTAAAATACCAATTAAAACTGTTGAACTCACCCACCCCAGACCCTATTGTTGCCCAGCCAAATAAATAGGTCTTCTGAAGAACTCAGATTTGGGCTTTGGCAAATGACTCTTATCTCCTTACATAAAATCAAAGCATGCTCAATAGGGCCAAGGGGCAGGTGGAGGGGTTGAATGAGAAGAGGAAGGAGGTGATCTCATCAAGGGAAGCTAGAGAGTAGGAGGATACAAGAGCAGCAGGCAGAGGAGAAGGGGGAAAGGAAATGGCAGCTGATAGGGGTGAGAAGTGAGGTCAAGGAGACATGATTCTGTGCAGAAATTAGGTGTGGGGGGGCAAGGGAGCATGGACAGGAGGGTCACTGAGTGTGGGGGGCAAGGGAGCAAGGGCAGGGAGTGCTTTGGGTGTGGGGGGTAAGGGAGTGAGGGCAGGTGGGCGCTTTGGGTGTGAGTGACAAGGGAGTAAGGGCAAGGCAGTGCTTGGGGTGTGGGGGCAAGGGAGTGAGGGCAAGGGGGTGCTTTGGGTGTGGGGAAGGCAAGGGATCAAGGACATGGGGGAGCAAGGGAGTGGGGGCAGGGGGCACTTTGGGCACAGGGGGAAGGGAGCGAGGACAGGAGGGGCGCTTTGGGTGTGGGGGAATGGGAGCAAGGGCAGGGAGTGCTTTGGGTGTGGGGGGGCAAGGGACCAAGGGCAGGGGGCACTTTGGGTGTGAGGGAGGCAAGGGAATGAAGGCAGGGGCACTTTGGGTATGGGAGAGGCAAGGGAGCAACAGCAGGAGGAAAGAGCTGGGGTGGCGGAGGCAAGGGAGCAAGGGCAGGGGCACTTTGGGTATGGGAGAGGCAAGGGATCAACAGCAGGGGGAAAGAGCTGGGGTGGGGGAGATTGGGGTGTGGGGGAGGCAAGGGAGCAAGGACAGGGGGTGCTTTGGGTGTGAAGGGGCAGAGGAGTGAGGGTGGGGCACTAGGGTGAGGGCAGTGGGTGTTTGGGGGGCAATGGAGCTGGGGCAGGGGGCACTTCGGGTGAGTGGGAGGGCAAATCTGGAATCTACAGCCATTTCTTTAAGCTATAAAAGGAATGATCCTTGATCAAAGAGCCACGTAACTGTTCTATGTTGGCTAGTTTTGTATCCAACCCTGAGCTAGGTGTCTTCCTGTTTTCAATCTCATCCCAATGAATATCCTCCCTATCACGATTGCCGACGCACAGAAGGAGACAGGACACAAGTGCTGGGTTTAAACAGTCACACTCTTTATTCAAATCAGATTATAATTAACAAATGGGTGGGGGCAAATCGCCTAGTGCGATGCGGGTCTGGTACCTGAACTTGAGATTGTAACAATAAACCAACAAAAACAGGGGTGGTTTTGACGTACCTTCAATTACCACCCCAACCGTGAACAGCACATCTCGCCGTCTCAGTGGCCCAAGCCACAGGTGAGAGGGACCTAATCGTTTGATTGCGAGTAAGGATAAAGGTGCCTACAGATGGGGGACCATACTTGCTTGACACCCCTCCCAGGGAGGCTGCCCCGCCGCTTGCCATACCCTGCTTTCCAGCGGGTGGGCCTCCCCATCTCTTAAGGAGATGACTCTTACTTATGATCAACATAACCTACTCTAAATGTACTGGATCCCTGCCAGAGTCCGACGAGATGAACAGCACAACACCCTCTTTCTAAGGGATAAACCAATTTGCCAAATAACCACACTGTGAGAAAGGCAAAAAATGGGACCCCGTGTTCAGGCCTGATTAGGGTCCCCGCAAAAATTCCTTCCTGGTCCCGATGGCGACCGGTAAGAACACACAGTGCAGAGGGAGGGTTGGGTGGGTGCTGTTTATACAGCTCCAAGCCACAAGTGGGGCTGGAGCTGGGCTTCTACTTGGCTCGTGAGCCCCGCCCTTTGTGTGGAGCCCACGTGACTCAGTTTAACCTATCGCCGCCAGCCGGGGTTGCATAGCAACCTCGGCTGGGTTCTGACTGATTGTGCTGCGCTGTTTTTCCTGCCTTGGGGCTGGGCTCAGCCCTACAGCGGGAAATGCCTCCAGCTGTCCTGCCTCCACTGCAGTCAGGCGCGGCAAGGGGCCTCACACCCGCCACCCCACCCACCCCCGTGTGAAGGGGAGCAGGCGGAGGCAATTATTATCATATTTGCCATTTTGCTCTACTTGCAAAGTATAAAACTGCGTATGTTTTTATTGTATTCGCGTTCATAATTTACTTGATGCCCAAGAAGAAGCCTCTGCTTGTCTAAATTCTTCTGCCAGGCTTACAGAGGGGGAGGGAGAATCTGTGATCGTAATTTCATAATATGATAAAGGGTCAAACCCTAGGCCTAAATCAAATTGTATTAGCAATACTAGTACAAGATCTAAATATAAAAACACTTTGTCAATAAACACTCTCTTAAACAATATAGCAGACTCTGAGGTCTTAAAATACATTATACCCAATAATAATGAAATACTATCCTTAAACTAAAACAAAGGAGAAACATCAATTAAAATCTAATAAAACAAACATAAGAGAACAAAAATAAAATGATACAATAAATAAATAAAACTTTGAATATATTCCAAACACAAAACTCCTCAGAGTTGGGCAGAGGATAAAATCTTGAAATATAAAAGTTCTAAAGCTGTAGAAGTTCCAAATTAGCTAGTCACAGTTCTTGTGCGCAATTATTACCATACCTCCATTTGGCTGAGCAGGGCCTTTAGAGTCTCAACCATGCCCTTGACTCGGGTTAAATTGCCTATAGCCTCCTCTTCTTCACCAAACCACAATTGAGTATAATCTCCGACTGCCACTGCCACAGCCACAACTGCCCTATAAATGGCCACACCAATGGCCCGCGTCCTTTGGCATTGCCCGTCGGCCACCACCCGAAGGCAGTTGCTTTCAGGGTAGGTACTCCAAAATTAGGAGGAATTACCTGGATGGGGGGGGGGGAAGAGACAAAGAGGGCCTCAGGTGCCAGCAACAATCCTCTAGGAGACTGGTTCTTCCAAGCACAAGCACAGTTCTCCTTCCCCACTGAATCATTACAAAGATGGTTGGGATAATTTGACTTTAACTGCTGCCAGTAATGATAGTGCTGGCTTTTGGAACATAATCAATGGTCTGCTTTCACAGCACAGCCAGGTTCCAACTTGCTGTGTTTTTAAGCCTGTGTGGGAGCTTTATTTTGAATCCCTCTTTAGAGGATTTAGTGAATTGGGTGATTTTGATTTTGGCTCCAATCTGCCAGACTGCTCACCAGTGACCATTTCTGAGACTGAAGATCTAATTGCTCAGCTTAAACCTGGGAAAGTCCCAGATGGAGATTTTGTGCCCCCTGAATTACTAAAGTCCCATCTCGATTGGTGGGCTCCTTTTTTTGACTGTATTGTTTACCTATATAGATTGATCTGGCAGATTTCCCGAGGACTGGAAAACTGCCATAGTTATTCCCATTTACAAGAAGGGGCTTAGAACTCAAGGCCTATTAGCCTCTTGGACTTTATTGGCAAGTTATATGCCAAACACTTGCTGAGGAAATTGGAGTACTGGTTAGCCCAAGCAGAAACGTTCCATGGTGAAGTAGGGGTGGGACATCGGGTCAAATACCGGCTACTGGATTTACCGGTTACCGTATTTTAAAAAAACGTATTGCCAGATCTGTGTACCGGTTTACTGGTACCGGATTTGTTCCATTGATTTCAATGGGGAACTGTGCCCATTGAAATCAATGGAAAAAAACACAAAAAACCTCCCCCTCCCAGACTGTGCGGGCTCCGGGCCGCCGCCGGTGACCTGGAGCCCGCACCAGCAGGTACTAGGGTGATCCCTGGGGTGGAGGGTGGTTTAACACCCATCCCACCCCAGGGATCACCCACCTTGCGCTCCGGGTGGCGGTGGTGGCAGTCTGACTCCGGCAGCTTCAGTGCTGGCTGTGGCTGCCGGCTTCAGCGCTACTAGGCCTTCCGGTGAAATTCCAGGTTTCCCCGGAAGGCCTAGTAGCGCTGAAGCCGGCAGTCACAGCCAGCACTGAAGCCGCCAGAGTCGGACCGCTGCCGCCGCCGCCACTGCCGCCCAGAGCGCAAGGTAGGCGATCCATGGGTGGGGAGGTAGGACTAGGTAGGGTGATCTGATCCCTGGGGTGGGGTGTGTGTTAAACCACCCCCCACCCCAGGGATCGTACCTGCTGGTGAGGGCTCTGGGTCACCGGCGGCAGCCCGGAGTCGACACTAGCAGGGACTTTGGGGGAATTATTTTTTTTAAAGCCAGGCTGGGCAGGGTGGGGGTGTGTGTGTCCCCCCTTCCACCCGCGCAGCCTGGACTGGGGAGGGAAAGTAAAATGGGGGGGGGGTTTGGTGTGTTTTTTTTACATTGCGGCCATTCATTTGAATAGCTGCAATGTAAAAAATCCGGTACGGGGGAATCCGGTAAATGGGCCGGATTACCCGGTTTAATCCGATACCGCCGGTACACCAAATACGATGATCCGGTAGTCCCACCCCTAGTGAACAGGCAGGTTTCAGGAAGGGGTGGTCCACATTAGACTGTTTCTTTTTATCTCACCTGTTTGACAAACATATTGGCAGCGCGCGTGTCCCTCCTGCTTGAAATCCGCCCTGTAAAACTGTTTACCTGGCAGCAGCCCAGCTTCAGAGGCTCGGCAGGAGCAAGGAACGCCGCGCTGGGGAGCTGGGAGGGCGGGGTCACCTCACGCTGAGGCACGCTTCTGGCCCCGCTCACTGTGGCCTCGTGGAGGCATTGGGCTCGGCGGCGGGGAGGAGCCCTGCCCTAAGCACACCTGTCTCCATTTGGGCATAGCTATAAAAGGAACCGGCGGGGCCTGACTCCCCCGCCGG
>QEPC01010218.1:1204931-1220406 GCA_003113815.1 Sphenodon punctatus
CCAATCCTTCCTCTCCCTCTTCTCTGTCAATTACCATTGACGGGGTCTCCATCCTCCCCGTCCCCCAAGCCCGCAGCTTGGGCTTCATCTTTGACTCACACCTTACCTTCAAACCCTACATTGACTCCATGGCCAAATCCTGCTGCTTCTTCCTCCTTTTCTGTCTGTCTCCTCTGCCAAAACTCTCATCCACGCCTTAGTCATCTCAAGCCTCGATTATTGTAACCTCCTCCTCGCTGGCCTTCCCCGCTCCCACCTTTCTTCCCTTACCTCTGTTCAAAACTCTGCTGCCAGGATCATCCACCTTGCCCGTCACTTTGACCATGTGCAGCCTCTCCTCTCTCCACTGGTTCCCTCTTCCTGAGCATATTCTGCACGCGCTCCTCATCTTCACCTACAAAGCCCTTCACAACCTTGTTCCCCCCTACCTTTCTTCCCTGATCTCCCTCTGAACCCCTGTTTGAGCCCTTCGCTCCTCTTCCATCCCCTCCCTCACCCTCCCATGCCTCCCCTGCTCCCCCAACCACCTTCGTCCCTTCTCCCTCGCTGCCCTGCACACCTGGAACTCCCTCCCTGCCCTTGTCCACCTGGCCCCCACCCTCCACACCTTCAAGTTCCTCCTCAAAACCCACCTCTTCCGCTCCACCCTTCCTAACTCCTGCTAATCATCCCCAGCCAGGATTATCCCCCACCTGTTATCTGCAAACTCCCAATTCTCTGTAACCAAGCCAAGAACATGTACCTGAGCTCTCACATCTTCATGAATGTTGTATCCCTTGTCTCTCCCTCTGTTCCCCCTCCCGTCTCCCCTCCCCCTGTCTTTAGATTGTAAGCTCTTGGGCAGGGACCATGTCTATCTTACTCTTTGTAAAGCACCAGGTACATCGCTGGTGCTATATAAATGCTTATGATAATAACAACAAAGCCTAACTTCCCCAAACAATTTCTGTTACCTACTTTCTGCTACTCCACAGTTTTCCTGAACTGAAAGACTTCACTTGGTCCTTCTTTTTTTGTGACATCCCAGGATACTCATTAGAGTTATAGGGGTGGAAGCCATAGGATGGGTGCAAAAGAATAGTATTTAGTGGGCAACTAGGGCCCCATGTTTTCTGCATTTCCACCATTGTCCTGAAGCAATTCAGTTAACTGAAGCTGAATCCTGACAAAACTGAAGTCCCCTTTTGTGACTTGGATGTGATTAGGACACCTGTCATTGATGGGGGGTGGGTGGGGATGTCATTCAGGTTCACAACCCCTGAGTGTTTTTTGAACCCTTGCTGTGCCTAGATTGTCAGGTGGCAGCTGTGGCCAGGAGCACTTTTCACCAACTCCATTTGGTGAGGAGGTTGCATCCTTTCTTACTGATCACTGTCATCCATGCTTTTATCACCTTGAGGCTAGATTACTGTGCTCTATGTGGGGCTGCCCTTGATGACTATTCAGAAACTGCAGCTGGTACAGAATGTGGCAGCTCGGCTCCTTTTGAGGATGAGTCACCTGGAGAACATTTCACTGGTGCTCCAAAGTCTGTACTGGTTGCCTATAGTTTTCCGGGCACAATGCAAGGTGCTGGTTTTGACCTTTAAAGCCCTAAAGGCTCGGGTCCCACATATCTGAAAGACAGCCTATCCTAACATGCCCCTTTGTGACCCCTACAGTCAGCCAGGGGCACCCTCCTGCAGGTTCCATCTGTTACTCTTGTTTATGAGGCAGGGGTGCATGGGAGGGTAATCTCAGCTGCTGTCCCTATTTTGTGGAACTCACTTCCCCAGGAGGTTCACTTGAGCCCCAAATCTTACGGAGGCAATGCAAAACCTTTTTATTTGGAAGAGTATTTGGTAGGCAGAGATAAATAGTAGGGTTGTACATATTGTTTTAGTTATTTCAGACAGATTGAATAAAGGGTCCTGATGTTATAAGCAATTTACATATAAATGCATTTCTGGCTGTAACATTTTTTTTGTCCATCCATTTTACATGACATTTGGCAAGATTGTATCTCCGACCTTCAGGATCATCTCTGCCAAATTGTAGAAAGATTTGATAAAGGGTTCAAATTTTATAAGCAGTTTAATGTTCCCTCTTGAAGACTTTTGTTATTCAGGTAAATAGCACATGCAGAGACGGGCATGGCAGGGAGGAAGGGGGCTGTAGAAGTGAGGGGGAGCAGCCCAACAGACTGACAGACACATTAACTGGCCAATTACTGCATGCTTCCCCCTTTACAGGACCAATCGGTGGTGGTTTCAAGGCGGGAGGGTAGATAAAAGTGGCTATCCTTTGGGCCTGCTCTTTATCTGTGTTTAGTTCTGGCTTTGGTCAGAACATTTCTCAGTCTTTGCTGGCAGGTGTGTGTGTGTGTGTGTGTGTGTGTGTGTGCGCGCACGCTAGAGCTTACTGCAAGAGTTCAGCTAGCTACATGAATCTAATCTCCACGCACCTGGGGTGCTGCCTAACATCATTCTGCCCCCTCCTGGGGCATTCTCTGCAAGTTGATGGACACCCTCACGCACCTGGGGTGCCCACCCAGACTGAAGCCTGTGCCAAACAGCAGAGATGACAGATATACCCTCTGGCCAATTGACTTGACATTTCAAAGACACCCTGGCTGGGACAGAGATGTGATTGCCTCTCTTACTGCATGTTCCAGCTTTCCAGGACCAATCCAGGGTGGCTCTGAGGTGGGCTAGAAGGGACATAACTGGGACTTCAGGCAGCAAGTCAGAGGGCAGGGGGATAACATCCTATCAAGTAATCAGGAGACATGGTTCACATATCCAGGCTGGCCAATTGTTATCACATCCCACAGCACTGTGACAAAGAATATAAGAGAATCCCTTATTGGCTATTTCCTAAGCAGATGCTTCCAAATTCCCAGTAACAAGTGAGGAAGAGGGGTTGGGTGGTCACAGCACAGAATGATATATGGGTGACATTTCTGCTGGCCAGTTGGCATCACAAATGCAACTTGTACCACCGTGAAAAACACGAGAATCCCTGGCATGGGCTCCTACTCCCCAGATGCTGTGCAGGCTTATAACTTTGGGATCCTTTATTAGATATTTCTGATATTTGGTAGAGATGATCCTAAAGGACTGAGATACAATCTTACCAAACGTCATGTAAGCTGGCTGGAATACAAAGATGTTACAACCAGAAATATATTTACAAGTAAATTGCTTGGAACATTGGGACACTTTAACCAATCTTTCTGAGATTTGGCAGAGATAGTACCCTTGAAGAGGGGTATAATCTTTTTATGTTTCATCCAAATAGGATGAAAAACAAAGGTGTTACAGCCAGGAATGTGTATGCAGAATTTTGTAACATAACAAATTCCAACTGCTTATAATATTGAATTCCTTTATCCAATCTTTTTAACATTTTTCACACATAATGCCCTCCAGTGTGGGTAAAATCCTGCAAAGTGTTATCCAAATCAGTTGAAAAATACAAACGTTATAGCCAAAAATGCATTTTCAATTGAAACCAACAGAAATAAAAAACAAACGTTAAAAAACCCCGAAACAAAGACTAACGAAATATAATTAAAAGGCAAGTAATAATGAAAATGAAAGAGTTACTGTGCACAACCCTAAAATAGGGCTTAGTTGGGTTTCTGGGTAAGGTTTTGGAGGAGGGTGGGAGTTTGAAGGGAGGGATGGGCATTTTTATTGTACAAATTTTATTGTGTTTTATGGGTTGTATGGAAAGGTGGCATATAAATTGTACAAATTTTATTGTGTTTTATGGATTGCATGGAAGGGCGGCACGCTACTGCACCTTTGGCAACCTTACCCCAGTTTGGGTAAGGCTGGCAAGCACTAGTCCCTGGCTTTTTTCCAAGGACACAGTGCACAGCAGCCAGCTTCTCACCCTGCCACATGGCAGAAGAAACATCTGGCGGCCCCCGGGCACATGATGCACTTCATTGTATGGTAAGGCTGCCTGCAGTAGGGTAAGGCTTCCCAACGCACGGTAAGTGTATCGTGTGGCTGTACCCTCAGAATCACAAGTTCTTCCTTCTCAGGGTTAGAAACTGGAGAGCTGCTGCCCCTTTATGCAAGGTTACCAACACCAAATGGTCGAAAAGTATGAGCTCAGCACCAAAATTTCATAAATGTATTTTAAAATAATACAATTTGGAGTTATTTTTTCTTCATTCTTTGGTCTCCAAGCTTTTAGGACACACAGCAATCACATTCTGCTTCATGTGTGACACTTTATGCAAAGTGTTTAATGAGCTCATTTGCATCTTGCAAGCAGTGGCAAGGGTTGCACAATTGGTGGAGCAAACCTGGCAGCTTTCCCTTCGGAATGCAAAGCTAGGGCAGTAACCATCTAGTTAGCTTCTAGCTCCACTGGATGGATAGGTGGCAGGGAGGGAGGGTGCAAGAACTTCTGGTGGTTCAGGTAGGAGCGAGAGGCTCAGAGGATCTCAACTGCTGAAGTTTTATTTGTTTATTTATTATTTAATACTAGCATTCAATTTGTAAAGTAAGTTGGACTAAGAATAAAAATACTTAACACAAGAACATAGACCACATCTGCAAAAACCTTGAACATTGTGCCTCAAACTGAGATGCAAAAAAAACCATTTTAAAAGCTGAGATTCTAAAAAAAGGATCCTGGATTTTAGATCTAGAAGTACACATTTCAAAAGCTATTGCTGCTTTGGGAAGAGTTAGCTGCTTTCACTAAAAATAAGTCGTAGGAGTGGTGTAAAGACAGCGCTGGGGGAAAAAAGAGAGAAACAGAGTGTTTATACTATATCACTACAAAGTGAAAAACCACCAGAACTTTTTCAGGGCAAGACAAACCCCATTATGTTCCACACAATTAAATATTTGCTGCTGTTCTCCCCACCACTGGTAGACTTAGGGCTGGCCTTAGAATGTGTAGGGCCCAGGGTGAAAATAAAGTTCGAAGCCCATGGCCCTTTTATTCACAGCCCCACCCTCTTGCTGAAGGGTCCTGCTCCCTTACCTTAGTAGGTGAAGCAGATGGGGTGGGGTGGGGAGCAGGGCCCCATAAGAAACAGTCACCCTGAAGGCTGGCTGCAGGGCCCTGCAGAAATATCTCATCCTGAAGTCTCAGGAATGGCCTCCCTGTGGGACAGCTTGAACTGTGGAGTCTAGGCCATGGGCCCTACTGGCTCTGCTTAAGGCCAGCCCTGGGTAGACTGTCTAAGAAATCAGAGTGCCATTTTAGGAACCCATCCCATAGCTCTTACATATGTGAATAGTCCCACTGAAGTAATTAGAGTTTCTGAGTGCTCGGTGCTCTTGAACACCACACCACTTATTTTATTATTAGTTATTAATTACATAAGAGCCTACATAAGAACATAAATAGTGCCATACTGGGTCAGACTAATGGTCCATCAAGCCCAGCATCCAGTCTCCAGCAGTGGCCAATCTCTTTCTTTTGGGAGAAGTACCCAACAGGACACAATGGGCAATCCATTTGCTCCTGTTCCAGCCCCCAACAGTATAGTTTGGGTTATTTTTCTCTATGTGCATCACTTTGCACATTAAATTTCATCTACCATTTGGATGCCCAGTCACCTAGGGTAATTTCAGACGTCACATGCTCCTGGGTCACCACAGTGGATTCCCAACCATGGTGAGCTAGTGAATCCAGTGAATCCCGCGATCCAGGACAGCCCCGAACAGATGTGATGGGAACGGGACCACGGCAAGGAAACGGACGGACGGATGGACAGACCACAACCCGGGGCAGCTCAACAGACGTTATGTCGATTCCGGACCATGGTCAGAACACCCATAAGCCACTGGGGCGGGACGGGAGGCAGCCATGGCCAACTGAAGACAAATGAAGCCAAAAGCGCCAAAAGGCAATGCCCACACAAGGGAAACAGGAAGGGAGGGGAAGGAGGGAGAAGAGCTGCAGAGGTGGCACATGCAACAGGGACAGGGTAGCCAAGGACACAGCAGAACACAAACCACACACACATGCACGGGTGCAAGCACACCTCAACAAGAACGGAAGGAAGGGGCACACCGGGGCACACCTGGAAACAACAACACAGGACAGGGAACGGACAGACACCCAGGAAGGGACACGCACACTGGGCACCGCGCACAGCCGGGAGCAGCGGCACGGAGGGGGGAAGGGGGACAGCACCCCGGGAAGGCCATTCGGCCAACACACACAGCACCAAGGACACTGAGGGTGGGAGCCATGGGCCACGGGAGGGGACTGGTCCAGGAACAGGCCAGGACATGGAGAAAGGCACCCAGAACCCCTCAGACAGCACGGGCCACCCAACAGCAACACAGGCAACCCAAGTCCAGGGGGTCCTCACGGGGACAGAGCAGGGTCACGGGGAGGGCAACCAAATGGAGGAAGGCAATGGAGCGATCCCCGGCAGGTCCATATGGCAAGGATCCCCCCCCCCACCGCTGATGCAGAAGCATGGGTGGGGACAGATGCAAGCTGGATCCTGCTGGCAGCACATGCAGGCCCCCCCCGGAGGAAGCCAGGAGGTGCTGTCCAGGGGCCCCAAGACCGGCACAGTCACAGAGGCACCCGAGGGGGGCAGGGCATGGACACAGGTGAGTGGGCGGCCGTGCAAGGGAGGACGACACCACGGGGAGAGCTGGTAGAGGTCACAGGCTGCAGGAACCAGCCAAAGGGGGGGGGCGGGCACGGAGAGGAACACCACAGGCAGTGAAGGACAGGGGGTGCCCATGGAGGGGACACAGCAACACAGGTGAGCAGAATGGAGGCATCTGACCCAGCCAGAACAGCTGCAAGGCCAGAACGGCAAGGAGCAAGCAGCCAGTGCCCCGAGCTGGCAGGGAGGTGCAGGGAGCACACGGTGGGGCTGTCATCCATGACACTGAAGACACAGGGGGCCTCACATCCAGCTGCACAGGGTCACAAAGGGGGCTGTGATGGGTTGGCCCGCCAGATGCACGTAGTGGGGCCACTGAAGCATGTCCTGGTGTTAGCCCAAGCATGCCATGTGGTGGACAATGAGGTAGTAGGCTTCAAATGGATCCGGGCTTGCCAGCCCCACATGGACATCAGCACGGGTCCACACAGCTGCCAGTGCTGCCAGCTCTGGTCCGGTGGGCTCCGACAAGGAATAGTCAGCAGCAGGGGGCCAAGGCAGGTGCCCAAGCTCCAACAGGTGGTAACACACTGCCCCAC
This sequence comes from Sphenodon punctatus, assembly GCA_003113815.1. NCBI lineage: Eukaryota > Metazoa > Chordata > Lepidosauria > Sphenodontia > Sphenodontidae > Sphenodon > Sphenodon punctatus. Next base: position 1,212,114 of record QEPC01010218.1, read on the forward strand.
GCAACCACTGGTAGCCACGGGCCCCATGGATGCAGCAGAAGAAGGAAACAGTCAGGGCAGGGGCCCCCTCCTCCACACAGGCAGTGAACCCAGCCAGGTCACAGACCGACCACAGACTATGCCACATGTAAGCACCTCAGCTCCAGAACGCGCCCATCAGGAAAGGGATGGAGGCCCAGCGCCTCCGCATGGAGCTGGCACGCGCTACCCCTTGTCTCATAACCGAAGTACTGAACAGTCAGGGCAGGGGCCCCCTCCTCCACACAGGCAGTGAACCCAGCCAGGTCACAGACCGACCACAGACTATGCCACATGTAAGCACCTCAGCTCCAGAACGCGCCCATCAGGAAAGGGATGGAGGCCCAGCGCCTCCGCATGGAGCTGGCACGCGCTACCCCTTGTCTCATAACCGAAGTACTGAAGGCCGGAGCTCAGACTCACATAGGCACCAGAGAGGGTATCTGGGCAGCACAGGAGCAGTTGCATGGCTGGGGAATGCCACAGGTCACATAGGGCTATGGTCTTCCGGAAGGTCCAGTTATGGGGGGCGCCAGGTGATCCATGGCACGGGAGCCCTGGGACAGCATTGCCGGCCATGGTCCAGTGGGCAGAGGGCCTGAGCAGCAAGGAAAGAGGGGCCCCACAATCCCATGTGGGCTGAGGAGGGAAGCAGGGGAGCTCCAAGGACACGCGATAAGCCCGCAGGCCACAACAAGACATGGCTAGTGAGCGATGCGTGGGGAGCGGACCCAGCACAGCTGCAGGAACCGAGTGCACAGAATGTCCAGCAAGCACTGATAGCCGGGAGGTGATGACAACAGGCAACCAGCTGCAGACCACACTGACAGGCACATGCGGGCCCAGGGCATGAGCCCCATAACAGGAGTGCAGGTGCACCCCAGGGAGGGGCACTGTCTATAGGGACAAGTGCAACCTGCATGAGGAGCCCAGGGAAGGGCCCACTGGCACAGGTGAGTAGCCCCTGGCCAGCTGGCGGCGGGGTGGGTGGGCAAGGGTGGCTAATAAAGGTGCGCTGGGGCCTGCCCCACAGATGCACGGGCACAGGGCACGGAGCTGGGGTGGGGGCGGGACAGAGGCAGGAGATCCGTGCGCTGGACCGCACCACGGGCACCCTCCACCATGGACATGGGCCAGAGGGCCATATGTTGCCAGTTCCTGGACCTGAGTGTGGAGTGGAACTGGCAGCACACCAACCTCCAGCGGCTCACCATGGAGTTGCTCCACCTGAGCACCCACATCCGGGGGTGCCTTGCAAGGACCGCTGTGGCCACCTGGTCCACCCACCACGGGCGCAGGCACTCCCAGGCCAGGATTAGGGCCCTGCGGCCGTCTGGGCCATACCAACAGGCCCTGGGCCTCACCCGAGGGTGCCCCGCTGTCCTCTGAGAGGCAGCCGGCCGACACAACTGGCACCGAGTGGCCATGGGGAGTCCAGTAATGCTCGCCATGCCCACACAAAGGCGACTTTGGGTCACGGACTGGGCACAGGAATGGTGGGCTGGGGCCCTGGCACGGTGGGAAGATGCAGTGTGGAGGGCACACTTCCCCATGGACAGGCAGTCCCTCCTGCAGCTCGCTGAGCTGCTGGCGCCCTGGCTGGAGCAGCTGCACACCCCCATGTGCTTCCCTATACCCATGGGCCAGCGCGTGGCTATAGCGGTCTGGGCACTGACAACACCGGATTCCTGCCGGTCCATGGCACAGCACTTTGGTGTGGGACTGAGCATCATCACGGGCATCCTCTGGGACTTCCGTGAGGCCGTGCTACTGGACTGAGTGATCCAACTAATGGACCAGGCGGCTGTGGTGGCTGGCTTCGAGGCTAGTGAGTTCCCCAACTGTTTGAGCGCTCTGGATGGTACCAACATCGAGATCTTCCGGCCCCCCAATGGGGATGCTGGCGAGTACATCAACAAGCATGGGTACCATTCCTTGAAGCTCCAGGCGGTTGTGGACCACTGGGACTGGTTCACGGACATCTTCACCGGCCACTCCGGCTGCAGCCACAATGCCCGGATCCTCGCCATCTCACCCCTCTATGCCCAGATGTACCGGGGGGACTTTGCCAACATGGAGATGACCAGGATCAAGGGGGTGTTGATGCCCCCCTGCATCCTGGGTGACCCAGCCTACCTGCTCCTCCACTGGCTCATGAAGGCATACCCGGTCCCCAGGACCCCTGCAGAGGCGCTGTTCAACTCCCAGCTATGCGCCTCAAGGACTGTGGTTGAGAGGGCCTTTGGTGCCCTCAAGCAGCGCTGGAGGTGCCTTGCAGGTCACCTGGACTTCGCTGTGGAAACCTCGGCCCTCATGATTGGTGCCTGCTGTGTCCTGCACAACATATGCAAGACCGATGGGACCGCCTTGGTGGTCCCCATGCCCCAGCGTCCGCCAGGACCCATGCCGCTCTATGTGAACACTGAGAACCTGCAGAAATGCCGCTATGCCAAGCGGATCCACGCTGCCCTGGTGAGGCATATAGCCAGTGAGTCTGGGGCCTGAGTGCACTGGGCTGGCCCTGGGGCCAGCACGTCTGCACAGGTCGGTCACAGCACCAGCCGTCCCAGGACCTGTGCCCACCCACAGCCATGTAGGTCCCACCTGTCATTGAGCCACAGCCAAGCCAATCCCCTGCTCCCCTCCTGTTACCATGAAGCAGACAATAAAGCTGTTGTAGTTGCTAACCCATTTGTTTATTGTCCATACAGTGCCCCCTGTGCCCTACCCCTTCCTGCTCCATGGCCCGCCCTACCTCTCCCGTCCCCCCAACCCTTCTGCTTCCTGGGCTGCCCCCTCAGCCGCCTAGCGGGTGCTGTGGAACTCTGGGAGATCTCCTCACCCCCACTGTCCATCTCCCCAACTGTGTCCTGGGCAGACTTTGGGTCCGCACCGTCCTGTGCCTCCCTGGTGGCTGCTGTCTCCGGAGGTCAGGTGGGACTGGGAGGTGGATGTGTGGGCCCAGAGGCCATGCTGGCAGCTGGGAAGTGGTAGTGGTGGTGGTGGCGCGAGAGGGCGCTGAGGCACTGGAGCCGGTATGGTGCCAGGTGGAGCGGCTGCCATGCAGTAGGCACTCATAGTCCCTGCATGCAGCAGCAGTGATGTTCCAATGTCCAGGGATCTCAAGGACTGTGGTTGAGAGGGCATCTGGGTGTGCTCCTTGCCCAGCCACTCAAAGGTCTGGTTCAGATGCTCCAATGCCTCCATCTGCCTCGTGTGCTCCCTTCGTTCCCGCCTCCGTTCCTGGTGCATTTCTGCTGCCAGCTGGCGGTCCTTGGCCTCCACATGCTGCAGGGCCCTGTCTGTGGTCGCCTCCATGTGGTCGATGGCAGCGATCATCCGCTCCCCCTGTTCCATGCTGGTCCAGACAATCTTCTCTGCCAGATCCTCCCTCTGGCGTCATACCCATGCCCTGTGCTCCCACAGCTGCTGTGCCAGGGGCACGGACTTGGCTGGTGGGGGCGCTGGCTGTTGCCCTGTTGGGGAAACGATTGGTGATGGTTGGTTGGGTTCAGTCACATACCACCTGTAATGGAGCTGTGCTAGGGGTGGCTGTGGTGCCCTTCCTGGCATGTGGGAGGGCGTGGTCCTCCCCCTGGGGGCCCCCTGTGCCCTGACCACCACCCCCGTCCCGCTCCGAGCCACGGCGTGCACTGTACTGGGGTGGGGGGGGTCAGTGCCTCATCTGCCCATCCGTGCCCTTGGTGCACCCCCATTGGGTGACACACACCCTGCCCTGGTAGCTCGTCTTGATCCACCTGCTGCTGCAGTGGCTGTTCCATGTGTTCCCCCTCGCCTGGCTGACCCACGTGCCAGGGCGTGTGTGCACCTGTTGGGGAATGGAGGGTGTGTGTGCGTTACCCTTGCACAATCCAGGTCCCATCCCACTATGGCCCCCACTCGCTGGCACCGGGGGCTGGTACCCCCTGGTCAGCTGTGCCTGTGTTCCTCAGGAGGGGCTGGGTCCCCAGGGTCAGTGCCTGCAGGTGGGGCGGGTAGGGGTACATCGGCTCGTTCCCTGCCCTGGACCACGGCGCTCCCCACAAGTCATGGGGCAACTATGGAGCCCTTTATATGTAGTATGCAGTCCAGGGCATCATAGTAGGGGGCAGTCCATGCTCCATGTCCAGACGGCCGGTTGTTGTCTTTTATGGCCTTGTACCCCCTCTTGAGCTCCTTGGCCTTGGAGCGGCATTGGGCCACAGTCCTGAGGTGCCCCGCTGCCTCCATGTCCTGCATGATCTCCTTGAACACGTGCTCATTCCTCTTGTTCACAGCGAGCTCCACCTGGTGTTCCAGAGACCCCCAGATCCGAATGAAGTCCTACGTCTTCTTGTGCTCCCATTGCCCCCCTTTCTGGTACCAGCATCTCCCACGTGTGTCCTCCTCCTGTGGTTCCTCCTCCACCTCCTCCGCTTACCCTCCACCTGTCTCCTCTGGGGGCTCCAGCTCCTGGGCCCGTTTCTGTGTCTGTGGGTCGTAGAGGGGGGGTTAGTGTCCTCGGTCCTTCTGAACCTCGGCCCGCCTCCCTGCTGCCCTCCCGCCAGGCACCCCCACTTCGTGCCCCTCTGCCCCTCTGCGGGGGCCCCCTCGTGCTCCTTACCCATTTCCGGGGTGCCTCCGTCCCCATGCCGGTTGTCCCCTCAGGGGTGGCCAGCTCCGGATGCTGCTGCTGCTCCTCCGCCACCACCACTGCCTCTCTTCTCCTCCCCCCCTCCTCCTCCTCTCCCTTCCACCTTGCTCCGTCCTGCCATGTTCCCCTGCTGCTGTGTGCCCTTTAAATCTCCCTCCCCGGTCTGTGTGTTGCTCGTTGCCTGGCAGCGATGCTGCTTGCTCTCGCCACAGCTGGGGATCATTTGTTATTATTCCGCCTGGTGGTTGGCGTTCATTCGTTACATTCTGTGGTTTCCCGGTGGGAATCGCTTTCACCACGATTCCGGGGATGGTTCCGTCCTGACCTCTGGAACCGTGGTTGGTTTTGGCCCCTAAGGGTGATTGACCGTGGTGAACATCTGGATGCCGCTGATCAGACGTTCACAGCTCTTTGGCTGCACCGCGGGAGTGTCTGTGGTTCACTGTGGTTGACCGTGGTCTCGTTATGTCTGAAATTACCCCACGTCTTGCAAGATCCTCCTGCAATTCTTCACAGTCTGCTTGGGTTTTAACTACCTTGAATAACTTTGTGGCAACTGCAAATTTGATCAACTCACTCTTTACTCCTTTCTCCAGATCATTCATGAATATATTAAACAACACTGGTCATAGTACAGATCCTTGGTGCACTCCGCTAATTACTTCTCTCCACTGTGATAACTGACAATTTAGTCCTACTCTTTCCTATCTTTTAGTCAGTTGCCAATCCATGATAACACCCTGCCTCTTATCCCACGACTTTCCTCAAGAGTATCTCATGAGGGATCTTATTGAACGTCTTCTGAAAGTCCAGATACACTATATCATCCGGCTCACCCCTCTCCACATGCTTATTTACACCCTCAAAGAATTCCAATAGATTAGTGAGCCATGATTTCCCTTTCCTAAATCCATGTTGACTCTACCCCATTAAGCTATGTTTATCAATATGCTCAGTAATTTTGTTCTTAACAAACATTTCCACCAGTTTGCCTGGCACCAACATCAGGATCACCAGTCTGTAGTTTCCAGGATCACCTCTGGAGCCCTTTAAAAATATTGACATTATGTTTGCTACCGTCCAATCCTCTGGTACAGTGGCAGATTTAAGCAATAGGTTGCAAATTACCAATAATAGGCCTGCAACTTCATATTTAAGTTGCTTTATATCTTTATTATTGTGTGGATGTCAAAGACCAAGATTGGTCCTGACAAATAAACTAAACTATTTAAGTTGCTTCAGAATTCTGAGATGAATACCATCTGGTCCTGGTGATTTGATACTATTCAGTTTGTCAGTTTGCTCCAGAACCTCCTCCAGAGTCACACTTATTTGGTACAGTTCTTCCGATTCATTGCCAATAAAGACTCGGTCCAGCATGGGTATCTCTTCAACATCCTCAGCGGTGAAGACAGAAGCAAATAATTTGTTCAGCTTCTCTGCAATGTCCTTATACCCCCTAGCACCCCTTTCTCCCCCTGATCATCTAATGGCCCACATGACACTCTGAAAGGCTTCTTGCTTCTGATGTACTTGACAAAGTTTTTATTATTATTATTTGCGTCTTTAGCAAGTCATTCCTCAAATTCCCTCTTGGCCTGTCTTATGAATGTTTTATGTCTAATTTGGCAATACTTATGCTCTTTCCTATTCTCTTCATTAGGACTAGCTTTCCATTTTTTAAAAGACGCCTTTTTGACTCTAATAGCCTTCTTCACCTCCCCATTTAGCCACACTGGCAGAAGTTTGGTCCTCTTGCTACCTTTTTTTATTTGCGGAATACATTTAATCTGCGCTTTCAAGATGGTATTTTAAAATAATCTCCACGCCTCTTCCACACATTTAACCTTCACAACTGCTCCTTTTAGTTTCCCTTTAACTAGTTTCCTCACTTTTGCATAGTTTAAAGTTAAAAGTTACTATGGTAGGTTATTTTGTTCAATCTCCCTCCTATAGCTATATCAAATTAGATTATATTATTATCGATATTACCTAAAATATTAATCACTAATCACTAATTATTTATATAGCACCAGCAGTGTACCTGGCACTGTTAAACTAATAGTTATAGAGAGGTCCCTACTCCAGCGGGTCTATAATCTAAGAGAGACAAGGGAGGGGGAGACAAGGGAGAGGTGAACATCGGGAGAGACAAGGACACATTCATGAGGTTGAGAAGTTGCAGGTGCACATGCTTAAACAGGGAAGAGATTCTGAGTGAGGGGGGGAAGAGGACACAGTTTCACTCATGATGAGCTAGGGAAAGCCTGACAGAAGCGGTAGTTTTCAGGAGGGATTGGGAGGGAGGGAGCAGAACGAATGTATCCAGAGAGGTAGTTCCAGGCATGGGGAGCAGCAAGAGAAGAGGTGAAGATGTTTAGAGGAGCAAGAGTGGAGGCAAGGGTGGTGGCGGAGGAGGAGTGAAGCTCCCAGGCAAGAGTGTGGCAGGGATAAAAGAGTGGAGAGATATGGGGGAGCAAGACAATGAACAGTCTTGAAGGTGAACCAGGATCTTGTGCTTGTGCATAGAGGGAGCCAGTGTAGGGTGGGGAAGAGGGGCTGAACATGGTCAAAGCGATGGGCAAGCTTGATTACTTTTACTTTGGCAGCAGAGCATTGAACGGAGATGAGGGGGGTGAGATCAGAGCATGGGAGACCAGTAAGGAGGAAGTCACAGTAGTCAAGGCAAGAGATGAGATGACTAGAACATGAACTAGGGTTTTTGCAGTGGAAACAGTAAAGCAGGGCCAGATTTTAACATTATACAGAGTGAAGCGACAGGATTTAGCAACAGCCTGGATCTGAGGCGTAAAGGAGAGGGAGGAGCCAAAAATAAATCCTAGGCTACGTGCCTGAGGGACAGGCTGGATGGTGACGCCCTCAACTGAAATTGAGAGGAAGGTAGATGGGGAATGTTTTGGGGGGGAAGATGAGTAGTTTGGTCTTGGCCATATTAAGCTTGAGTTGGTGGCAAGACATCCAAGCAGAGATGTCAAAGAGACAGTCACTGATACGAAACTGGATGGAGGGGGAGACCACGGGAGTATGAAGAAACAGGACTGGAACCAAAGGCAGACTATAAAATGTGGAGTGAGCATTCAGCTCAGGAGTTCTTGTCTACCAGTCCTCTTCTTTACCCAGTTTGTAGACAAAGCCCAGTCTGAATGCCATTCTTGGACTTGCTTATGACTGCTCCATTTTATGAGGATTTATGAACAGCTTGGCCAACAGAGGTGGAGCCTGGATTAGCTGTGGGATCTGGACAGGCAGTAGGCTTTGGCACTCGCCCTCTCTGTCAGGAACAATCATCTTGAGTAAAGATTAGGGATGGGCGAATGCGGTTCGGCAGTCTGGAGTTCGGTTCGAACTCGGCCTGTTTGGATGACTGAACTTGAACCCGAACCCGAACCCGAACATACCGAACAAACCGAACGGCAAAATGGCCGAACAGTTCGGTCAGTTCGGATTGCGTTTGGATGAGTTCGGGTGGAAAAAAAAGGTTCACTGGAAGGTCAAACATTACAGGGAGGTGTCAGTCACTGAGGAGCAGACTTCCAGGCACCAGGGGTGGAGAGGCTTGCAAGAAACGAAACTAATTATCTGCCTCCCCCCTTCCCAACACCTTCTGAGCTAGTCACTGTT
>QEPC01010218.1:1231216-1301445 GCA_003113815.1 Sphenodon punctatus
AGGCGTGCCCCGCCCCCCCGGGGTGCCCCCGTGCCCCCTGTTCCCCTCCCCTATGTTGCCCTTACCCGTTTCCTGGGTGCCTCCTCCGGCCCCGTTCCAGCTGCTGTCCCCGGGGCATCGCATGGTGCCTGCTGCTGGGGGTGTTGTTCCTGGGCCGCCTGCAGGGTCAGCACGACCCCCGTGTCCCCCTCCTCCTCCGCCTGTGTTACCTCCACCTCTGCTCCTGCCACCTCCTCCGCCACCACCACCGTCGCTCTGTCGCCCGCCGCTCTCTTCCGCCTCCCTCCTCACTCCATCCCGCCACGCGTGCCAGTGGCTGATTTCCCTTTAAATCTCCCTCCGGTGGCTGTGTTGTTGTGGTTGCCCGGCAGCGACACTGCGTGCATTGTCCACGGCTGGGGCTCATTTCCTTTGCTCCCGGGCGGGGATTGGCATCCAGATGTTACTTTTTCTTGGTTCCCGGTGGGAATCTCTTTGACCACGCTTCCCGGGATATTCCCCCCGCTAGCCCGGGAAGCGTGGTTGAAATTGACCCCATGTGGGTATCGAGCGTGGTGAACATCTGGCGCGCGCCGAACAGACGTTCCGGGCCCTTTGGCCCTGCCGCGGAATTGAGCGGGGTTCACTGTGGTTGAGCGTGATCTCGTAACATCTGAAAATACCCATTGTTGATCACGAGGAGGATTAAAGATAAAGAAGGTCAGCTCAAAGATGCTGCTATTGGATTCCAAAAGGTCTCCCCAAACTTCCTGCCGATTAAACTATCACCCAATAATCAGAGGTATGTATCCCTATGAGAAGAATGGCAACTTAGGCAGGATGCTGGAGGAAAGATACAAGGGTATCCCTAGTGAGATTCGTTTTTGCCAAAGCTGTATCGCACGGGCTGCAGAAGATAGAGCACATATAATATTTTCTTGCCCCTCATATGTTGGTGCCTGTAGTCTTTTTTTGGATGACCTCCTTGAGAAATATGCTAATACACCGCAAAACAGATTATTGTTAAAGCTCTTGAGGGCTTCTGATTTAGATGTTTCGAGAAAGGTGGCCAGATTCTGTGTCCATGTTTTACAGTACAACAAACAACTGTCTCCCTCCCTGAAATCTTGTTTGTAAATTGTATGATTGAGGCAAGTTTATTTTATATTATAATTTTAATCCCACTCTGCCCTTGGAGGAGTAGGGATATGCCTGTGTCATAAAAGAAGGGGTTTGAACTGGACTAATTCAGGGGCCAAGAGTTTCCCACACTCAAGCTCCGTGAAAGAGTTAGGGCCCATTTTAGAATAATAATTCCTCCTCGGATAATTATATTATGGCTATTTTTTTTCATACTAGCTGTATAAGTATATTTGTATACCTTAGTGAAGGAAAGGAGGATATCTATCCTGAAAATACAATTAAAGACTTCTACATGTTAAAATCTTTTATGGTGCATTTAATCTTAAATTTAATTATGCTTGCTAGTTAAAAGGGGTATTCATTGGACTTACTTGAAATTATATTATGTTTAAATCTTTTGAAGACTGTTGTAGTAGATTGTTGTTTTATTGTAAATACTTTGGGAGATTTGATTTTGTGCCGGAGTTTTTATGCTATGTTGTGCATTTACTGTATATTTTTGTAATAACCTATGGTTGATACAATAAACTATTGTTTATTTACTACTTACTGAGTAATGATAGTTAGTATAGTGGTCAGGAGTCTTGTGATTTTTTGGGAGGTGAGTGGGGTTTATCAGTAGAGGCTAGACTATGCAGTTGGAAGCTAGTGGGTTAAACTGGGGAGGTGGGAGAGGGCAGCTGAAGTCAGAACTTTTCTATCCTCTGAGAGTGAAGTGGTGGTTAGTTGGTTGGGGGGGGTGCGCAAATAAGTAGTGGGTTAGAGGAGGTGGTGATCCCAAATAAAAATACATTTAAATGTACGGACAGCACAACTGGACCATCTAGTTGTTTCATGTTGGAATATTTGTATGCACTTAGTGCAGTGGGGAGATGTACTTGATCTGGTGTCACAGAATGGAGATTTCAAATATCACAGAATGGAGATTTTGAATATTTACATGCTCTTAGTGTTGTGCAGTTGTTTCATGTTGGAATATTTACATGCTCTCTGTGCAGCAGTGCGGAAGATGTACTTGATCTGGTGTTACAGAATGGAGATTTGGAATACAAGTAAAAAAAAAGAGAAATTCTTTCCACATTGGAAGTAGATTAACAATGTGATATTGGACAGGGAGGAGCGTGTAATTCTAGCTTTAGAGTTGTCCCCAACCTGCAAAGGAAGAGGATTGGGGCTGAAAGTCAAAGGCAAAGTGTGGGTGCATAGAGTCTAAGTTGTAAGCGAGTTATGTGACACCATACAACAACTTCACTGCTTACAAGGTGTGCAAGTTAAGGCAGTAGCCTTAACATACAATTTCCTGGTTTGTTAAAGTTTGCTTCATATGAATCCACCTTAACTAGGATTTTTAAACTGTAGTTTTTTTGTTTGTCTAATATTTTTCAACTGTGGTGTAATTGGGGTATATCATACCCCATTAGCAGATTAATAGAGACGGTTTTTAAAATCAAAGCAGGGTTAATTAGTGTTTTCTTTGTATTCATTGTTGTGATTTTATCTTTGTTACATATTTTGGTTTTTGTTTGTAATGGCTAAACACTGAATAAAATTTATTACTTACTTACTTACCTAAAACAATGAAAAAATCCAGCCTTGACAAGGTTCAATTATGATCAAAGATACAGACACAGACAATCAGAATGTTCCTTCTGAACTTAAAATTATCTAAATCTTACTGCATAATAAAAAAGAAAGATTTTCCAACAACAGTTCCAGCGTGAAGCCCAATAATTTCTGATTGAGCTAGAGAGACTATGGCTATCAGAGTTTCTGGTTGAAAGCAAACCCAAAATTATATTCATGCATTTTTATACTAGCAACACTAAAAATCTGGACCTAAAATGCAGTATTCAGACTCATAACTATATTTTATGTATTACACATTTTCTTAGGCTTACCCTTTCAAATCTGGCATCTGACTTGCTTGCATTATGAACATGGGCTGAATTTTCAGTTCCATTTCTAAAAACAAAATGAAATACATAGCTTACTGTTACATGAAAAGTTACACAAAGCAATGATATAATGGCTAGTATTCTGAATGCTCCTTAAATAGCTTTCTTCAATAATGGAAATATGGATACTCTTCAGAGCATGTATGGCTAGCTTGCTGCACCTGCCTCCACACTTAAATCTCCACATTTAATCTAAGCTTTGCAGAGCTCCAAAATCACTCAAATCAAATTCCCCATAAGGGGAATGAAGAAGACAGACAAGAAAGAAAAAGGCTTGATGTTTACTTTTCAAGAATCAGGAAGCAATATCGTACCCTACTACTGCTACTTATCATTTCTATGTCTCTACTAGGCATACACAGTGCTTTACAATCACAGATTTCCAGAGACAGCTCCCTGCCCAGTGAGCTCACAATCTAATATGAGGGGAACACAGTGAAAGACAGACAAACACATATTTCCATTTTACAGATGGGGAACTGAAGCTGAGAGGTTGTGACTTACTCATAGATTCACAAGTCTGAAAGGTACCTGAAGGGTCATCTAGTCCACTGTAGGGCATGCAACACTCCAACCATCTGCACAGAGAAATCCCACCAATAGCTACAGGTAGAGACTGGGACCAACCAGAGCACACCAATGCCTGGAATAACAGGAAATAATTTTTTAAAAAAGAAGGATCCAGATGTCCAAAACAGGTGAGCCACACCCATGCTACAGGGAAAGGCAAAAGAAAACTCAGAGTCAACTGCCAATCTGAAAATTCCTTTCTGACCCCAAATATGGTGATCAGGTAGACCCTGAGCATGGGTGCTGGCCTCACCAGCAAGGCATAGTAAAGGGGTTAAGACAGCCCCACCTCCAGCCACAGACAACTTTGATGCTGTAGGAAGAAAGGGGAAAGAAAAAAAACCCAGATACTTTAAAACTGGTCAAATGGGTGTTATATTTTATTATACATGTTGCAGGGCTGCAGATGTGCTCTATGGGTGCCCTGCAACATGCATAATAAAATGTAACATCCATTTTATCAGTGTTAGGCGTGTCTGTGTGAAAAGGGCAATATATTGCGGGGGGGGGGCGGGGTGAGGGGAAGGGGACACTTTGTCCTGTAGCATCAAATAATAAAAAGTCCTCAGAATTGACATCTGGATCCTTCTTTTTTAAAAAATTATTTCCTATTATTCCAGGCATCGGTGTGCTCTGGTTGTCCCAGTCTCTGATAAGATATATGCCATAAATTTATCCAACTCCATTTTGAAGCTTCTAAGTAGGCCAGTCACCATGTCATTTTTTTTACTTGTACTAGCATTTTTAAAGCAGGCACACATGTCAGATCAATTGTATACAGTGTGACAAAGAAGATATGAGTGTATGCCATCCTGGTCATTGAAGGTCATTTTCAAGGTCAGATAACACCTCATGGCATGGGTATGGCTACTTTTCGGGAAAACTCTTGCAGATCTGAAAGTAATGAACCAATTTGGACATACTATGCACTAAAATAAAGGTAAGGAGCTGTGCTACCAAACATATAATAGCAGTGGAACATCTGTCTTTGATGAGTAAATTGTTATAATGGATCAAATGACAAAACCACCTGAAATTACAGCAAAAACATGACTTCGGACTGCAGTAGCATTTTAACCATCACACATAGCCATTTCAAGCCTACTACATATTTGATAGCCCATCTCATTTCCTTAGATTACATGCATGAAATGTCCAGATCAGATTGACACTTACAATGTTATGTCCGTAAATAGGAGACACAGCTATGCACATTAAAGCAGGTACAAGACAAAAAGCACATGCTATGAATAGCATGTAGATATGAATAAAGAAACAGAAACATGGGTTGTGTACAGACAATCATGTTTAATCATGTGAAGGTACAAGGTTTACAGAATAAATAAGCATCTGGTTATCACTTGTATAATGAGTATAAAGAAATTGTTAAGCAAGTTGCAACAGGATTAGAACAGTTGATGGCATCACAGCCACAGGCAGCAGTAATCATACTTCAAATCATACTTGAAACAGGTGCATCGTGCTGTTTTGCATTTTGTTTTGCACCCACATCACTGGTTCAAGACAGGCAGTGGACACAGGAGGTAACCTTGTCCAGACAACTGATAAGACATCAGACTCCTTCTTCCAGGCAGAGGTATGTTAAGGAGGAACAGCGTCTAAAAATGTTTGATTTACTTGCAGCCAGATCTTTGTCTGATGATTAGGATGTGCAACATGGAGCTCAAGAGCATCCTTCATTGGGGGTAGCATCTGCAAATCCCTCTTGCCCTTGGTAAAGAGTTGAAGCCTGGCATGATCAATGGTTTTTGCATATGGGGCACCATACTTGTGGCACACAAATCTCTCGGCATCTGAGTAACATCCATCTCATCCAATAACACTGATAAGGTGGGGTTGTTTTAAAAAAAACCTTCCATTGTGACTTCTTTCCATGGCCATTGAAGGATGATGTCACAGCCTGTTAATACATGGAAGCTTAGCAAGTTCTTCTTTACAGGCTGCAAAGGCCTCATGTCAATACCATGTAAAGGGTAGCATTTGTTTCCTAGCTGTTCTACAGACCATCCAATGTTTCAGTTGCTTTTGTGCTCAGGAAGTGCAACAGCAGAAGCATAACATCTGTATCTGTGGTGATGACTACAACTCGTTCATAACCTCTTTCAACTGCCTCACAAGCATGAAGGATCAATCTTGTGTCAGCCTCCTCATGAATTCCATGAAGACTGAGGCAGTCTCTCCTAGTTGATCGTCCCTCAATAGGTTCAGTGAAGCCACCAGCAGTCACCAACTCATATTGCTGTTGTTTGTTTTGTATTTTATTATATTGTTTTGTGATACAAACCTTTTCTGGAAGCTTTCTTTATCTCTGTATGATATATTCCTTTTATTTGCAATGGCCATAGGCCATGCACAATAAACTTAACTTGAACTTTAACTATTGCTGTTACAACTCTACCCTTCTTGTCATGAGGACATCAGAGGGAAAGTGGGCTAGATCCACTTTGTTTTCATTCAGGGCAATGAATTGACTCCACACCTGCAGTAGCTGCACATCAGGCCCATCAATGAGCTTTTGTATTGGCCTTTTGAGTCCCATTTGCTTGTATTATTATTATTATTATTATTAGCTTTTATATAGCACCAGTGATGTACCTGGCGCTTTACAGAGAATAAGATAGCGAGGAAAGCTTACAATCTAAAGACAGGGGGAGGGGAGACAGGGAAGGGGGAACAGAGAGAGAGACAAGGGTGAGGTTCTCACCTATGGTTTCCAAATATCAGGTGGCAGTCTTAGTAGAATAGACTCCAATGTACCAATCAAAGATCATGACATCCATTCTGGTTGTATGCTCACCAAAGTGTTGTGCTACAGACCGGAAGAATACATCAGCATACTCACAAAATGTCTGACATTCATGAGGCTTCCTTAGTGCATGGCCATTGATACACACACACATGCTTTCATATCAGAGTGTGGAACCTCATGTGGAGTGTCCACTCCAGTAGTAAGAATGTGGATAAGGTCTGTCTTTGGTATGGTGTTCATCTGTCCTCCAGCCTTCATGAGGGATAGTGGCACAGGGGCACTCTCATGCATTAGGACATCAGACATCTGTATCATTTGGCCAGCACCTGCAGCATTAAGCAGTCTCTGCATGAGCTTATCGTCAGCTTTGATCATTTTATTTACATTCTGCTGTGTGTTAACATTTGATTTGTACAACCAAGGAAAGGTTTTCAAGTTATGCTTTCTCAGTGGATCATGAAATGGGATAGTTGCACTGATGAATCGTTCTTTCATGTTACGGACTGCAACTTGTATTCCTTGCTCATTAGCTAACAGCAAATCATCTGGTTGCCATATCTTTTGTTGTCAGGGAGACCCAAGGTATGTTGCTATTATCAGGTTCTGTGACTTCTGCAGTTGCTATTCTGAACATGTCGAATCTCAGCTGTTCAGTGAGGGTTTTTTACATCATCTGCATCACATCTCCATCATGAAGGGCGACCATCAGCGTGTATGAATGCAGCTTTGTTGACATCATCCTCTAGGTTGAATAGGCATTTTATATCCTGTGAGATGCATGATCGCTCAGACCATGTCATACAGAACTTATTCCTGGTTTGGTCATTCCGTTTGATGCCAGGGATTTCATTGAGCATCTTGCAGATTTTGTTTATTCATTCTGTTGCATGATCTGCATAAATTTGGTTGAATATTTTTTTTACTAGGTTTCACAACAAAATTCCCAGCAGTGGACCTCTGGTGCAGTACTCTCAAGTCCTTTCATATCAGTTAGGTAAACGTGGCTCCACCTAGCATAGTTTGTATGATTGTAGATTGTAAGCCATGGTAGCAAGGCAGTGAATGCTTCCAGGTGCAATGTCAAGTTACCATCCCTTGCAGTCCATATGAAGTCCATCAAAATCTCCACCATTCTCATGTAAGTTGTCCATAGCACAAAGTCTGGGTTGTCCGTGTGTTGAGCATTCCAGTTCTCTATGACATCTTGGAACTTCTTATCACCTAAAACCTGTACCAGGTTTTCCACTGAACTGCAAAGGCCATCTCCATTGGTTTAACCTCTACGCCTGAAAGAGTCCACTACTCTTTGTGACAGCTCTTTGACTTCCACGTTGAGCTCATGATGATTGGTCACCCGTCATGACTCCAACATGACCCACTTTATGTGCACAAACAGCATGGTACTATGCTTTGCCTTCCATAATAGCATTTGTAGTTTTAGGTGCATACACACCTGATTCTGTTCACAGGTCATCCAAGTCACCATTTTCCATGTGCTGACCAATTGCTCTGAGGTAGTTGAAACACACTTGAAGTCCTCCAAGTTCAAAGATGACAGTCTGAAACTCTTCTTTTGCCCATACCAACTCCTTGCCCTTGCTGTACAGTGGTTGATCGGCTGTAATGATTGTGAATTTCTGTCCCAGATGTTATGAGATGTTCCTAAAGTAACGGATAACTAGTTATTGTATCGTAGTCATAAGCTGATGGTTGAAGAGTAGGTAACATGCCTGATGTACTTACAGGGTGAGCACTGGCACAGGTAACTTCATTAAATGCTTTCCAGGATGGAGCTGATGGATTTTCATCATGAATCTGTGAAATTACCCAGGTCATGTCATTTAACCTTGCATGCTTCATTTCCTCCTCATTGCTGATGAACCACCCCTCCACATCTGTACCACTGCCAGTATGTGGTGGTGGTTTGGGCCTTTGACCAGATGTTAAGCAAGCTGGGTGAATCATCTGAAATGCTTGTAGAGATTCAGACTTAACAGCTCTTAACATCTGCTGGCTATGCTATTATGCTTTTATGCTTTCCTTTTGTTCACCTGGTTGAATTAAAGGGCCTTTATTTGACAGAGGCCAGGCATAGCTGGCTTGTGTTCCAAGTTTGTTCTGGACCTCAGAATAGAATGTAGTTTTTCTGGAACTGTATTTTTGAGGCACATCAAGACCCATTTCTTGGCGCAGATCTTCGTACCTTTCCCATACATCACCCATGTCATAAACATGACCAATGAGTAATCCCCTAATCAACTGCACACATAGTGAAGCCATGCATACATCAGTTCTATTTTCCTGTTGGTGGGAATACTGTTTTCTTTTGCCTGCACTGTCTTTCAAATGCCATCCAGCATCGAAGATGATAACATTCTTCAGCTACTATGAGGTCAGAGACCCCGGACAGTCTAGTACTCATTACTGGGCATACTTTAGCACCTTCTCTTACTTGTCAAATGTTGTGATGTGGTGTACTTTTGTTGTTGTTGCCATTTGACAAAACATACAGTTTTCATTGAACAGGCGGGAGACAACTATGCTGAGTAGATTGTGTAAAACTGCTGGGGGATGATGGCTGTTCACCAGCATTGGAGTGGAGTTTCTTTCTTAATCTTGTTAATTTGCTCGCCATGTGAACATGCTGTAGCATGCCTTGTGCCACTTCACCATTACTAATTCCATATCTCCCTCTGTCATCATTTCAAGCCGATCTAGGACTTCAACAGTATTCTTATCACACAATTTCCACCTCTGATTGGTGACATTTAAGGCAAAAATCTTTCCCTCCATTGATGCGATGTGCAGACCTGGTACTGCACTTAGGCAGAATAAGCAGCATGTATAGTCCACAGCACCAGGATTTCCTTTTCTGTTGACAGGTTCCATGTCTACTGTATTATGTCTTATCTGCAATGATAAAAAATGGAATAAATATATGCATTACATTAATGAAATAACATATTTTGGCAAATTATCATTATACATAATTAAGAAATGTTACAAAACTATAACACTGATGTGAGGGAATCTTGGTAAAAAGCCACATACCAATAAAAATTATGCTAAAACACCCTAGCAATTTGGACATTCCATGCATGTAATTAAAGGAAATTAGATGGGCTATCAAATATTTAATAGGCTAGAAATTGATATGTACAATGCTTAAAATGCTACTGCAGTCCGAAGTAATGTTTTTGCCATAATTTCAGGTGTTTTTATTGTTCATGCCATTATAGCAATTTACCTGACAAAGATAGATGTTCCACTGCTATTATATGTTTGGTAGCACAGCTCCTTACCTTCATTTTGGTGCATAGTATGTCGAAATTGGTTCATTACTTCAGAGCTGAGACAATTTCCCTGAAAAGTAGCCTTACACATGCTGTGTAGTGATAACTGACCTTGAAAATTAACTTCACGGTCACATGTGAGGATGGCATCCACCCACATCTTCTTTGTGGGTGGATGCCACAATACCTCCCAATCCCTGCTGGAAATACCACACCCTACATCCAATTGATCTGCCATTGGTGCCTGCTTTTAACACGCCGATGCCGGTAACTTATTTTATAAGGGTGTTTTTGGATGTTGGCTTGCCTGCTATATTCAGATTCTTTGCTCCCACAACTGCCCCTGGAAGCTTATTCCAGTAGTTCACTGCTCTAATTGTTAAAAACCTTCTTCTAATTTCCAGCCTAAACTTATTGATAACCAACTTGTATTCATTAGTTCTTGAACCCATGCTCCCTTTTAATTTGAACAAATCTTCACCTTCTATTGCATTAACTCCCCATATATATTTATTAGTGGTGGGACCCCGGGCCCATTACCGGCTACCGGATTTACTGGTTCTAGGAAAACCAGATTCCCGGATTAAATCCGGTATGCCGGTACCGGATTTATTTCATTGGTTTCAATGGGGCGCTGTGTCCCCATTGAAACCAATGAAATAAATTAATTCCCTCCCCCTCCCAGGCTGCGCGGGTGGAAGGGGGGACACCCCCCACCCACCCTGCCCAGCCTGGATTTTTGTTTTAAAAAAGAGTAAAGAAAAGACCCAGAGGCGAGGCGAGGCGAGCCCACCCCCCAGCACCAGCGGCCGCGGCGTCCCCGCAGCCGCCGGTAAGTATGACCCGATCCCTGGGGGGGGTGTTTAACACCCCCCCCAGGGATCACCCCTACTAAAGGTCAGTGCGCTTACCTTTGGGAGCTCCGGCGGCGGCGGGCGGTCCGGCGGCCTCAGCGCCGGCTGTGGCTGCCGGCGTCAGGACGCTCTAGGCCTTCCGGGGAACTTCCGGGTTTCCCCGGAAGGCCTAGAGCGTCCTGACGCCGGCAGCCACAGCCGGCGCTGAGGCCGCCGGACCGCCCGCCGCCGCCGGAGCTCCCAAAGGTAAGCGCACTGAACGTTAGTAGGGGTGATCCCTGGGGGGGGGGGGGTGTTAAACACCCCCCCCCCCCCAGGGATCGGGTCATACTTACCGGCGGCTGCGGGGACGCCGCGGCCGCTGGTGCTGGGGGGTGGGCTCGCCTCGCCTCTGGGTCTTTTCTTTACTCTTTTTTTTAAAACAAAAATCCAGGCTGGGCAGGGTGGGTGGGGGGTGTCCCCCCTTCCACCCGCGCAGCCTGGACTCGGGGAGGGTTTTTTTTAAAGAAAAACTTTTTTGCTGGGGCAGCTTTTTTACATTGCAGCCATTTTTAAATGGCTGCAATGCAAAAAAAATCCGGTACCCCAGAATCCAGTACCCGGTCCGGATTACCGGGTCAAATCCGATAATGCCGGTACGCCCGGTACCGGCATTATCGGATACCGGATTCTACCGGTTTCCCGCCCCTAATATTTATACAGCCCGCCTTTTGATAGGCTAAATAAGCCAAGCTCCTTCAGCCTCATCTCATAGGCAGGCCAGGACTTAGGGGCAGGCCCCCTAGGCCCGGGCCTTGGGCAGCATTTTCTGGGGGGTGGCAATCCCTCCTCCTTCCCCCCCTACAAGGGAAGCCTGCTGCCTGGGAGGCCCCCAGGGACCTGGGATGGAGGAGGCTCGGGTGCATGGGTCCCCATCCTTCACCTGCCTCTGCTGTCTGCCTGCTAGTAGTGCTGCAGCAGCAACATATTGGGAGATAAAGCGGTTTGTAAACAAACAACTCCTCCCCGCTGAGTGATCAGAAGGTTGTTGCCTTGTAAAGAAGGTTCTTTGAGATGGCTCCTAACATTCTCACAACTGAGTTGTGCATCATATTCAAATAATAGACCGTGTGATGGTCTCGAGATCCTCTAGTATAAAAATCACTCTCCCTCTCAGAATGACAGTTCCTTCAAACTCTTTCTGGGAATATAAGAAAATTCCATCCGGGGCTGGAAAGGTGGGTGTTGTGAGAATGTTAAGAGCCATCTTGAAGAACTTGTTTACAAGGCAGCAACCTTCTGTTCTTCTTCAAGTGGCTCCTCATAGGCCATTTTTACACAGCTCCACCAGGTGGGGGGGTCCGTAGGCATGCCGGTGCGTGGGCAGGGCATGCATACGGCCGCACACACATCCCCACTCATCAGCACCCACGGAGCAGCCGTTTTCCCTGGTTGCTCCGTGCGTGGGGACGAGTGGGGATGCATGTTAGATGGACGAGCACACACACACCCACTCACCATGGGCACACGTGCTGCATCATTCACACGGGGATCCCCCAGCCATGAACATGCAGTGTGGGGTTGGGGCTTGGCTTGGGGACAGCAGCCTGAGAAGGACCTAGAGGCACAAAATTCCTAAGTCTGGCCCTGCTCATAGGGTAAGTCCTCCATCCCTCTAATCATCGTGGCTGCACTTGTTGCAGTTTAAGTTCATCCTTCTTAAACATTGGTGACCAGAACTGAACACAATACTCCAGATGAAGGGTCTTACCAAAGCCTTATACAGAGGCAACTATTTCTCCCAATCCTTGCTGGCAATACCACACCTAATACACCCCAGTACAGCATTTGCCTTTTTTACAACTTGGCCAAGGCCACCCAGTGATAATATGCATGTCCTGCCCATGCACCGGCATGTCCATGGACCCCCCTCACCTGGTGGAGCCGTGTAAAAATGGCCTATGAGGGGCCACTCGAAGAAGAACAGAAGGTTTCTGCCTTATAAACAAGTTCTTCGAGATGGCAGGAAAAATAGGGCCTGTATAAAATAGGTTTCCAAAATGTAGATTATAAACTATTTATTAAATATCCTTTTTAAAAACACAGGATATTACATAATTGAAAAACTTCATTTACAATAAATTTAAGGCTTTTGAAAATTCAATCATGCTAGGAAAAGTACGCAAATAGCAAGTTAAGGTTTCTGCCTTAACTTGCAAGCCATATAAACAGTAAAGACATTGTACAGTCTCACATACTGTGCTTGATTCCAACTTAGGCTACATGCACCCAGACTTTGCATTGGTCTGGGTGCATGTAGAGTCCCAGTCCTCTTCCTCTGCAGATTGGGGGCAACACTGAAGCTGGGGAATGGAGGGGGTTAGTGTGGTAGCAGCAGCAGAAATAGGGGGAGCCTGGGGTGGGGAGAGCACAGGCTGCAGGTGGGGACTGAGGGGCATCAGCAAAGCTGGGAGAGCAAGCATGCAGGTGGGGATTGAAGGGCAGCAGGAGAGCTGTGTGGAGCTGAGGGGCAGAGGAACGGGCTGCACAGGGGAACTGGGGCAGTGGTACAGCTGGGGAGCAGAGTTGGGGGAGCAGGGGCTGTGGGAGGGACTTGAAGGGCAGCAGGAAAGCTACAAGGGTTGCAGGTGGGGATAGAGGGAGAGATGAGGATAAGCTCA
The DNA here is from genome assembly GCA_003113815.1 of Sphenodon punctatus. Taxonomy (NCBI): domain Eukaryota; kingdom Metazoa; phylum Chordata; class Lepidosauria; order Sphenodontia; family Sphenodontidae; genus Sphenodon; species Sphenodon punctatus. Next base: position 1,244,441 of record QEPC01010218.1, read on the forward strand.
GGGCTGGAAGAGCAGGGCTGGAAGAGCAGGGGCTGCAAATGGGGATTGAGAGGCAGCAGCAGAGCTGTGGGAAGGTCAGGGCTGGGGAAGCAGTCGTTGCTGGTGTGGACTGAGGAGCAGCCGCAGAGCTGGAAGGAACTCAGTAGTGGGGGCTCAGTAGTGAGGAACAGGGGCTGCATGTGTGGATTGAGGGGTAGTGGCAGAACTGGGGAAGGTCACAGCTGGGGGAGCAGGGACTGTGGGTGGGGATTGAGGAGTAGCACTAAATGTAGTAGTGCTTCCACTACAATATATCTCAACAATTAAAATCATACAACTATAAAACATACTACTACCCCCTCATCCCTCTCCCCCACCAAACGTCTGGCAGAGCAGTCAGGTATTGCAGCTTTTACGGAAGGAGGGGAGGTCCGGGGCCAGATGCGCCCTCACCGGGAGTTCCACAGTCTCCGCGCGGCCATCAATAATGCCCTCCCCTGCGTGGCCCCCCAGAAGACTCGTGGGACTACAAGGAGGGCATCCCCCGATGACTTCAGGGGCCAGTCCAGTACCTGGGGGGTGAGGCGGTCTCACAGATAGGCGGGGCCCAGACTGTTTAGGGCCTTATAGGTTAAAACCAACACCTTGAATCGGGCTTGGAAGACTATCAGCAACCAGTGCAGAGAACGGAGCACAGGTGTAATATGCTCCCAGCGGCCCAGTCCCACCAGGAGATGGGCCGCCGCATTCTGCACCAGCTGCAGCCTCTGGACCGTCACCATGGGTAGCCCCATGTAGAGTGCATTACCATACTCTAGTCTACAGGTGATGAAAGCATGAAGGAGTCCGACACGTACGACCTAAGCTGACGTACCAGATGTAATTGGCGAAAGGCACCCCTCACCACAGCTTCCACCTGGACATCTAGGCAGAACTGTACATCGAGGACTACCCCCAGACTCCGTACCTGGGGAACCAATGGAGGACAGACCCCATCAATGATGGGGGCCATTAACTCCATCGCCTTCCCCACCAGCATCACCTCCCATCTTGTCGGGATCACCTCACCAAGAGGCTGCATGTATACGTTGAACAAGAGGGGGGACAACACCGAACCCTGCAGGACACCACACGTGAGGTCTCGGTATGATGAAAAACACTCCCCGAGTACCACTCGTTGGGTTCTCCCAGTCAGGAACGAGCGGAACCATTCGAGAACAGTCCCACCCACCCCTGCACATTCCCGCAGACGCGCTACCAACATCTCGTGATCCGCCGTATCAAAAGCAGCTGACTGTCAGGCTCTGGGGCAAGGAGCTGAGGGGAAGGGGGAAAGAGAAGGGCAGGTACAAGAGAAAAGGCAGTTCCCCAGCAACCGTACTACCCTCTCAGCCATTCCCCAACACCTGGGGGACTGAGCGCTCAGCACGGAACCAGACAAGCTGGTCTAAGAAGGCATACAGCTCATCATAGAGGCCACGGACTGGGAAGCTGGAGGGAACGCCCAGCGATGGGGGGGGGTGCTGTCAGGGGTAGGGCAACAAGACCCCAACACAAGAGGGGAACAGGGATCACAAGCAACAACAAGGAGGGGGATGACACACAGGCAAGAGACACAAAGGGATCCACGGGACAAGCAACTCACATATGAAGACAACAACCATAGACACAGGGGAAGGGACAAGACAATACTGCATCAATTCAAGGCAAGCACATGAACCAAACCTCAGGGAGAGCAGTTGCTCCACCAGTTTCCTGAGGCCACTAGAAGAACCTAAATACTCCCTGGTGGTCAATCAGGAATCCAGGGGGCAAGCCCCAGAAATGGCAGACAGGTGAGCAGGGGTGGGGCTCACACCAGGCGGGGGTGCAGGGGAAGGCCTATTGGGAAGGATGCAAGCATCGTCCACCAAGGCACCTAGTGGTGAAACTTGCTACCACACTGCCCCCCAACCCACAGAGTCGAGGGTTCAAGACCCAGCCATGACATTACCCCCCCTCAAGGCCCCCCCCTTCACCAGGGAACAACCCCCTTTTGACCAACAGGGAGGACAGAGCCAGAGGACACAAACACAAGGCATGGAGCCAAGACGGGACAACACATGAACAAAAAGGGGCGGAACATAAATGATGGACACCATCCACCCCCATACATTGAGCAGGGACAGACAAGACAAGGCCAGGCTGCCCCATATCGGACTGGAAACAGTGAACAAGGAGAGTAGTCGGGATACTAAGGGACTAGGCTGGCTACAGGGGATGAAACAAAACCATGGGTTCCCCTCCAGATAATTACCGTATATAGGAGCAAACAAAGATACTGCTACACAAACACAGGAGGGAATCAAGGACTAGAGACAAAGACAACAAACGGACCTGGTGATGACAAGGGGACAAACATGGGTTGAAATGACTAGGGTACAACAAACAAACCCACACAATACATAGACAAACAAGGGGCAGACAATAAAACAAGCGACAACACCTGGGAAGCAAACTAAGGAAACTGCGGAGTAGGCAGAGAGGGGTACAATACTACCTGAACCAGGGAAAGGACTGTTTGGGTGTGAGACAGGGTATACTGGACTAGGCATAACATGGGCAATACCAGGGCCCAAGGTGGCAGGGCACAGGACATAGGACTGGTCGGAGAGAGAAGAAAACGGGGGGGGGGGGGAGCAAAAAACCGAGTGGGGTCAGGCCTTGAAGGGCAGGGGGGCCATAACCACTGGTCAGGCCAGGACGCAGGTCACGGCCTAGAACCGGGCTTGGGAATAGCCGACCGGGGCCGGACAGTAGTCTCTGGTGTAATGGCAGCTGTCTGGGGCCGGGCGGCAGTCTCAGACATACGGGCAGCTGTCTGGGGCCGGGTGGCAGTCTCAGGCTCGGGGGGCGCCGTCCGGGGCCGGGTGGCAGTCCCAGGCCCAAGGGCAGCTGGCCAGGGCAGAGCAGCAGACTCAGGTATAGGGGCTGCCGGCCAGGGCCGGGCGACAGTTTCAGGCATAGGGGTCACTGACCAGGGCCAGACAACAGCCTCAGGCCCAAGAGCAGCCAGCCGAGGCAGAGCGGCCATCTCAGGCATAAGGGTAACCGACCGGAGTCATGTGGCATTCCCAGGCCCAAGGGCAGTCGGACGAGGCCGGGCAGCAGTCTCAGGCCCAAGGGCAGCCGGCTGGGGCAGAACAGCAGTCTCAGGCATAGGGGCCGCTGGCCGGGGCTGGGTGGCAGTCTCAGGCCTAAGGGCAGCCGACCGGGGCAGGGCAGCAGTCTCAGGCCCAAGGGCAGCCGGCCAGGTTCCGCCTAAAACCCCTTGTTCAGAGGTACAAGAATTCAAAGGGCAAGAAGGCAAGGGGGGACCCCTTGAAGAATTCCCCCTCGCTACCTTGGTGTCAGCATAGGCAGCAGAAGGAATCCTCCAGGTGATGTGCTGCAAGGCACTTGGGTACAACCGATGGTCCGGATATACCTTCGTTCATGCCTCGGACTCCATCAGGTCAACAAGAGGGGACGGTCTGGCCCTTTGTGGAACCGGCAACCATAATCTGGCCTTGGGTAAATCCAGTTGGGGAAGGCGATGGGTGACTACCTGTATGATGGAAACCACAGGAGATGTGGAAGTCCCCTTTGGGGTTGCCAACCCCCAAAGCCAAAGAAGCGAGGTCGCAGAAGGGTTTGCTGGTATCATGGCTGGACTGTGCCACGTGGTCCTTATGACTGTGATCCGCGGGTGCACCTGTGCCTGCTGGCCATCCGTGACCCTTGGGAGGATTTTCAAGGTTGTTGGCTGCATGGTTGTCACGGGATAGGTGATGTGGGTTACCAACGGTCCATCCCCTGCAACGGACTTCAGATCCTCAACAGGTGCACCAGTAAGGGTCGTCGTAGTAAGGAGAGAGACAAGAGACTGGGAGAAAGTGGACAGGATCGGGTCAGGTGTCCCACTCCCCGAGCCATTCTGGACATTTTTGTACGGTGGCGGGCTACCCTGGGATGAACAAGGGACATGGGTAACCAGCTCAAATGCATGGTTTTCCTCCTCTGGGATATCCACTTCTTCTGCCATCATGTTTTCCCAATCCCCGTCATCTTCAGAGGCAGACCACTGGTCCCTACTTAGGAACTGCGGCTGAGAAGACCATGGGGTGGATCTCCTTGCAGTATCCCGTGGCTGCATCATACTGCAGGCAGCCAGAATCATGGCTGATGGACCCTTTGTCGCCTGTGCCAAATACTCTTTCACATGCGGGTACGCGCCCCACATCACGGGTCAAGGTCATTTGACCTGTGGTCAATACAGACCTGTACCTCCCAATACAAAGCCCATTCCCAGGAAGTGGGTGGCTCCATTTGAGAAGGTCGGAGGGAGGTCCTCAGGAGTGCCCCAAGCGACCAGCTCGAAGACCGCCTTATGAGAACAAGTCCCCTTTTTGAGTGGAGCAAGCTGTCAGGCTCCGGGGCAAGCAGTCGAAGGGATGGGGGAAAGAGAGGGGCAGGTACAAGAGAAAAGGCAGTTCCCCAGCATCAGTACTAACCTCTCAGCTGTTCTCCAACACCTGAGGGACTGAATGCTCAGCATGGAACCAGACAAGCTAGCCTGAGAAGGCATATGGTTCATCATTGAGGCCACGGACTGGGAAGCTGGAGGGAATGCCCAGCGATGGGGGGGAGCTGGCAGGGGATAACCAGCGACCGGGGGCGGAGAGCTAGCAGGGGATAACCAGCGACGGGGAGGTGGGGAACTGGCAGGAAATAACCAGCGACGGGGGAGCTGGCAGGGGTAGGGTAACAAGGCCCCAACACAAGAGGGGAACAGGGATCACAAGCAACAACAAGGATGGGGATGACACACAGGCAAGAGACACAAAGGGATCCATGGGACAAGTGACTCACATACAAAGACAACAGCCATAGACACAGGGGAAGGGACAAGACCTGTCTCTTATACACATCTAGATGTGTAAGTGACTCACATACAAAGACAACAGCCATAGACACAGGGGAAGGGACAAGACAATACTGCATCAATTCAAGGCAGGCACATGAACCAAACCTCAGGGAGAGCAGTTGCTCCACCAGTTTCCTGAGGCCACCAGAAGGACCTAAATACTCCCTGGTGGCCAATCAGGAATCCAGGGGGCAAGCCCCAGAAATGGCAGACAGGTGAGCAGGGGTGGGGCTCACACCAGGCGGGGGTGCAGGGGAAGACCTATTGGGAAGGATGCAGGCACCGTCCACCAAGGCACCTGGTGGCATAACTTGCTACCACACTGCCCCCCAACCCCCAGGGTCGAGGGTTCAAGACCCAGCCATGACACTGACTGATCTAATAGGCCCCATAGGGTCGAGCAACCCCGGTCCATCTCTCGGCGCAGATCATCCACCAAGGCCACAAGCGCAGCCTCTGTGCCATGACCCGGATGAAATACTGACTGTGAAGTATCAAGAAAACCAACACGGTCGAGATGCTCCTGCAACTGCTGAGTCACCACCCGCTCAATAACCTTCCCTAAAAAGCAAAGGTTAGAGACAGGTTGATAGCTGACAAGGGAGTCAACATCAAGCGATGGTTTCTTGAGCAGAGGCCGCACCACTGCCTCTTTGAGACGGTCCTGCACTCTGCTTTCCTGAAGAGAGGTATTGACCACCCCCGCCAGTAATGGCTCCATTGTCTCCCAGCAAGATTTAATTAGCCAAGATGGGCACGAATCTCATTCACAAGAGGTGTCCCTAACAGCCCCAAGGGTCTCGACCATATCAGCGGGTGTCACCATCTGAAATTGATCCCATAAAACCAGACAAGGCATGACTTTCCATAACCTCTGGTTCTCCTAGTGTAATAAGTACAGCGTCAAAATCATAGTGAATCTGAGCGATTTTATCCACAAAATAATTCACAAACCTATCACAGCATAATGTAGATGACTCCACTCCAGGGTGGATGGAGGCCGGACTGACCAGCCCCCGCACCACCCGGAACAGCTTCACTGGGTGCAATTTTGCGGATGCTATAAGAGCAGCGAAAAAAACTTTTTTCGCTGCCTTCATAGCCTCGACATATGCCCGTAAACTGGCTCTATGCCGCAATCTGTCAGCTTCATACAATAACAATGCCACCGTCACTCCAGCCACCGCCCTTTTTGCTTCAGCACTCGCAGCTCCTCCGAAAACCACGGAGGCCTGCGGTGCTGTTGCCTGGGTAGCGGATGTCTAGGAGCCATCCGATCAATGGCCTCAATCAGCAGAGTGTTCCATAGTGCGACGAGGTCATCGATGAGACGGTCGTCGAGGTCAATGGGTAACTGTGTATGGTACTGTATAGTGATTAGGTTGATTACATAGTGAATGTGCATTTACTGATTTGTAGTTGTGTAGAGAATTGTTATAAGACAGATTCACTGGCATATACAATGTTTCAATTAGCCATCATTTTATCCAAGCTGTGGATCACCTGCTACATATGAAAACAGACATAATGCTAACTCCACTTTAACATTTCTTATGCATGTTGCAGGGCTGTATTGGTGCCCAATGCAGTCCTAGCAACATGCATAAGAAATGTTAAAGTGGTGTTAAAGTGGAATTAACAGTATGTCTGTTTACACCCACTGTTATGCATTAAAGGTTAGCTCTTTGAGCTGAAGGAAGGTGCATACATTTTCCTCCCTCCCCCATCTTTTTCCTGTTTTCTTTTTCTACTTATTTTCATTATTCTAATGTTAGATGCTTTTTACATCATATCGTGCTCATTTGAATATATTTTTAGAGATTTTATTTACATACACAGTTCATCTTACTTTTTGGTGGATTATGTATATGACCCATTCTCCTTTTCTTGTTTTAATAGGTTATTGTATGAGACTGCATTATTTGCACTGTTTTATATTATGGTTTATTTTGTTTATCGTACGCATTTTGTTTATGGTGTTATTTCTTTTTAGTTTGTTGGTATTATAGATGTATGTAATATGATTATTATATTTCCTTTTCTAGAAAATCCCAGATGAAAGAGGCAAGCTCAAAACGCATTGGATTTTATCATTCTTTTTACATTGTATTATACATGGGTATGCTGTTTATAATTGCTTGGATTTTTACTCATATGAACTCATTTTTCATTATATTATTTACTTTTCTATTTCTGTACTTTTTCTTGCAGTAGATGTTGGTTGTGTTTCTTGATAGTTTCTTCCCCCCTCCCCCCCTTTTTTTTGTATACCACTCTGTAGGGATGGATGAACAGAACCGAGTTTGAAAATTTGGTTCGGTTCGAAAATCGAGTTCGGTTCGGTTGACCGAACTATTCGAGTTCGGTCCGAACTTCGAACTTCCGAAGAGTTCGGAAATTCAAACCCCATTGAACTAAATGGAATATTATCTTATAGGGATGGGTGAACAGAACCGAGTTTGGAAATTCGGTTCGAAAATCAAGTTTGGTTCGGAAGTTCGGTTTGGTTGACTGAACTGATCGAGTTTGGTCCGAACTCCTGAACCGTGTTCACCCATCCCTACCACTCTGAGCATCCTTTCATTTTGGGGGACTTCAGTATCCATGTTGATATCCCCTCTGGCCCTGCTACTTCCCGCTTTCCAACCTTAATCTCTCCATTTGACCATCCCCTCTGGACTCACTGCCTTATGCACCATGACAGTCACTCCCTTGGCCTAATCTTCAAAAGCTGTTCCAGTTCTGACCTCTACTTTGATGTCTTCCCACCATCCATCAGTTTGCATCACTTCAAATCTCCCAGTCTGCCACTCCCCTCCCCCTCCTTTGCCCAACTTCTCACTCCTGTGACCGTCAATCCGTCAACCCTCAGGACTTTGCTTCCTCTCTCTCCTCCTTCTTTCATCAGTCTCCTCTTCCAACAACCCTGACTGCTGTCTTTGCCTTCAATGTATCCCTTGTGGCAAAACACAGCAAGGGGGCACTATACAGCTGAGCCACCCACCTCACTGTGTTTGTCCAAATCTCTAACCTGGGGTCCCCACAGCTGGCAAACCCCAGAAAAGCCTAGTTTTCGGGGCCACCACCTGGGTTCCAGAAATCAGAGGGGATCCACACAACCCAGGATATGTGAATCCCAGAAGTTTATAAGCCCACAGCTTCCCAAGGCACCCTAGTCCCCTTTATCTGATGTTCTGCCCCTTCCAGGAGTCAGAACCCTTGAAGCCACCCAGAGGTGCTTAGGTTGGTCAAAAGCCTTCTGGGTAGAGCCAGAGGGGAATTCCTTTCTCCCTCTTTCTTTCCCCCCAGACTTGCATCTTGGCATATAGGGTGCCTACTCTATGCAGACGACCTGGTACTCTTGTCCCAGACTCACCTTGGCCTTAATAGGCAGCTTGAGGCTTTCTGCCAATAGTGTAAGACTAACAGATTGGAAATCAATTACTCAAAATCAAAGTTTTTGCTAAATCTCAGTTAAAAAAAACCCATAAATGGCATGTTGTGGGGATTCCATTAAAGCAGGTTAAGGTATTTAAATACGTTGGCTTATTCTTTCATTTCTCAGGTCGCTGGAAGAAACATCTTAATAGGGCAGAGTCTGAAGCAAAGAGATCTGCTTTTGCAGTCAGAAAGCTTTTTGAACAGTAAGGGAGGGTGGCCTTTAAAATGGGCAATGATGTGTTTAACTGCAAAACAAGAGCGCAGTTCCTTTTTGGAGCTGAACTGTGGGTTCCCCCTTACCTCATCAAATCTCGATTTGATCCCAAGTTTCCTCACCTGCGAGTCAGGTGTTGCAGCTCCAATGCCCTATTGTGGTAAGTCATTGGGTTGGGTAATTATGGCTCTTCTAGAAATAAGCCGGGCTTTCCTTCTAGAGGGGCTTCTATCTTTGATTAGCTTATGGCGGTTGACCTTGTATGTAAGTCGACAGTTCGAGGGGCTACGAGTTGATTCTAATTGTATGTTATTAACTCAGATAAAGACATTCATGCTGCATTTTGGGCTAAATTTTAAAACGATTTTTTAAAGTTTTAATTATAGGGCCCCAGACAGGAGCTATGTAAAGGACGTATATATTTGTTTATATGTATTTATTTTGTTGTTTGTTTAAGCAATGGCCTATGGCTAAGCTGGAATAAATTCATTCAAGTTTTATCGGGCCTTGATAAGGGCTCCAGGAGGTCCTCCTGGGGCTGCTATCAGGCTCGAACTGGGTCAACATAGGTGGTCTTTTAGAGCTTGGACCTTGGCACATAATTTTTAGAACAAAACTGCCAGACCTGGTGCTCAGGGGCTGTTACTGCTGCTGAATGAAGATTCTTTCAAGAGTAGCCAGTGTTCTAGAGTGGAGGCCCATTTGGTTGAATTGAGTCTGCCCAGTGAATATCTGCTCACGAAGAATACACGGGTTGCACAGGCAGAAATGACGCTTAGATGGCAGGACATTGATAGGGAGTCAGAAATAGCCAGGATTAGATCCTCTCCCCATATGAGCAGGTATCTAGCTCTGATCCCAGAGGACATCCTGGCTTCATACTTGTTATCCCATCTTTCCTTTCATGAAAAATGGCTTTTTTTGGCTGCCAGGTTCAATGCCCTTCCTACCAGGTTATTGGAGGGTCGCTTTGGTAACATTCCAGCTGACCAACGCTTATACCTTTATGACCAGTAGGAGGTTGAAACATCAGAGCATGTCTTTTTTAGGTGCCACCTTTATGACAAGCCAAGGTTGGTGTTCTTAAGCCCATTTATCAGTAACTACCCAGGTAGAACAGATCTGTTTCTCTTGGGTTTAGCATTGGCTGATTTGGATGCTGAAGTATCCGCCAGTGTGAACAAGTTCCTGATTGCCGCTTTTTCCCTTCATCAACCTTTTATTGATTTTAAGTTTTCAAACGAGTTATGACCTTTAATTGTTGTTTTTACATATTATATATTGCAATATTGTGTTATTTGTATTTTGTATACTTTTGCAGATTGTATAGTTTATTATTTTATTTATCCTAATTTCATTGTTGTAATTATCATTATTTTCTTTTGGCTATGACCACCAGTCTCGCCTGATAATAAATATTACCCTCTTTGGTAGCTATGCCTTCCAGGCGAATGGAGGCATTCTTTGCAGGTGAACACACACGCACACAGTGGAGTTAAGAATAGAAAAAGCTTAGGCTTTACTTATAGGGTTAAAAAGGTACAAAAAGGCACAAAAAAGTAAGAAGCAAGATAAGTAATTGAGCAAGCCCCAGAGTCCAGTTTGAGGGGTATGAGGGCCCTTTTTGAATCTGCAACTGCCTAAACTGTACTAGTTCAGGCAGGCAATCTGGTGATATCTAACTCCATGTACAGGTAACTTACATAGGGCTCAGTCCTTAGTTCCAATCTGGCAGAAGCCCAGATCTTGTAGATTTTGGAGCAGGCAGGAAGAGGCAAGAGAGCAAAAGGGTGGTTTGTCCCTTTTAAGGTCCTATCCCCCTCTGCTGAGATTGGTCCATGGGAGGTCACCTGGTCTATGACCCAGTCTAAGGCAGGGAGGTCTCTGCCCCACCATGTGATGACAAACCAGTCACTCATTTCAGGAATGTCAGGAATGTGGCTAGGTTGCCATATGCTCATAAGAGAAAGGAGGTCAAGTCCCACCCTATTCAGGAATTCAACACTGTCCTGCTAGGGTCCCTCTAGAGGCAAAGGCAGGGGCAAAAGGCTTTTTGCCACATCCCTGTCCTCCACCCTGTACTCACTCCCTTACTCTCCTCTCCCATCACTGTTTCCACTGCAAAAACCCTAGTTCATGCTCTAGTCATCTCTCGCCATGACTACTGTGACTTTCTCCTTACTGTCTGGCTTCCCCTGCTCTGATCTCGCTCCCCTCATCTCCGTTCAACACTCTGCGGCCAAAATCATCCACCTTGCCCGTTGCTTTGACCATGTTCAGCCCCTCCTTTCTGCCCTACACCAGCTCCCTCTATGTGAACGCACTCAGCACAAGCTCCTGGTCTTCACCTTCAAGGCTTTTCATGGGCTTGATCCCCCATATCGCTTTGCTCTTGTATCCCACCATACGCCTGCCCGGGAGCTTTGCTCATCCTCTGACCCCACCCATGCCTGCTCACAACCCCCTTGCTCCTCTAAATGTCTTCACCCCTTCTCCTTTGCAGTCCCTCATGCCTGGAACTCCTTGGATACATTTGTTCTGCTCCCTCCCAACTTTCACATTCCTCCTGAAAACCTACCTCTCCCATCAGGCCTTCCTTAGCTTGTCATGAGTGAAATTGCATCCTCTTTCCCCTCACTCAGAATGTAGTTCCCTGTAACTAAGTGAAGTACATGCACCTGGAACTTCTCAACCTCATGAATGTGCTCCTGTCTCTCCATACGTTCACCTCTCCCTTGTCTCCCCCTCATATCCCCCGTAAGACTGTAAGCCCCGTGGGGTTATACTGTCTATAACTACTGTAACTATTGTTTGTTTGTTTAGTTTAATAACTGAATAGCCATTAGGCCTTATCAGTAAATATAAATACATAATATACACCAACCTATTAAAATAAAGGAGAAATAAATACATAGTTGGAATAAAACCTTATATGCAAACATAAATAGTAAGATAAACCTAAATTTGCTTAAGATCATTTGGCCTCAGAAATTAATCCAGCTTCCTAAATAAAAGGGGTCCAGTTTCCTTAGTCCACTCTCTGGCTATAATAACCACAAATGAAGCCACAGCTCGAGTGACTGTTTCCTTGGAATCATTCAGTGGATAAGTTAATGTCTGAAGATTAGACCTATTTCAATTCAAATTTAACAATTCAAATAATTTCACTTGAGCTGACATGTATAGCGAGCAATACAACAAATAATGAACAAGATCTTCTATATTACCCCTCCCACATAGAAAAATCAGCTCAGAGTAATCAATGCCACTGTATCTCCCCAGGACTACAGCAGTAGGCATTGTTTGAAACCGTAAAGCAGTAAATGTTTTTCTTCTTACTGGCTGAGTAAACGATTGCAAATACCTGGGCCCTAAGGGACTAGGTATCCATACTTTTACCAGGGAGCAATTCTAGATTGGGAAGCTAGAGACATAAGAGACTGCAATTCTATATCTCTAATATGCAATTTAATTTGGCATCTTGCTTCACCAAATGGTAAGGACAATAAAAATTCCATAGAGAAGCCCAACAGGCGTATATTAGTATATAATATATTAGTATATCAGTCACACATTATTAGAATGGGATGAGATCTCCATCTTTTCTTTTAAACGGAGCTTCAGAAGCAACAACAAGGAATAATGGGCCAGTTTTAACCAATAATAAATCACAAGTGCTATGACTCTTGTCAATATAGAACTGCAGCCCGTTTCAGTCTTAACAGTGCAGTTGGCATACCAGGAGGAACTCCCAACAGCACTCTCAACCAATTATTTGCACTGTCTCCAGTTTGGGAATAGGGGTACCACCCCAAACGTGAGCTCCATAACATATCTGGGTGACCTCCCTAGATTCCAAGATTTTCATGGCTGGTTTAATCAAATTGCCTCCCTTAGTCTTATAAAACCCTTAAAAAGCTTGTGTAAAAGAAGTCGCTGTCTGCTTTGAGTAATTAATATGGTGACACCAAGACACAGTTGAAGATAAGACTATGACAAGATATTTAAAGCACTTAACTTCTTCCAGTTTATTGCCATTGAGGAACCACTCATAGGGGAACCACTTAAAGGGGATTGTACAGTGTCAGGTACATGACTCGTGCTATATAAACAATAAATAAATAATAATAATAATTCCAAACCCTGACTTACCTCCACCATGCGCCTCCACCTGGCTTACCTCCACCATTCCGATAGTGAATGCCTCTGGCAAATCTCATGAACTTGCTGACTACCTCTGCTGTAAGTTCATCCCCTCCGCCTTCAACTCTGCCATTTCCCTCGCAAAAAACACTACTTCTCCACCCTAATAGCAGATATTTCTGATAAACTCCTGATACTATACAAATAATATTTTCCTGTTACACCCTCTCTTCTTGTTTTGCTGCAGATTATTTTTCTGTGCTGCCCCTGCCATTTTTCATTTCCCCTTCACTTATGTCTGTGTGCGACAGCTTATCCAGGGCCTTTCAGCATTTCTCAAAGCTGTATCTACTCCCATCTCTCAATTTTTGTATAAATAAACAAATAAATAAATAAATTCATGAATGATCTGTTCTGTAGTGGGTAGATGGAAGCAATGGCCAGAGGGGCAGAAGGGTTGCTTTCCCCAACTGTGTGTGTGGCAGCTTTTTGCAGCTGCTCAGTAGAATGCTAATCATTGTGATGAGGTTTGGGTGTAGGGCAAGAGAGTTCCTGTTGCCATACCCAACTTTTATGCCCACTTCACATTCATGGCACTTTCCATGGTGTGACCCTCTGGCACCTGGGATTTGGGGAAGATACATGCTGGCCCTAGTGATGCAAGACCTAGGCTAAGTAATAGCCCCAGTTTGGTGTAATCCTATACTAGGGATGGACGAACGTGGTTTGGAAGTTCGGAGTTCACCCTGTTCAGACGTCCGAACGTTCTGTTTGGACGTCCGAACCCGAACAAACCAAACCGAACTCAATTCCGAACATCGAAATGGCTGAACACTTCGGTCAGTTTGGATCGCGTTTGGTTGAGTTTGGCTGGCTAAAACGTAGTCTTCTGTCAGGTCACTGGAAGGCCAAACGTAGCAGGGAGGGGGAGTCATCTGACTCATTTGGGGAGTAAACTTCCAGGCACCAGGGATGGAGGGTGGAGACTGGCTTGGATTAGCAGTCAGCCTGCCAAATCACCATCCCTTTTCGCCTCAGACCACTGGCTTAGCAGTCTGCGATTGGCCATGGGCTAGGCTGCACGGAGCCAATGGGGCTTGCGGTGAGGCAGGCACAGCAAGAAACAAAACTGTCTGCCTCCCCCCTATCCCAATACCTTCTGAGCTAGTGCAGGACCTGGTCTATGAGGGACTCATGATGGGTGAAATCACCAAACAGGAGTATGAGTTTTTAGTGGAAAGTGAGGGTAGAATTCTTTTATTTTATATACTTCCCAAGATTCACAAAAGTTTGGTTAATCCCCCAGGACGCCCAGTTGTTTCTGGGAATGGATCAGTTCTGGAGCCCTTTTCCCAGTATCTGAACTTGGCTCTCAAGCCCTTTGTCCCGTTGCTTTCGTCCCATATCCGGGACTCTCAGGATTTTCTCAACATCCTCAATGACATGGACTGGCAACGGTGAACTCCGAACTTCCAAACCACGTTCGTCCATCCCTAGTATGGGATTACACCAAACTGGGGCTATTCCAGGGGACCTGGTCTTGGCTACCATGGACGTCGCTGCCCTTTATACCAACATCCCCCAGGCAGCGGCCTTAGAGGTTATTAAAGAGACTCTCAACAGGAGGGAGAACTTACATCCCAGCACCATTTTTCTATACCAAATGGCAGAACTTGTCCTGACTAAGAGCTATTTCGAGTATGAGGGGCAATTATATTTGCAGATCAAAGGCATTGCCATAGGTTGTACAGTTGCTCCCGAAAGAGCGAATCTCTTTATGGGAAGTTTTGAAGAGGAGTTTATTTATAATAGATTTTCCAACTCCTTTCTAGATCATATTGTTCTTTACAAAAGATATATTGATGACCTGTTTTTCCTATGGGTGGGACCACAAGAATTTTTAGTATCATTCCATCAGTATTTAAATAATTGTGTTCCCAACATTACATTCGATTTAAAATTTGATTGCAGCACAATCCACTTTTTGGATATTCGACTAGATTATAGGATGGGGAATGTATTTGCCTCTACATATAGGAAGGATACGGATGTGAATTCATCCTTGCACTATATGAGCCATCATCCCCTGCATCTGAAAAATAATTTACCGTATAGTCATTTGATTCGGATTAGGAGGAATTGCAACAGTGAGGTCACTTTCATGCAACAGGCAAACAAGTGCATGCAGAATTTGAGGAAGAGAGGGTACCCAGATAAAATTCTCAGACACTCTTTTTTTCGGGCTTTGGGGCACCCAAGGGAATCTTTATTGCTCCCACAGAACAGACCATCCTGTGGGAGAGTGGTATGCCCGATCATATTTGCACCTGGGTCGGGTTTGATACGTAAGGCGGTTTTGAGACAATGGCATTTGGTTCAGGAGATCCCAGGATGTGAACTCAAACCTCTCTTTGCATACAAGAAAACTAAATCATTGAGGGATATGCTTGATGAGCTAAGCTCCCCAAAACAGTGCCAGTCACTTACATGCCCTCTACCACGCGTCCATATGGTCATTTCAAATGTGGAGATTGTACAGTATGTACATATGCTCTCTCCAGTAAAGAATTTGTCCATCTAAGTACTGGGGTCAAACATGCACTTAAGCATTTTTCTACTTGTAAAACCAAGTCTGTTGTTTATGTTATTTTGTGCCCTTGCGGTCTGATATATGTAAGGTATACATCACGACAGGTCAGGACCAGAATTCAAGAACATTGTGGGAACATTAGAAGAAAAGTCTTGAAAGAACCACTAGTGTCCCATTTTTTGGATTTTGAGCACAGAGCTGAGGACCCGAGGTTCCTGTGCATAGAGACAATACCAGGTGAAGCCCAGAATCATATACTTCTAAAAAGGAGGGAGGTCTATTGGATTTTTAGGGTAGGGACTCTATATCCACACTATCTCAATGATAGCAATAACTGGTCAGTGTACCTTTAAGCTCACTCATCATGGTGGTTGGCATAAGGCATTTTCACCCCTTGATTGGGTCTCCAGCATTGTCTGCATTGTGTTTGCATGATCCCTCAGCAGAGTTTACTTGGGGAGTATGTTCACAGCTGTGGCTGATCCATTACATGCCTTGCAGATTAGCACAGGAAGAGGCCTTTTTTCTCCTTCCTGCTTAAAATAAGTTAAAATCGTCCCACACAGCAGTCGCATCAGCAAGTTGTGCTGGGTCAGGAAGGCTCATGGCCTCACTATCTGGACCTGGTCTTCAAATGTATGGAAGTTCATATAATATTGGCAGTTTATTCGTGTTTGGTGGTGAGTTGTGAATCATTTTCTTACATTTTGAGGAGAATTTTCCTGTTGATTTAAGAGGAGGTTATACTAAGCTGTTGCCATATGCTATAAACAATTTTGCTAAGACAAAATCACCCCTTCTTTCTTCTTTTTTGATTGTGTGTGTGTTACACACTTTTGATTTTGTTAAGATGCCTGAGAATGTCGTAATGAAACAAGGGTTGGAGCGCTAGCAATAGCGAGCAGCTCAAGTTAGCTAGATCAGGTACTAGTGTGGTTACAGCTGCTAGCTAATTACTCCCTAATTTAGGTATGAGCGTGTTGGAGTTTATGCGACAGCATTCTAGCAGAGTGATCCTCGCCCTCACCTTGTGCCTTGATTTTACAGGCAGTAACCAACCACTGAAGCTGTCAGCTATTTTCCCTCTATAAGGGGGAGTTTCCAGGTTCAGTTTACACCATGTGTATGTACATGAGATAAGGGCAGATTGCCTGTGTTGGCGCATTTGCATCCATACCTTTTGGACAAGAATTTGAATCTCTGAGTGTTCACTGAGGAAGGGGCAGGATCCCCGAAACGCGTTTGAACTGGACATTGATGATATAACATCATATGAACTGTTTGCAAATGGTGATACATTCATGCCTGCATTTATCATGTTTGAATACAATATGGACTGAGTGTATATGTGCTACATTTATGTTTGTACCATCAGCCATACTGTTATGTTTTGCCTGCAGTTTGTGATCTCTAGAGGTTTCTTGTTTTGAATATATATATGTTTGAACATAATACGGACTGAGTGTATATGTGCTACATTTATGGCTACACCATCAGCATGCTTTGCCTGCAGTTTGTGATCTCCAGAGGTATCTTGTTTTGAATATATATGCATTAACACTCGTATCTACACTTATTGTCTTTGCATTGTGTATATTCTGAGTGGCCATTCCTTCGGGGCTGGCCAGATCAGTTCACTTCCATCCATTTCTACAGTGCAGCCTTTCTCCTTTCCTAGCAGTTTGGTCTGTCCCCTTGGGGACAGGAGAAGAGCGCTTGTGCCGCCTCTTTGCTTTCGGCACAGGGAGAGTGCCAGCAGCATGATGGGCATGGGCAGTCTAGCCTCAGGGTCACAGTAGTCCCCTTCATGGGACATCACTGTGATTGCAGACAGTGAGGAAGAGGCAGACACTAGTGCCTCAGAGAAGATGTCTGTAGCTGAGGCGATGTCTGCCCCTCCTCCCAGAGCTGTGTCGCCAATGCTACCAAGTTCTCCCCCTCCCAGCAGCGCTGGCAGCAGTGCGTCCGCCGGGGCGGGCAAGAAGGCGGGAGGGGGGAAAAATCCTCAGTCTGGGAGGATTTCCTGCTGAGGAACAAATCCTCAGCATGTGCGAGCAGATGATCCCAGAGAGGTGCAGTGCATGCTGTGCAATAAGGTGGTGAAGCGTGGGCAGGTGCTCGCCAACCTTGGCACAACTGCAATGGCCAGGCACCTCAAGGCATGCCACAGTGCTGTGTTGCTCAGCGGGAAGCCAGGGAAAGTGGATGCCAGCGGGTTCCCGACTGCAGCGGCCAGTAGCCTTGCTCCTTCAGCAGGCCAGCGTCCTGCACCAACTGCTGCTTCCTCTAGCAGCAGGACCAGTATGGGGGCAGAAGAGCAGCAGGAGCCTCGCCAGCCTGTCAGTTCACCATGGAGGAGATAGGGTGGGAGGATGTGTCAAGGCCATCGTCAGGGCACCATGGCACGGGCTTCCAGGAGAAAGACAAGCGCCTGCTGGCAGAGATGATTGCCCTGGATGGCCAGCCCTTGTCCATTGTGGAGGACTAGGGCTTCAAGCAGCTGATTGGGTTCCTGGCCCCCAACTTTAAGTTGCCTTCCCGCTCCACCCTGAGTGTTGCCACAGCTTTACAGGGCTTTAAAGGAGCGGGTAAGGGAGCAGCTGGCAGGGGCTGTGGGGGCAACGTTCCACTTCACCATGGACCTGTGGTCCGCCAGAAATGCCCAGCATGCCTACCTGGTGGTGACGGCACACTGGTGGCAGGACCCAGAGGCAGCACTTGGCAGTGGCAGGAGGGGACTGAAGCAGGGTATAGATGGGCCCTGCTTCAGGCCCAAGTCATGGACAGCTCCCATACAGTGAGGATCCTCGAGGCAGTCCTGGCCACCAAGGTGAGGGAGTGGATCATGCCAGGCATGGCCTTCACCAAAGGGTGTGTGGTCACGGACATCGTGGCCAATATCCTAAAGGCAGTCCGTGACGGGGGCTTCACGAGCATCCCTTGCACTGCACGCACCCTCCATCTCGTGGTGAAGGATGTTCTGGGCTTGGGGGAGAAGGGGATTGGGCCAGGCACCCTTAGCTCCCTGGTTGAGCGGGGGAGGAAGCTGGCGGGCTTCTTCAACTGCAGTGTGAAGGGCAGCGAGCTCCTCCAGGAGAAGCAGGCCGAGCAAGGGTCCCCGGTGCACACCCTTATCTAGGATGTCTCCACCAGGTGGAATTCCACCTTCCTGATGCTTGAGCGGCTTCTTGAACAGAAAGCCGCCCTGCATCAGGTGGAACTGGAGACAGACATTGAGGCACCTCCAGGGTACAACAGGGAGGAATGGGAGAGTATATCCCAAACTGTCTTTGTCCTGAGATCATTCCTGACCATCACGGAGACACTGAGCAGCTCCAATGCCACCCTCAGCCAGGTGATCCCGCTGGTGCATAGTCTCCGCAGCAGCCTGGATGAGATTCTTGGGGGGGGGGCGGGATTGTGACCCTCAGGACAGGAGAATGTCCAATGAGGCAATTCACCTTGCTCTTAGCTGAAGGCGGGGCTGAGTGCACGCTTCGATGAGCTCGTGCCTCCGGGACGAATATGTCCTGGCAACCATGCTGGACCCCAGGATCAAGGGCAGCATGGCACGTGAGACTGCGGTCTATGGCCTCCGGAAGGTTACGCTGGTGCAGAAGGTTCGGCATGCAGAGCGGGCCATGCAACAGGACGCCCCTGGGGATGGTGGGAGTGGGAGCAGCGACCCCTTCCTGCCGTCTGGGTCTATCCCTGCCCCCAGCCCTAGGGGTAGCAACAGCACCGGCACCAACAGCAGGACCCCTACTGTCAGCAGCTCCTCATCTGTGCAGTCCACTCTGGGGAGCATGGGGCCCAGCACAAAAGGGCAAGCAGCGTGGCTGAGGGCAGTGGGGCAGGTGGTGCCCACCCAGAGCTACCAGAGGGATTATGATGGTGCCTCAGCAGCAGTGAGGACCTATCTTGAGGAGGAGCCATGCACAGATCCCAGCAACGATCCCTTCGCCTACTGGGCCGGCAAGGCCAACGTGTGGCTGGCCCTGTCCAATGTGGCCAAGGGTATCCTGTCCTGCCCACCAACCAGTGTCCTCAGCGAGAGGGTGTTCTCCATCACAGGGGACATTTGCGCCCTGCACCGCCTGAGACTGGGAGCCAAGTTGGTGGAGCAGTTGCTCTTTCTGAAGGTGAACCTTCCGCTGCTGGGATTCCCTGACCTTCCCCTGAACAAGGAGTGATGGTGCAGTGGCACATGCCATCCCATGCCAGGGGCAGTCTTGGGAGAGGCCTATGCCTCCTCCTCATTCTGGGCTAGGGCTATTGCTCCTGTGCTGATGAGGTGTTGTCCCTCCCTCCCAAGGCCTGGCACCCGCCCTGCCTCTCTCTCTCTCTCATACTAGACGGCCTCGGACGCCTTATCTGACTGACCTCAGGATGCAGGGTGGCATTGGGAAACAAACTGTAATCCTGCGAGTCGGCCTATGGCTACACGATCTCGGCCCGCCTATGTAACACTGACTGTCTCTCATGCTGCACAGTCTTTGCTAGCCTATCTGAGTGCCCTGCTGCCAATGTCCCAGTCTTCCTGCCCTACTGACTCATGTCATGCTGCCTGTCTGCCCGCCCAGCTTGCCGCCAACCTCAAAGCATGCATCAGTCCTGCCTCCCATGCCAAGGTGCCTGTCTTCCCACCCAGGCGGCCTAGCTCAAAGCCTGCCCAAGCCCGCCTGCCCTACTGCTTCTCATGCCACGCTGCCTGCCTGCCCACCCGCCCAGGTTGCAAAGCACGAACCCTGCCTCAGTCTGCCTGACTGCTGCTCATGCCACGCCACCTGACTGCCTGCCCTGGCAACCAATGTCTGCTGCTGCTAGTGCCAATGGCATTAGTCATTCCACTGCATGACAAGAAGCAACCACTCCAGTTCCAGGACCCACCACTAGGGTCCTGGGGCCAGGTTACAGGCAGGGAAGGCTGTGGTCAAGATCCAGAAGCTGCCACCTTAGCCCCAGCACCCACCGTGATGGGTCTGGGACCATCATTCCTCACACAGAGAGCCAATTTTCAAAAGCATCAAGAAGCAGCCACTCCAGCCCCAGGACCCGCCCCAGGGTCCTGGGTCCAAGTTACAGGCAGGGAGGGCTGTGGCCAAGATCTACAAGCTGCCACCTTAGCCTCAAAACCCACCATTATTTATTTATTTATTTATTTATTACATTTTTACCCCGCCCCTCCTAAAATAGCTCGGGGCGGCTTACAACAATAAAAACCATCACATGTAAAATATATCTAAAAACAGTTAAAACATCAAAATGCAATACAAAATATAAAACAGGACCTGGGAACTCAATAAAACAATAAATAGGGTAGGGGAGATAAAACCCTCTAACCCACCCTCCCCAAAGGCCTGGGCGAACAGCCAGGTTTTACAACTTCGTAGGAATGTCAAAAGGCTTGGGGCCAGGCGAGCTTCCTTTGGGAGGGAGTTCCAAAGGCACGGCACGGCCACCGAGAATGCCCTCTCCATCGTGGCCCCCCGCTTAACGTGGGGGACCTCCAAGAAGGCACCCCCGGCCGACCAAAGGAGCCCCTCTGGGTTGCGGAGGACGAGGCGGTCCCTGAGATATGAGGGGCCCAGACCGTGAAGGGCCTTGTAGTTCAACACCAAAACCTTGAACCTGGCTCGGCACGCTATCGGCAACCAGTGCAGAGTCCAGAGCACAGGTGTTATGTGCTCCCGACGACCCATCCCTGAAAGGAGGCGGGTCGCCATATTCTGCACCAGCTGCAGCCTCTGAACCAGGAACAAGGGAAGCCCCACGTAGATCGCGTTGCAGTAGTCCAGTCTTGATGTGCCGAAGGCATGGACGAGGGAGGCCAGGTCCGGGCCAGAGACGTAGGGATGCAGCCTCTGCACCAAATGCAACTGGCGGAAGGCAGCCTTCACGCCTGCCTCCACCTGCCGCTCCAGGTGGAGATCCGCATCCAATATCACCCCCAGACTCCGGACCTGCTGAGCAATAGGAGGATGAACCCACCCCAATCAGGGGGGCCACTACCTCCCTCGTTCTCCTCAAACAACACCTCCGTCTTATTGGGGTTGAGCTTCAGTCTGCTCTGCCACATCCATTCCGCCACGGCCTCCAAACACTGGGATAGCAACGAGATGGCAGGGTCTGGGTCAGTTGAAAAAGAGAGGTACAGCTGAGTATCGTCAGCATATTGGTGACATCGCACCCCAAACCCTCTCACGACCTCCCCCAAGGGCTGCATATATACATTAAATAATAATGGAGACAATTAAACCCTGCGGAATACCGCATGATAAAGCGCGTGGGCAAAATGTCTCATCCCCCAGCACCACCCGCTGGTTTCTCCCCGAGAGGAATGAATGGAACCATTCAAGAACAGTCCCATCCAGACTCCCCATGTCATGCAGCCGTCTCAACAGCAGCCCATGGTCCACGGTATCAAAAGCGGCCAAGAAATCTAACAGGATGAGAAATGTTGAACATCCTGCATCCATCTTCTGGTGGTGATGGACCTGTGATGGGTCAGGGGCCGTCATTCCTCGCACATTCCGATGTCTTTCCACCGCATGACAAGAAGCAGCCACTCCAGCGCCAGGACCTGCCGCTAGGGTCCTGGGGCCAAGTTACAGGCAGGGAGGGCTGTGGCCAAGTTCCAGAAGCTGCATCTCCATCCCTGGGAGCCACCGTGATGGATCTGGGGCCATCATCCCTCGCAATTTCTGATTTCGTTCCAACGCACCAAGAAGCAGCCACTCCAGCGCCAGGACCCACCGCCAGGATCCTGGGGCCAAGTTACAGGCAGGGAGGGCTGTGGCCAAGATTCACAAGCTGCCACCTTAGCCCCAGAACCCACTATGATGGGTCTGGGGCAATCATTCCTCGCACAGAGAGCCAATTTTCAAAAGCATCAAGAAGCAGCCACTCCAGCACCAGGACCCGCCGCCAGGATCCTGGGGCCAAGTTACAGGCAGGGAGGGCTGTGGCCAAGATCTACAAGCTGCCACCTTAGCCTCAGCACCCACCATGATGGGTCTGGGGCTATCATTCCTCGCACTTTCCGATGTCATTCCACCGCATGACAAGAAGCAGCCACTCCAGCCCCAGGACCCACCACCAGGGTCCTGGGGCAAAGTTACAGGCAGGGAGGGCTGTGGCCAAGATCCAGAAGCTGCCACTCCAGTCCCGGGACCCACCGTGATGGGTCTGGGGCCATCATTCCTCACAATTTACGATGTCTTTCCAATGCACCAAGAAGCAGCAACTCCAGCGCCAGGACCCGCCACCAGAGTCCTGGGGCCAAGTTACAGACAGGGAGGGTTGTGGTCAAAACCTAGAAGCTGCCACTCCATCCCCGGGAACCACCATGATGGGTCAGGGGCCATCATTCCTCGCACATTCCGATGTCTTTCCCTCGCATGACAAGAAGCAGCCACTCCAGCCCCAGGTCCCACCGTCAGGGTTCCGGGGCTTGTCATTCAACTCACGGAGAGCCATCTTTCTATCCACTGTCTATCCATCTTCTATCCACTGTGTTGTGATATGCTTTTGGCCCAACAAAGATGCCAATTTCCTTGCTACAATGTAACCAGAGCAAAAGTGTTTCTTTTGACACAAATATGCCAGAACAGACATTGAATGCTATTGAAACCTATTCTTTGCTGAAACGTAACCAAAGTACACTGGCTATATAGTCATGTTATTGTAACTGAATGAAACTTTTGTATAAGACATTGTGTTCATCTAAGATTACATACAATGTTAAGTTAGGTAAGGTATTAGTTTGGTTTTTACTTTTGAGAGTATGTAGAATGTTGTAAGTTAATTAAGACATTAGTTAGCACATGCATTGATTCATTGATTTAGATAAGGAACAAAATGTGCCAGGAGAAAATGGTCAAACGGTCAAAGAGAAAGTAAATTACAGGATAGTATGTGAACTGGTGTGAAGGAGGCAATATTCCTGTCTATTAGGTGCCTGAGAGAAAGCAGAGACCTTGTGTTCCCAAGCAAATCTGAATAGTTTATAACTTACAGGGACACCGAGAACAGGGAAAGGTCAGCAATTGATAACAGAACCAAATGGTACCAGAGAAAAACAAGATGACTTGGTCAGACAATAAGGCACCTCCAAGAGGGGGTTGTGGGGTGCTCAGGGCCAGGGAGTCAGACCCTCCCTCCGGAAGGAGGAGGGGTAGGACCCTATCATCAGGCAGTCACTGGATAAAAGGGCTAGCCCCAGACAGAGAAGTTGCCTTCACGGTCCTCAGCCGCTAGCTCTTATCAGAGCGTCGACGAGCTCTGTGATCGCCCCACTTTGGGACTTCTCCCTAGGAAGTCCTGCAACTTGCTCCACAGCTAGGCAATCTTTCTCTCAAGGCGTTTGGGCCCCCTTCCTGCCCTCCTTCTGGAACCAGACCGTGGACCTCTGATCACGTAAGAACACATGCTTTCTATGTGTTTGAAGTAGTCAAGAGTAGGTGAGGGATCATATGTTAAGAGTGCAAATCCTTCATGTATAATTGGTATGTTAAATTGCATTGCTCATTGAATAAAAGGTCTACTTGATTGAACAAACGACTCATTACAAGAAAATAGCAGCGGAGTAATTCCCCACCCTCTCAAAACAGTAGTATTTCCACCTGGTCCCGAAAATTAAAAGGGATCTGCTTCACCGGGGTGCAGAAAAGCAGCCGAAGCCCTTTTAGAAAGGGACCTGTTTCACCAGGGTGCAGAAAGGCAGTGAACCCCTTTTATTTCTTTCAGTGGTGGAGGAATGCGCGAGAGGGGGGTATTGAGCCCATTGCACAGTAATAAAGACTGAGGTCTTATGCCTGAGTGCGCACAGAGGCCGGCCTGTGCTTTAGACAAAGTCTAAACAATCGTGGGAAATACTTGGTGAGCCATCTGCACACAACGGCGGGGACGAGGGAGGCTGTGCTTGGAAGAGCAACCAGGTGCATTTCCCAAGGCTACGCCTTGTGCGGCGATCACCCAAACTATTTACCAACGAAAATGGCACATTTGCCAAAAATCGCTGTTCTGTCTACTCCTGTTGCTTAGCTACCAGCAGCAGTACACAGGCAGCAGCATAGTTGTAACCAGACACCAGCTTACTGTCTTGGTAATATTGCAATCCAGGCTCAACCCTTCTCAGTGGAAATACTAAATCTGATTGCCCAAGGAAAGCATTTGCACTGAACATTATGCCCTGGTTCAAGAGGAACGTGCAGGGAGGGGTTCCTGTGGGAGATTGGGAGAAGGTAAAGATCCTACCCAAGCAAGAGTACATTCATGATTCAGGAAAATGCACCTGGACTAATCAGGTTTTAAACTCCCCAGTAACTAAAGAACAAATTTTTGATGTGTGGGATAAATATGTTTCAGTGTACAGTGTCAGAAAGAAACAAAGAAATTCTGTCATGCTTTGGTTGCTCTGTATGACCCAGAGTAGCAGAAAATATAGGCAGAGACTGGAGGAAAGCAAGCCAGGAATAAAAACGTTGGTCATTCAGCTTAAAGAGCAAAAACAAGGACAGCCAGATTCACGTAAAGTATGCCAGGCAAAAATCCACTTTCTCACACGACATGAGTGGGGAAATTGACCGCACACCGCCCGAGGGAGTCAGCTCGAGAGGCCACCCCCCCTGAGACATCAGTACCTGCCGGGGAGCTGCTTGGGAGCCGGTGCCACCAAGCCGTACTCCCCCCCCCCCTTGGGGTGAATCAGCTGTGCTCCGTTCGCTTTCGGCGGCGTGCCTCGGCCTGATTGGCTCCACCCCCCGGTGCGGGGATTTAAATCTCCGGGGCTGCACAGGCGTGCGTGCCACGGGTGTGCGCGGCCTTAGGCACAGGCCGGAGGCACCGGAGGCTTTGGTTATATTTTTGTGGCAGCCCGATGGCAACTGCAAGCCACAAGCGCTGTCGGCCTGATTTGGCGGATACATCCTTACCACTGTCAGCCCAAGCTAAGCAGAGGAGAATCGATGGTTTCTGCGCTGCATTCCTACTCCTCCAAACAGGCATCTTTCTGTTCTCCAGTGTGAGAATTCTTCCGCAGTTCTGGATCCTTGTTACCCGCTGGCCCCGTTGGAGCTGCCTGGCCCTCCACAATCCACCGCTTTGGTTCTATTACCTTGCAATACCCACCAAAAGAACACAGCTTCCAAAGATGACTCAGTACTATTGGTTAGTGACCGTTTAACAGACTTCCTTTCAGAACACGTTACGTTAACAACGGAGACTCTACGTTTCATGTTCCAACAGATGAACCTTTTGAATGGGAAAATGGACACACTGATTTTGCATAGGAATTTACCTACTGTTCCTAGTTTACAATCTCGGGTCCCTTGTACCTCAGGGAACAAGGGGGTGGCAGTCAGTACGCATTCAGCGCATGCAAGCAGGCTAGACTCTGTTGTTCCCCCAGTTATAGCTTCTATCCCAGGCCCGGTATTGCCTCAGCACACCTCAGTGTCCATAGGGGTGGAGGTTTTTGAGTTATTGCAATCAAACCTCATTTTTGTTGTTCGCCCACCACTTGGAGGGTGGGTGCCACATTGGGATACCCCATTGGATGCTGCTGAGCATCTACGGTTTCTTCTTAATGAGCCAATTACCCGTCACGATATTTCTTCAGTAGAGGTCTTGGTTAAGTTAAAAACTAGGCATATGGTGAATGTTACATTTAATTCCGACATATGGGTTAATTGTATAAAGGCAAATCAGTTACAACTGAACCAATCGGCAGTATACCCCTCCAGAGCATTCAGGTCCCTTACGGGGTTGGTTTGACAGGAGGAAGTAATCCCCCTCCTTGGGGACTCTTCCCAGTTGGTGAATTTAAGGCAGGTAGAACCAAGAGGCCAAAAGCCTCCTCCCAGGCTTATTCCGAAGGTACAAGATCCTAGGCACCTCCACCAGTGAGAATGCTGTGAATCTGACCAAGATGGAGGTAGATCGGCCAAATTACCCTCCCCATTCAACTCGAGGTTTGGAGGGTATGGCCCCTAGTGACAGACCAGATGAGGCACACTTGGTAATGCTTTCGCAAGGCAATCTGATGTCCCGTTTAGACCAGGTTTGCAGCCAACTGAGGGATTTAAAATGCCACAAGCCCTCCACTACAAAGAGCAAGAGAGGTGGTGGCTCACCCTTTATAATGCCCCAAAGAAGTAAGCTGTCTTCTTTGGTGCTTTCCCCAGTTAGGCCAGCTACTAGGAGGGAAGTTTCAAGGTCCCTAATTTGTGTGGATGAAGGCCCTTGGCTCAACCCAAGGGAGGGTAGGGTTCCACCAGGGCCGGTTTTCCTCCTAGAGGACTCTAAGGGGCATCCAAGGGGGGACAGTATGCAGGGATGCTTACAGGAGCAATTAGAGGACCAGCATAATGGATCAGTGGTCCATTCTTCCCCTAAGTTTGGAGACGGCCCCCAGGAGGGTGCCAAGAAGGCTTCCTTAACGGTTCCCGAAATGAGGGCGTGACTGGCAGTGGCTAACCCAGCAGGTTTTGTTATTGCCTCCTGGAATATCGCAGGCTGGTATTCTTGCCAGTTGGATAGGAATTTTAATGTCTTTATAGCAGGGTTTGATATACTGCTGGTGCAGGAAACGTGGTGCTTGCACAATTTTAACTGTGTGGGGTTCGATGTGTATTGTACTCAAGCGACTCCATCAGCCTCTTCAGGTTGCCCCAGTGGGGGTCTGGCCCTATTAGTCTCAAAATCCCACAAAATTAAAGTGGAACAAGTGGGGTTTTTAAAATCAAATATAGCAATTTTTCACTGTATCTTTCCTCAGGGCCAGAGTCTGTTGATAGGTATTGTTTATCTTCCACCACTAAAGTTGGCCTTTTTCCCTGACAGTTTTTGGGTAACAGCCGAGGAAATGTTCACTGATGCAAAAAGCTCGTATCCCCAGGCTACTCTTATTATTGGAGGTGACTTTAACATAAGAACAGGTAATTTGGAAGCAGGACCGGCTGGTCTCCAGTTGGACGACTCGTCAGATCCTCCTGAACTGGCAACAAGATCCTCCCGTGACAAGATGATCTCCCCTGAGTCCAAATTCCTGTTTGATTTTTGCGACACCTTTGATTTGGTGCTACTAAATGGCCGGCTCAGTGGTGATCTGATGGGGAATTTCACTTATCACTCCCATACTGGCTCCAGTGTAATAGATTACTTCCTGGTCTCTAAGGCCTTTTTGCTAAATACCCAATCATTAGAGATTTGCCCTAGAGAGGAGTCTGATCATTTCCCCCTAATTCTGACAGTACTGGGCACAGTTTCCCCTCCCTGGAGGGGACAAAATTCTAGAATGACTGATTCTTCATCAACAGAATCCCTGGTCCGGGTTAAATGGACTAGGGAGGTAGAGGCAAATATGCAAGCTCTCCTTAAAACCTCTGTGGTAGGAGCTTGTAAAAAGGGTATAGAGGCCAGGGGTAATGACTGCATCTTACACTATGAAAATCTAATCAATCTGTTGACCCCGATTTTGACTGAAGTTAAAAAACCACACCATTTCACATCTAATTACGGTTGGTTTGACGCAGAATACCATCTTGAAAGATCGTCACGCTGTAAAGTAGTAAAAGCCGTTAATAAGAACCCAGTAAGGGACCTTCGTATTCAACTTCAACACTCTAGAACCAGTTATAGGAAGTTATTGCTGCGCAAAAAGCTGGATTTCCAGCTAAAAAGCTGGGACAAGCTACAGAGGGCTGCAGCTAAGGGTGACTCTAGTGAATTCTGGGTCCTGATTCGTTCCGCCGGGTTACAGGCGAAATCTACGGTCCACTCCCATATCCCTTCAGAACAGTGGGTACAGCATTATGCTGCCCTCTTTTCCTCTTCTTCACCTTGTTCTTACCAAGTGCCTACACTTCCAGGGAATTGTTTTCCGCTATGGCCACCAGTTCATCCGGATGAGCTTGTGGTGCTAGTTTCTCACCTTAAATCAGGGAAGGCGCCTGGGGGAGATTTTATCCCCCCAGAATGCCTAAAAAGTGTCCCTGACTGGTGGGCAGGTATCTTGGCTACTTTATTTATGGCGATTAACGAGACCGGAGTGATTCCGGCCTCTTGGTTAACTAGTATTGTCCTTCCCATTTTCAAAAAAGGGGACCCCGCTTCCCCTGGAAATTACCACCCCATCAGCCTGTTAAGCATGGTGGGGAAACTGTACACCCGCTACTTGCGAATTAAACTACAAAGGTGGATGGACTCCTCCCAGGTTATGGAGTTAGAGCAGGCGGGATTCCAAAAGGCCAAATCCACCACCGACCACGTAATGGTCTTGGCAGCACTAATAAAGAAAGCCCTTGCTCGATGACAGGATTGTTTTCTGTGTTTCGTCGATCTCCACATGGCCTTTGATTCAATCTCCCGTTCTCGGCTATGGTATAAGTTGCATAAAACCTCGATTGATCCCCGCTTATTATAACTAATTATAAAGTTACATGCGGATAACACCCTCCAGGTCCGATGCCCAAACTCTAGTGGCCTGACTCCAAAAATCCAGATAAATTCTGGTGTGTGGCAGGGCTGTATTCTGGCCCCAGTACTTTTCAACCTCTTTCTAAATGATGTAATCACTTTTCTTAATTCTAGGGACTCGCACGTCCCGGTTGTGGGCGATAGGCCTATTCCTGCCCTTTTGTAAGCGGACGATGCTGTCCTGATTTCCTTATCTATGGTAGGCCTGCATTGAGCAATGGATCAATTCGGGCTTTACTGTCTAAACGAATGCCTTGTAATTAATTACAAAAAGACCAAAGTGATGGTTCTGGGGCACCCCTGCTGCCATAAACACCACCAGTGGGAAATGGGGGGCACCCCAATTGAGAAGGTCACTTCCTTCAAATATCTGGGGGTGATCTTTTCAGACTCAGGTACTTGGAGGGCGCATTTTGACGCAGTCAGAGCACAGACCAACCGTACTATAGCCACATTGCTGGGTTTCTTTAGAGGGCCGGGCGGGAAACTGGTTTTCCCGGTAATGCGCCTCTTCCTAGGCAAAAGTGATTCCACAAATAACATACGCAGCCCCGGTTTGGGGTTTAGCTTTCCAGCACAGACTTGAGGTGATCCAAAATGGATTTTTCTGATCTATTCTGGGTCTACCCAGGGGCACCCCCCAGGTAATACCAAGAGTGGAACTCTACTGTGGCACGTTAAGGGTCATAGTCTTGCGTGCAATGCTAAAATATTGGCTTCTGAAATGTTTGCTCCCTGGGAAAGACAGATCACTGGTTGCACTATCAATGTCTCATAAATTATTTGATTAATGGAATTTGGAGATGGTGAAGGAAATCCAGAAGTTAGGCTTTTCGTGCAAACTCCTACGGCAGGTAGGCTACAGGGCAGCCAAATCCTTAATTTTTAAGAGGCTGGCGGATCAAGAAGTTCAGTAAGAGGACGCCCTTCTAAGGGCTCAGCGTGCAGTCCAGTACTATTTCCCCCCGCCTATCATATTACCTAATACTTATTACCTGACTTCTTGGAGGGATGTTTCTGCCAGGCAAGTACTCACCCGATTGCGATGTGGTGCCTTTTCCTCAGAATTTCTAAGGGGTCGCTACATGGGTATACCCAGAGAACTCAGGTTTTGCGTTCTCTGTGACTCTCAAGAGGGTGTCTCTCTTGAACATATTTTCTTCCAGTGCCCGGCTTTGGCCGCACCCAGGAAAAGATTACAGGTTTCGCTTCCTCCTCAATTGTCAGCAAATTTCCAAGTGCCTATCTTAAAGTCACTTCTAAATCCATTGGATTCTCCGGTGTCCCGACAGGTGGTCTACTTTGGGCTGGTGGTGGCCCGTAGATGTAAAAGGGTTACTGATTCTCAGGGTTCCTGAATGTCCGTAACTTCCCTAAAGATTCTGGAGTAAGTAGCCAGGAATTAAGCAGGGATCTGTGCCGAGGAAATAGCAGTGGGGATTATATAATTTAAGAAGCGATTTATTTTAAACGTAAGGTTTACTTTTATTTGTATTTGTCCTGAGCCATATCAGGTTCTTTGTTTATTGTTTTATTTTTGTAATAGCCAAAGGCTTCACAAATAAAAATATTACTACTACTACTACTACTACTACTACTACTACTTTCTCACACAGCAGCTACAAGGCAGGAAGTTAATTGTGTCTGCAGCTAACACACAGGCAAAGGCAGGAAAACCATTTGCATATGATTCAGTGGAATCAGAGGGGGAGGATCAAGGGGGATGCTCCTCGTACACAGTAGACTCAGCGGGGGATGCTCCTCGTACGCAGTAGACTCAGCGGACGAGGAAGATAGCACAGAGCATTTTAAGAAGTACTGGTACCAATTCAATCCACCTTTGATTCCCCAATCTGGCCAGTTTTAAAGGTGGATTGTGTGTTTGCTAGACTCACAAGCCCCCAGGTAATTAGTTAAAACCTATGAGCTCAAACAGAAGCTTTTGTCCAATTGCAGCAGAAAAGCCCAAGCAAAGCATGTTTAATTAGAAAATTAAGATGAGAACAGATAGGGTGTCATTACTCCCAAAGCCAAGACCTATGCTAGTATTGATTGGAATGATGATTGGTTCACTAAAGGATTGTATGGAAAATTGTTTTCCACTGCCAAGCTTTTCTTTAGTAATAGTGACTGAGCAGTGGAACACATCAGTATCAAGGCAAAGTATGTAAATGAGAGGGTCAGAGAAGGGTAAGGAATACAAAGTGTTAATACTGTCTCGTACAGTGAAACACAGGGAGCCCCAAATAGGGAAAGTGATAGAAAACAGTATTTGGGGCAGGAAAGTGAAATAGGAGAAGGATTATGGGATGTACACAGCGAATAGCTGTAAAAGAAGGATTTAATGAAGGATTATGTAACAGATGACTCCCTGAGTGAACCAATGAAGCAGTTGAAAATTGTAACGAGGGAAGAATTGGCCCGGAAGGATGAGGGGGGTGCACAGTAATTGTCTCCCCTGTGCTAGCAATCAAGCAGACACCAGAATACCAGTTAAACATTGCTGAATTACCCAAAGCTACAAAAGAAAACCAGTACCTTTTGGTGCTAATAATATTTTTTATTTATTTATTTTATAGATTTTTATCCCGCCCCCTCCTGCAATGCAGCTTGGGGCGGCTGACAACACTAATAAAAACAATTTAAAACAATTAAAATATAAATATAAAATACATCAATAAAACAGGGCTAAAAGACAGTAATAAATAAATACATGGGCAGGGGATTAAAATCACCCCCCCTCCCTCCCTCCCAAAGGCCTGGGCAAACAGCCAGGTCTTACAGTTCCGCCGAAATGTCAAAAGGCTTGGGGCCAGGCGAGCTTCCTCCGGAAGGGAGTTCCACAGCTGCGGCCCTACCACCGAGAATGCTCGCTCCATCGTGGCCCCCCGCTTAACACGGGGGACCTCCAGGAGGGCACCCCCGGCAGACCGCAGGAGCCGTTCCGGGGCGCGAAGGGCGAGGCGGTCCCTAAGGTAAGAGGGGCCAAGGCCGTATAGGGCTTTATAGATCATCACTAGGACCTTGAACTTGGCCCGGCACACTATCGGCAGCCAGTGCAGCGCTCGGAGCACCGGTGTAATGTGCTCCCGGCGACCCGTCCCCGTAAGAAGACGAGCCGCCGCATTCTGCACCAGCTGCAGCCTCCGGGCCAAGAACAAGGGAAGCCCCACGTAGAGCGCGTTGCAGTAGTCGAGCCGCGAGGTGACGAAGGCATGGATGAGGGAGGCCAGGTCCGGGCCAGAGACATACGGACGCAGCCTACGTACCAGATAAAGCTGGCGGAAGGCAGCCTTAGCGACTGCCTCCACCTGCCGCTCCAGCCGCAGGTCTGCGTCCAATATGACCCCCAGACTCCGGACCTGCTGAGCTACAGGGGGGCAAACCCCCCCAACCAGGGGGGCCACCACCCCCTTCGCCCTCCCCACCACCATCACCTCCGTCTTATCTGGGTTGAGCTTCAGTCTGCTCCGCCGCATCCAATCCGCCACGGCCTCCAAACATTGGGATAGCACCGAGACAGCAGGGTCTGGGTCAGTAGAAAACGAGAGGTACAGCTGAGTATCATCAGCATACTGGTGACATCGCACCCCGAACCCTCTCACGACCTCCCCCAAGGGCTGCATATAGATGTTAAATAATAATGGAGACAAGATCGATCCCTGCGGAACGCCACACGGTAAGGCGCGGGGGCTCGATGTTTCCTCCCCCAACACCACCCGCTGGCTCCTCCCCGAGAGGAATGAACGGAACCATTCAAGAACAGTCCCGTCCAGACCCCCCCGGTCACGCAGTCGTCTCAACAGCAGCCCATGGTCCACGGTGTCAAAAGCGGCCGAGAGATCGAGCAGGATGAGAAATGTCGAACATCCCGCATCCATCTCCCGGCGGAGGTCGTCCACCAAGGCCACCAACGCCGTCTCGGTGCCATAGCCGGGGCGGAACCCAGATTGAAAAGGGTCAAGGAGCCCGATATTATCTAGATGACCCTGGAGCTGGAGCGCCACTGCCCGCTCAATAACCTTCCCTAAAAAGGGAAGGTTAGAGACAGGTCGGTAGCTGGCGAGCGCGTCTACGTCCAACGATGGTTTTTTCAGCAGGGGGCGCACCACAGCCTCTTTTAAGCAAGGCGACAACCTCCCCTGCCGAAGGGACGCATTCACCACCCTCGCCAGCACCGTCCCCAACGTCTCCCCGGAAGCTTTTATTAACCAGGACGGGCATGGATCTAGTTGACAACACGTGGCCCTCACAGACCCCAGGACATCCACCACATCGGCTGGCGTCACTTCCTGAAACTCACCCCATAAAGATGGACCAGACGGACCCTCCGCCCCCCCGCGCTCTTCCCCTACTGCTATCAACCCAGCGTCGAAATCGGCCTGAATCCGAGCGATCTTGTCTGCGAAGTAGATGACAAACTCCTCACAGCGGGCCCGGGACAAGTCCCCATCCAGGCGGAGGGAGGCCGGACTAACCAGCCCCCGCACCACCCGAAACAGCTCCGCTGGACGCGACTTCGCAGACGCTATGAGGACGGCGAGGAATTCCTTCCTCGCCGTCCTCACAGCCTCCACATAGGACCGCAAATGGGCCCTATGGAGAAGACGATCGGAGACAGACCGAGTCCGACGCCAGCGTCGCTCTAGCCTCCTGCCCACACGCTTCATACACCGCAGCCCCTCAGTAAACCAAGGGGTCCTGCGGTGACGAGACCGAGGCAGAAGGCGCCTCGGAGCCACCCTGTCAATGGCCTCCTCCAGCAAGATGTTCCAATGCCGGACCAGCTCATCCACAGAGTGACCGTCCACATCCAGGGTAAGCTCCCTCAGGACCTCCTGGAACCGCTGGGGTTCCATCAGCCTCCGAGGGCGGACCATCCTAACTGGTCCCTTCCCCTTCTGGAGGGGGCGCGCTAAAAGACCGGCCTGAAGGAGGTAATGGTCCGTCCACGACAAGGGCACCGCTGTCACCTCCCCCACAACCGGACCCCCCGCCTCAAGGCCAGAGCCGAAGATCAGGTCGAGGATATGTCCCCCCACGTGGGTCGGGCAGATCACCTCCTGGGACAAGTTCATAGTTGCCATGGCGGCCATGAACTCCCGCTCCGCCCCAACAAGGCCGGCATCGGCGTGGACGTTGAAGTCCCCCAGAACCAAAGTCCTGGGGGAGCCCAACACCACCTCCGAGGCCAGCTCCGCTAGAGCGGTAAGGGATGCCGCCGGGCATGAAGGGGCCCGGTACACCAGCAGCACCCCTAGCTTGCCCCCATCCAAATCGATCACCACGTGCAGAGCCTCTACACCCATAATCTCCGGCACTGGATACCTCCTAACAGGCCAGTCTTCCCTAAAAACAATAGCTACACCCCCTCCCCGGCCGCCCGTGCGGGGCTGATGCTGCACGGCATACCCAGCTGGAACCAGATCCGCCAAAGTTGGACCGGCCAGATCATCATACTGCTGGCACCAAAGTTTTGTTCTTTGTTGTCATCTTCAAATTTAAATCACCAGAGTTGTTTCAATGGGCATTTTTTTCCCAGGGGGAAGATCATACAGGGTCCACATTACAGGATGCCTACTAGTGTTGCATCAGTTCAACGGGTCAAATACTACTCAGAATTATTTTCTGCCCCGGAGGTTCGCAGGTGATTTTGCATCCACAGAACAGCTTTCCGCACTGGCCGGCAGTCTCTAGAGATGAGATTTTGGATTTAATCTCATGTCTTAAGCTAAATAAGGCCCCAGGGGAGGACTTTATCTCGGCGGAATGTCTGCGATGTGCCCCAGAGTGGTGGGCGGACCTTTTGGCCCCTCTATTTACAACAATAAATGAAACAGGGGAGATTCTGGCCTCATGGCTGAGTAGTATCGTTTGCCCCATCTTTAAAGAAGGGGGACCCCACAGTCCCTGAAAATTATTGACCCATTAGCTTATTAAGTACAGTGGGGAAATTGTACGCCCGTTTCCTGTTGATAAAACTTCAAAGATGGCTCGATTCTTCCTCTATCTTGGAACCGGAACAGGCGGGTTTCCAAAGAGGTAAATCAACAACAGACCACATATTGGTCCTGTCAGCTTTAATTAAGAAATCCTTAGCCCATCGGCAAGATTTTTTCTTGTGCTTTGTAGATTTACGCAGAGCTTTCAATTCAGTTTCAAGACAGCGTTTATGGTATAAGCTCCACAACACCTCTATGGATCCCCGGTTGCTGTTCTTAATAATAAAACTCCACACAGGTAACTCTCTCCAGGTTCGCTGTACAGACCCTGGTGGTCTGACCCCTAGGCTTTGAGTTGATATGGGGGTAAGGCAGGGTTGCCTGTTGGCCCCAATCCTCTTTATACTCTACTTAAATGATGTGATCATTTTCATGAAAGAAAAAGATACACATGCCCCAAAGGTTGGGGACAGGGTTGTTCCTGCTCTCTTATATGCAGATGATGCCGTTCTGGTCTCTCGCTCAATGATTGGTCTGCGGCGGGCAATGGACCAGTTCGGATCTTACTGTCAGAAGGAGAGTTTAGAAGTGAATTACGATAAGACAAAGGTGATGGTGGTGGGGCACCCTGGCCGACATAAAAATCACCACTGGCAAATGACTGGGTTTTCTATTGAACAAGTTTCATCTTATAAATACTTAGGGGTAATTTTTTCAGCAACTGGACTGTGGAAGGAGCATTTTGAAACAGTAAGGATTCAAGCAAATCGCTCTTTGACTGCTATTTTGGGTTTCTATAGGAGTGAGGGCGTGAAATTGGTACAGCCGTCTCTTCGGCTATTTAAGGCCAAAGTGATACCTCAAGTTATGTACGCATTTCCAGCTTGGGGTTTTTCCCACTTGCATCAACTTGAGGTAATCCAAAATGGCTTCCTTCGCTCAATAGTGGGCCTCCCGCAGGGCACACCACAAGTAATTCTTAGGTTAGAAACTTTCTGCTCTTCCCTAAGACAAATAGTGCTGACACAAATGTTGAAATACTGGCTTCAGAAATGGCTATTTTTGGATCCAGATGAATCTCTAATGTCTATAGCAGTGGTGCATGAGTTAATGACCCCTTGGATTACTCAGATGATTGCGGAACTTTATAAGCTGGGTTTTTCCCATGAGGCATTGTCGAATTTAGGAATTGAAGCAGCAAAATCACTAATTGCCAGGAGGATAATGGATCAAGAAATTCAGATTGAGGACGCCTTAGCGAAAGAGCAGAGAGCGGTACAGTACTATTCCCCCCCTCCTATTTTCTCTAAAAAAAATTCAACTTATTTATTTGCTTGGGGAGAAGCCCCACTCAGACAAGCCTTTTCTAGACTGAGATGTGGTGCCTTTTCGCCAGACATGATAGAAGGCCATTATATGGGCATAGTCAGAGAACAAAGATACTGCTCCTTATGTGAGCTGCAGGAGGCATCCTCCTTGACTCAAGTCTTATTCTTTTGCCTGACATTGGCAGCCACTAGGAAAAGGCTCTTGGACTCTCTTCCT
Source organism: Sphenodon punctatus (assembly GCA_003113815.1). Lineage (NCBI taxonomy): Eukaryota > Metazoa > Chordata > Lepidosauria > Sphenodontia > Sphenodontidae > Sphenodon > Sphenodon punctatus. The sequence continues at coordinate 1,280,719 of QEPC01010218.1, forward strand.
TTTCAAGGGCCTGCACATAATCTACCCTCTTTTGTCGGGATATTATTAAATCCTGAGGACTCTTTAGTGGCTCAACAAGTGGCCCACTTTGGGCTGGCGCTTATGCGCGGATACAAAATTAAGTGCTGATTAGGAGGGAAGTTTAATGTTGAATGAGGACTGTTTTTGAGTGTGATAAATTATTATTGTGTTTTTATATTTTGTAAATTTGATGATGTTTAGCTAGTGATCCATGCGTGGAATGGTAGTATGTAAATTGATTTGTTAGATTTATATTTATATATAGTTTATGTATGTAATGCCATGAGTTGCTGCTGTTGTTGTTTTTATTTATTTTATTTATAGTTTGTAATAGCCAATGGCTTCACAAATAAATAATTGTTTGATTGATACAGGATGCCTAATTAATGTTTAATTAAATTGGAGCTTTGCAAAAGCAGCACATTAAAATCAACCAAATTATTACTGCTGAATTTAAGAAGTAAAAAGGCCCCAAAAGCCACAAAACAAAATTGGGAATTTACATGCAATAATAGACTGGTCCGTGGGATCCTTTGTCATGCTGAGACAGTTTCTAGAAAGTGGGCTCGACCTTTTGCCATTATTGGCAAGGCTGATACAATTAAAGCAGTTTAAAGGTGCAGCTACGTCTCATCATGGGCAACAGCCCACACCCATACCAGAATTTGCCAAATTGCCTGTGATACAAATGGCAAAAAGGCAACATTCTTCCTTGGTTTTTTCTTTGAATGAAACATTAATGCCACAAGGAGGGAGGGGGGGATTGTAACCTGTTGTGTTTTATTTACTTAAATATGTAGGACATGCACCCTTCCTTTATCTTGCGTATGATGTCCCTAATGTGGCCCCTGCCATCAACAATGCCTATGGCTCCTAAACACCCGAAAATCCTAAGCCTTGCCATATCCACATGAATCCCATGCCCTGCCTTTGATGCCAACCGAATTTCAGCCCCAGCTTCCTTTTGCCAAACAACTCCCAAGCCCAGCATCATGTGCCAGATGACTCCTTGAGTGACAACACCCCGTTGCTCCAATCCACAACCATGCAGAATATTTGTTCAGACAGCAACGCAGACCTGTCTCCATGAATTGCAGCTCCTGCTTGGCAGCAATGTGCTTTGTTTGTTTTTACAGGTTACAGCTTATACCCACACCAGCACCCAAGATAGCAATGTTTTTGTACTTTTGCAAAGCCCATGATCCTGCTTTGGGCTGCAAATGGAACTTTAACACACCAAGCTGCCGTGTTTTGCCTAGCCAATGACATCTATCGGGCAGTCTCGCTGCTACATCACTAAACTGCTGTGTTAATAAAAATTTTCCAGCTACCCCTTATGCCTGCCCAAATACAACATTATTTCAGCCCCACAATCTACGCACTGATGGAACCCATGAAGCAGACATCGTGAACACCTGTGTATCTGTTGTTAAGTATGACATTTGGGGGAAGGAGGTTGTAAATGTCACACTTAAATGGGAAAATGTTATGCAGTACCATCAATAATGTCAAGAATGTATGGATTTCTAGGGCATGCATGTCAGGTATGCAGGAGGACATATTGTGTGGGGAAAATTAAAATTTCCTGGGGAACTGGCTATTTTCAAAAATGATACACAGATCCAGTCTCCATGAGACCCAGCTTTCTGCATTCTAAACCCAGGGTATAGATGCAGAAGCAAGTTTGCAATCCCAAGAGATGATTACATAAATGCATATGTTATCTGGACTGGAACACCCCAGCCACACCCACATAATACCTCGTCCATATAAACACAATGGGACAAATGTGTGTACATAAGGGATGGGTACATCCAGTTTGTAATGTTACCATCAAACTGGCAGCATATAACATTAGTAGAAAACAACCACAGTGTGCACCGTATGTTGAGCCACTCTTTGAAGCCTGGTTGCAATCCTTTCAATATTTAAGAACAGAGGGGGAAAAACAAAATTTGGCTAGCCAATCCAGACATACTAGAGATGTGTCAGGCACAGGTGGAGCTATATTGAATAGCATAGCTATTGAAACGATGGCCAAAAAATTGGGAACTGCAGGAGGATTATCGGGTTCACTATGCCAGCCCCTAACTAACAGCAACCAAGTTCTCCAGGAGGGACTAAAGCATCTGGTTCTTACGCTGCCTGATTGGTACAGACTAATGAAGCAGCAAATCGAGGCAACAGATAATGCTATTGTAGCATTGGCTAACACAACCAGGATGGCTATTCAGTGCACGCAATGGCAAGAAAGAGCATTGAGTGTATTGGATGACATCATGGGAAGTTTAGAATCAGGAAAAATGCATAGACGCCTGTGGGCGATTCCTGCCATTAGAGAAAACATTGACCCTGGCTGGACCAAGGTCCTGGCCCACGACATCGCATACTTATCAACTGGGCTAACTTTACATATTCAGGTAGGCACCCCAAAGGGAAGAGACTCATCAGCATGTGCAGTTCAGGCATATCCCTGGGTTGCACAAAACCAATGGTTAAAATTTGTTCTTCCAGGCTTATAGCAATTAAAAGGCACCACAGAGGTGGAACTATACGAATTAGATTCCCAGTGTAATGTGTGGAAAGACACAAAATATTATTGCCCACTACCACTCCAGGAGTACAAACAATGCAGACATAATAATGATTTGTATGTATGCAGTGTTGATACCATGAAATTTGAAAAACCTCAGATATACACCCTAGGACACAAGTGCTTTTATATTGCTGCTGAACCAAATACTACAGTGACATTAAATTCTATTTTCTTTCAAGATATCCCTGACAATGGATTTATAGTGATATGCAATGTTACAAAAATATCCACTGGCAATGATTCATGGACACTGCATGCTAATGAATGGAAAAACCTATGGGATAAGGACAGTTTCCAATTGTGGAACATGTCTTTTGCATATTCGGCAGCAGCAATTCACAAGGCAATACAGGATACCCAAATGTTTCATACCATAATACAAAGCTTAGCAAACACATTGGGCCATGCGGCAATAGTGTTGAAAGCAGAAGGGAAAAAGATTACCCAGGTTCTTATTGAAGTAGAATACACCACTAAGCATTCATTCTGGGAAAGCATTTTTGGTCACCAACCGCAACTGGGGTGTTAAATCTTTTGATCCATCCAATCATTATCATTCTGGTGATCTAAGTGTTGTTGTTTATTACTGTGATATACATTGTGTGTTGGATTAAAAAGAAAATAGTTCCTTTAAGACACAGAGCATTTTATGTTGTCCCAAAATATCAAAAATGAGGTATGTGTTAACTGGAAATGGTCCAGTTAACAGGGGGCGATTGTTGTGATATGCTTTTGGCCCAACAAAGATGCCAATTTCCTTGCTACAATGTAACCAAAGCAAAAGTGTTTCCTTTGACACAAATATGCCAGAACAGACATTGAATGCTATTGTAACCTATTTTTTTGCTGAAATGTAACCAAAGTACACTGGATATATAGTCATGATATTGTAACTGAATGAAACTTTTGTGTAAGACATTGTGTTCATCTAAAATTACATACAATGTTAAGTTAGGTAAGGTATTAGTCTGGTTTTTACTTTTGAGAGTATGTAGAATGTTGTAAGTTAATTAAGACATTAGTCAGCATATGCATTGATTCATTGATTTAGATAAGGAACAAAATGTGCCAGGAATAAACAGTCAAACAGGAAGTAAATTACAGGATAGTATGTGAACTGGTGTGAAGGAGGCAATATTCCTGTCTATTAGGTGCCTGAGAGAAAGCAGAGACCTTGTGTTCCCAAGCAAATCTGAATAGTTTATAACTTACAGGGACACCAAGAACAGGGAAAAGTCAGCAATTGATAAAAGAACCAAATGGTACCAGAGAAAAACAAGATGACTTGGTCAGACAATAAGGCACCTCCAAGAGGGGGTTGTGGGGTGCTCAGGGCCAGGGAGTCAGACCCTCCCTCCGGAAGGAGAAGGGGTAGGACCCTATTGGTCAGGGCAAACTCCTAAGCCAATGACTAAGCAGAAGGTACCCCTGAAGGTAGCACTGACAACCCCGCACTCTGAATAATCATAAAGCAGTCACTGGATAAAAGGGCTAGCCCCAGACAGAGAAGTTGCCTTCACGGTCCTCAGTCGCTAGCTCTTATCAGAGCGCCGACGAGCTCTGTGATCGCCCCACTTTGGGACTTCTCCCTAGGAAGTCCTGCAACTTGCTCCACAGCTAGGCAATCTTTCTCTCAAGGCGTTTGGGCCCCCTTCCTGCCCTCCTTCTGGAACCAGACCGTGGACCTCTGATCACGTAAGAACACATGCTTTCTATGTGTTTGAAGTAGTCAAGAGTAGGTGAGGGATCATATGTTAAGAGTGCAAATCCTTCATGTATAATTGGTATGTTAAATTGCATTGCTCATTGAATAAAAGGTCTACTTGATTGAACAAACGACTCATTACAAGAAAATAGCAGCGGAGTAATTCCCCACCCTCTCAAAACAGTAGTATTTCCACCTGGTCCCGAAAATTAAAAGGGATCTGCTTCACCGGGGTGCAGAAAAGCAGCCGAAGCCCTTTTAGAAAGGGACCTGTTTCACCAGGGTGCAGAAAGGCAGTGAACCCCTTTTATTTCTTTCAGTGGTGGAGGAATGCGCGAGAGGGGGGTATTGAGCCCATTGCACAGTAATAAAGACTGAGGTCTTATGCCTGAGTGCGCACAGAGGCCGGCCTGTGCTTTAGACAAAGTCTAAACAATCGTGGGAAATACTTGGTGAGCCATCTGCACACAACGGCGGGGACGAGGGAGGCTGTGCTTGGAAGAGCAACCAGGTGCATTTCCCAAGGCTACGCCTTGTGCGGCGATCACCCAAACTATTTACCAACGAAAATGGCACATTTGCCAAAAATCGCTGTTCTGTCTACTCCTGTTGCTTAGCTACCAGCAGCAGTACACAGGCAGCAGCATAGTTGTAACCAGACACCAGCTTACTGTCTTGGTAATATTGCAATCCAGGCTCAACCCTTCTCAGTGGAAATACTAAATCTGATTGCCCAAGGAAAGCATTTGCACTGAACATTATGCCCTGGTTCAAGAGGAACGTGCAGGGAGGGGTTCCTGTGGGAGATTGGGAGAAGGTAAAGATCCTACCCAAGCAAGAGTACATTCATGATTCAGGAAAATGCACCTGGACTAATCAGGTTTTAAACTCCCCAGTAACTAAAGAACAAATTTTTGATGTGTGGGATAAATATGTTTCAGTGTACAGTGTCAGAAAGAAACAAAGAAATTCTGTCATGCTTTGGTTGCTCTGTATGACCCAGAGTAGCAGAAAATATAGGCAGAGACTGGAGGAAAGCAAGCCAGGAATAAAAACGTTGGTCATTCAGCTTAAAGAGCAAAAACAAGGACAGCCAGATTCACTTAAAGTATGCCAGGCAAAAATCCACTTTCTCACACGACATGAGTGGGGAAATTGACCGCACACCGCCCGAGGGAGTCAGCTCGAGANCGCTCGCCTATCTCTTAGGATCGACTGTCTAAGAGAACCTTGGCCTATATGCTATCCGTGCCATGATGCCATGGCATAAAGAAACAGCTGCTGCTGCCAGACCTATATGCTGTCTGTGCCAAGTGTTCTGTACCCCAGGTTGCCGCCAAGCTCAAAGCCAGCTTCAGTGCGCTTTCATGCCTCTCATGCCAAGGTGCCTGTCTGTCCACCCAGGTTGCTGCCAAGAGAGAGCAATAAGAGAGAGAGAGACCACCCACTGCTTGAAGGAGACACAGACACAATCCCACCCATGCTGTCACCTGCAGTAAATGGCTAGAGAGAGAGAGAGAGGTTCCCAGCTAGAACGAGGGAGATGGGGGTTAGAGGGGGAGAGGTAGGTATATCCTGGCTGACACCTGCCAGAACTAGGAAGAACTCCCATCTGTGCTCATGCACTCATTAATGCCCAATGGCCACATCCAGCACACAGCAAACCAACCGTAATGAGATGGAATATAACACACACAACGTATTATATGTGCCTGCCTGTGTGCGTCCTTGTACCTGCCGCCTTGCTACCACCTATCGCCTGATCAAATGAACTGTGTCCCATAGGCTTTAGGCTATCATTCCACTATCCCTGATTCAGTCATGCCTGCCCATCCCAGGAACCATCAATGAGATTCTGGGACCATCATTCCAGTCACTGGGGCTGCATTCCACTCCACTGCATCTAGAAGCCCGGTGCCCCCACGCCAGTCTGCCCTCACTCCCCCAAAGCCTACTCCTCTGCACCCACACGTGGATGCCTGCTGAAGCTGCTGAAACTAAAAGTACCTCCGGCCACCGGCTCCCACCACCTGCTGCCCGCTGCCAAGGAGCTTGTCTCTCTTTCTCTCTGTCACACCCACCCACACAAACACAAGCCCTGCACCTCCTGGGGGGCTTTCTGCTAGTTGAGACCCTGCTGCTGGTACAGCACATCTTTGGGTTACATGTACGCTACATGAGGTGGCAGATGCTGCTGGTAGGGATTGACAAGCTGTATGAGATTCTGCCACCTGCCAGCACTTCAGCACATAGGGATAAAAAGATTGGACAGGTCAAATGAAGCTCATAACAATTAATATGACAACTTTAATTCAAAATATTTAAATAACAAGAAAACAACAACAATTAATAAAACAAAAGCAAACATGTAAAGGAAACCTAGTATTAATTCAACTAAGAGTCACTCTTTGCTGCCACTGGGCCTGTCCCCCGGTAATTGGGGCACATCACAGTTCTGAGGGCCAAGGAATGCTGCCATTTGTGGGTTGCCTTCCCCCCCTTCTTCTGGTGCTGGGGCTCCATGGCCACATCAGAGTCCTCAGCCTGCCGCCTCACTTTAAGGCCATGCCACCCCTCAATGTGGGTGATTAGCCCAGATGTGGTCCCTCCCTCTGGCGCTGGATTATTTTGTGGCAGATCTAAAAAGAGCAGAAAAAGATAGGAACATAAAAAGTGACATACTGTGTCAGACCAATGGTCTGTCAAGCCCTGCCTGCATTCTGTCTCCACAAGTGGGTGGACTGGGGTGGCCATCCAATCTCTCTCTGCAGGGGACTTCCATTCCTAACAGGTCATAGGGCAATTCATTCCCTGTTGTTCCAGTCCCAGTGCCATACCTTGCATGTGGCGATTCCGTTGCCCTTGTGNAGAACCAAATGGTACCAGAGAAAAACAAGATGACTTGGTCAGACAATAAGGCACCTCCAAGAGGGGGTTGTGGGGTGCTCAGGGCCAGGGAGTCAGACCCTCCCTCCGGAAGGAGAAGGGGTAGGACCCTATTGGTCAGGGCAAACTCCTAAGCCAATGACTAAGCAGAAGGTACCCCTGATCTGAGCAACCAATGAGAGTGCTCCACAGGTTTAGCACTGACAACCCCGCACTCTGAATAATCATAAAGCAGTCACTGGATAAAAGGGCTAGCCCCAGACAGAGAAGTTGCCTTCACGGTCCTCAGTCGCTAGCTCTTATCAGAGCGCCGACGAGCTCTGTGATCGCCCCACTTTGGGACTTCTCCCTAGGAAGTCCTGCAACTTGCTCCACAGCTAGGCTCTCTTTCTCTCAAGGCGTTTGGGCCCCCTTCCTGCCCTCCTTCTGGAACCAGACCGTGGACCTCTGATCACGTAAGAACACATGATTTCTATGTGTTTGAAGTAGTCAAGAGTAGGTGAGGGATCATATGTTAAGAGTGCAAATGCTTCATGTATAATTGGTATGTTAAATTGCGTTGCTCATTGAATAAAAGGTCTATTTGATTGAACAAATGACTCATTACAAGAAAATAGCAGAGGAGTAATTCCCCACCCTCTCAAAACTGTAGTATTTCCACCTGGTCCCGAGAATTAAAAGGGACCTGTTTCACCAGGGTGCAGAAAGGCAGTGAACCCCTTTTATTTCTTTCAACCGTATCTAGAAGCTTTCCCTTGGATGATTTGGAGCTGGCCCAGGATGATCCTGTACCCGACTACCTTTCAATTAGCTACAGGAAATGGAGGCTATCGGCGATTGCCCGTCCCTTCTCAACAACGCTCGCCTATCTCTTAGGATCGACTGTCTAAGAGAACCTTGGCCTATATGCTATCCGTGCCATGATGCCATGGCATAAAGAAACAGCTGCTGCTGCCAGACCTATATGCTGTCTGTGCCAAGTGTTCTGTACCCCAGGTTGCCGCCAAGCTCAAAGCCAGCTTCAGTGCGCTTTCATGCCTCTCATGCCAAGGTGCCTGTCTGTCCACCCAGGTTGCTGCCAAGAGAGAGCAATAAGAGAGAGAGAGACCACCCACTGCTTGAAGGAGACACAGACACAATCCCACCCATGCTGTCACCTGCAGTAAATGGCTAGAGAGAGAGAGAGAGGTTCCCAGCTAGAACGAGGGAGATGGGGGTTAGAGGGGGAGAGGTAGGTATATCCTGGCTGACACCTGCCAGAACTAGGAAGAACTCCCATCTGTGCTCATGCACTCATTAATGCCCAATGGCCACATCCAGCACACAGCAAACCAACCGTAATGAGATGGAATATAACACACACAACGTATTATATGTGCCTGCCTGTGTGCGTCCTTGTACCTGCCGCCTTGCTACCACCTATCGCCTGATCAAATGAACTGTGTCCCATAGGCTTTAGGCTATCATTCCACTATCCCTGATTCAGTCATGCCTGCCCATCCCAGGAACCATCAATGAGATTCTGGGACCATCATTCCAGTCACTGGGGCTGCATTCCACTCCACTGCATCTAGAAGCCCGGTGCCCCCACGCCAGTCTGCCCTCACTCCCCCAAAGCCTACTCCTCTGCACCCACACGTGGATGCCTGCTGAAGCTGCTGAAACTAAAAGTACCTCCGGCCACCGGCTCCCACCACCTGCTGCCCGCTGCCAAGGAGCTTGTCTCTCTTTCTCTCTGTCACACCCACCCACACAAACACAAGCCCTGCACCTCCTGGGGGGCTTTCTGCTAGTTGAGACCCTGCTGCTGGTACAGCACATCTTTGGGTTACATGTACGCTACATGAGGTGGCAGATGCTGCTGGTAGGGATTGACAAGCTGTATGAGATTCTGCCACCTGCCAGCACTTCAGCACATAGGGATAAAAAGATTGGACAGGTCAAATGAAGCTCATAACAATTAATATGACAACTTTAATTCAAAATATTTAAATAACAAGAAAACAACAACAATTAATAAAACAAAAGCAAACATGTAAAGGAAACCTAGTATTAATTCAACTAAGAGTCACTCTTTGCTGCCACTGGGCCTGTCCCCCGGTAATTGGGGCACATCACAGTTCTGAGGGCCAAGGAATGCTGCCATTTGTGGGTTGCCTTCCCCCCCTTCTTCTGGTGCTGGGGCTCCATGGCCACATCAGAGTCCTCAGCCTGCCGCCTCACTTTAAGGCCATGCCACCCCTCAATGTGGGTGATTAGCCCAGATGTGGTCCCTCCCTCTGGCGCTGGATTATTTTGTGGCAGATCTAAAAAGAGCAGAAAAAGATAGGAACATAAAAAGTGACATACTGTGTCAGACCAATGGTCTGTCAAGCCCTGCCTGCATTCTGTCTCCACAAGTGGGTGGACTGGGGTGGCCATCCAATCTCTCTCTGCAGGGGACTTCCATTCCTAACAGGTCATAGGGCAATTCATTCCCTGTTGTTCCAGTCCCAGTGCCATACCTTGCATGTGGCGATTCCGTTGCCCTTGTGGTAGAACCTCCAGACATCTGATGTCTGGCGCCGGATGTCTGGGGGTGTCACTGGCTGTGGCAGCGACCTCTGCCTATGCCTAGGGGACCTCTGAGTCCTTGGTCTGGTCCTGGCAGCAGCGCTGGGGCTGGCATCCGATTCCTCTCTGAAATGGCAACACATTAAGAACACCAAAGTAATAGCATGCATTTACAATGATGCCTCTACTCCTCCCTCCTTGGGGTGGTAGGGATTGCAACTAGAAATTTGTAAAGCACGTGCAAATCGTGCCCTCCCAGGGGTGCTAGGAGATGCTAGGGATTGCAACTAGAAAGCCCCTGGCTGGCACGTGCAAATCCTGCACTCCCTGGGGTGCTGCTTGGGATGGCAATGGAGAGATTCTGGATGGCTGCCACATGCAAATCTTGTTCTCCTTGGGGTGCTTGGGATTGCAACTAGGAAGGCCCTGGCTGGCATGTGCAAATCCTGCCCTTCTTAGGATGATAGTTATGGTGACAGGAGATGTGACCCTGGCTGGAGGAAAGACCCTGCCCTTATTTGGGGGTGCGTAGGGAATGGGATGGCAACTGGAGAGTGGAGACCCTTGCTAGCCTTAGCCTGGCACTTTTGGGTGGGGGTGCTGCTTGTGCCAGAGCCCCCCACACTACAGTACCCTCTCTCTCTGTGGCAGACATCCACTGCCACCCACTGATGCCCACTGTTTGTGCCTGACTGATGTCCACCACTCAGGCACGCACCAACCCATACGCCAGTGAGCTCACTCTAACGGATAGTCTTTCTTGTCCTCAAAGTAAAAACAAATTTTACAAACCTGGCAGCACCTCCTGAGTCTGCCGCTTCCTCATCTGAGGAGCCAGGCATCACCACCGGAGGTGTAGTAGGGGCAGCGACCTCTACCTCTACCTCCTCCTCGACTGTCAAGTTGGCCCCCAGCCGGGGGATCAGCAACGTAGCCTTCTTCATTGTTTATTTTTAAAACACACACACCCAAAACAGTCACCCACAATACACACCAACAATCACCAACCATTCAAACACACAGCACAGCCAAACCCAACACAAACACAGCCACAACACACAAACCAAATAGCCACCCAGTCAAACACACACTCACTCACCACACAGCTCCACACGCACTCAAATTTCCGCTTTCTGGCGCGATTATGGCTTCCGGTGCTCTTGCGTTATTTTTCCCAAAAGGCTGAACCCAAACCAGGCGAACCACCCGAATACACGAACCCAAACGCAGCCGAACCGAACCGTGATCTGTTCACCCATCCTTACCCCATACCTGCCTCTGAAGTCATGCTTTTCAGCTCATCACCCTTATTCAGAGTGTTCCCTCACCACCCCGAGTCCTTGTCAGTTTTGAAGAGGTGGGATGTACATGGAGCAGTAAAGAGACTTACTCCCTTTACTCCCCTGTCTGGAAAGGTTAGAGTCTTGCCCTCAAACACTGTTTGAAGGTGGAAACCAAGTGAGCAAACACACTGTACAAAATAAAGAGAAGCATCATGGCATATTAAAAATGGTAAATGTAAAACACTGAGGAATACCAGTCATTTTCTAGTTAGTTAACAAACCTGTTCACGCAGAACTGTGCAGGCAAAATCTCTGCTGTGTCTTCCACTCTTCTCCACTTCACCAGTGCTTCAGTTTCAGCATTTTCTTTCGGTTTAGTTCTATCCATAACCTTTACAAAGGATCAAATAGTAAATGTTTCTTTTATGTCATTTTTAGTATAATTTCCCAAGCAAAACAGTAGTATAAGCATAACCAGTAGGGGTGGGACCCTGGGACAATTACCGGATACCGGATTTACCGGTTTCCGGTTCTCAAAGAACCGGATTCTCGGATTAAATCTGGTATCCGGTACCGGTTTTATTTCATTGATTTCAATGGGGCACTGTGTCCCCATTGAAATCAATGAAATACAATTAATTCCTCCCCCCTCCCCCTCCCAGGCTGCGCGGGTGGAAGGGGGGACACCCCCCACCCACCCTGCCCAGCCTGGATTTTTGTTAAAAAAAGAGCCCACCCCCCAGCACCAGTGGCCGCGGCGTCCCCGCAGCCGCCGGTAAGTATAGACCTGATCCCTGGGGGGGGTGTTTAACACCCCCCCAACCCCCCAGGGATCACCCCTACTAAAGTTGAGTGCTTTACCTTTGTGGAGCTCCGGGTGCGGCGGCGGCGGGCGGTCCGGCGGCCTCAGCGCCGGCTGTGGCTGCCGGCGTCAGAGACGCTCTAGGCCTTCCGGGGAAACCCGGAAGTTCCCCGGAAGGCCTAGAGCGTCTCTGACGCCGGCAGCCACAGCCGGCGCTGAGGCCGCCGGACCGCCCGCCGCCGCCGCAGCTCCCAAAGGTAAGCGGCAAGCGCACTGTAGGGGTGATCCCTGGGGGGGGGGGGTGTTAAACACCCCCCCCAGGGATCGGGTCATACTTACCGGCGGCTGCGGGGACGCCGCGGCCGCTGGTGCTGGGGGGTGGGCTCGCCTCTCCTCGCCTCTGGGTCTTTTCTTTACTCTTTTTTTTAAAACAAAAATCCAGGCTGGGCAGGGTGGGTGGGGGGTGTCCCCCCTTCCACCCGCGCAGCCTGGACTTGGGGAGGGTTTTTTTTTTTTTTACTTTTTTGGTGGGACTTACATTGCAGCCATTCATTTAAATGGCTGCAATGTAAAAAAATCCGGTACCCGGAATCCGGTAACAGGACCGGATTTACCGGGTTGAATCCAATAATGCCGGTATGCCCAGTACCGGCATTATCGGATTCCGGATTTACCGGTATTCCCACCCCTAATAACCAGGTAAGTATGTTTTATAAACAAGTTTGACTCTTTTTTGGAAATAGATAAAATGATTTTACATAATTTTAACTTCTTAGTGTAGAAATATATCATTTAGTAGAGCATTAAAATTTATAACAGAAGTTCTTTACATAACAATAAATCAGGAGTTATTAATGTACACAGTACTGAGTTCTAGCTGAACAAAAGCCTTCTGCAGGTCACCAGGTCCAACTCCCTTACCAGAGAGAGCTGCTGTTACCTGGCATCTTATAAAGACAGAAATATAGAATACAACCCCAATCCAGCAAATCATTTATGCTTGACGTTAACACTAAGCACACAAGGGGTCCATCTGAACTCAACAAACCTACTCATGTATTTAAAAGTAAACAAATGTTTGAGTGCATTTCTGGATTTGAGTTGACAGTTTTTGCCTCAGTACATTTCTGTAATGTAATACTTTCAAGTAGTAGGATTTAACCTCTTGCCCTCATTCAATCAAAGAAAAGAATACAGTACTTACAGAGCTATGACTGTCCATATTTACTTCCTTTCCTGTAACACACAACATACTTAAAACATTTAGGAACGGGCATCATTATTCAATTTTAAAAATATCTACTAAAGTGAAATTCAAATTCATAGCATTAAACAGCTTAGGAGGACAATTTGGGGCTTATGTAATCCATATTCAAATTGAAAATTAAAATACTGAAAACAGATGTGACGTCACCAGGACAGATGGCTGACTAAAAACGGCCATAGTTTCTGGAGCATTAAACGGGTTATGGATGTCTGTGGATTATGCCAGCTTTCCCTTGGAGCTCTGTCTTTAAACTACACACTACCATGCAGATCCACCCATCACAGTGAGGCTAGGGCAAGAGAAAGGAGCAGTACATTAACACACACAGCAGATCTGATACACAGCCCACAGACAAGGGGTAACCCTTATAAAAAGGCACATGGAGGGAGCACTCAATTCCACCCATGAAGGCCATCCATGGCAGCTATCGTGGATGGGATGGGTGCTGTGCTCCACCACTTCTTGCTGGCCGCTGAGGTGTTAGTCTTTTTAACCACTTCATCAGAAATAGGGTCATAGTGAGACATCGGTGAATGGGACAATGGTCTGGGGACCCACTTGCTCAGGAGGCTCCCAAATAGCTTTGGCTTAGATTTATTAAATTCTAAAATGTCTTATTCTAATACCACCACAACACAATATACATACAAGAAAGTAAAGTCCATGTTCTAATAACTCATTTTTATTACCAGTCCATGTTACTCCTCTAAGCTGAAAGACCCTGCAAGCTATTAGCTTTGTTTGTTTAAGAATATAACATAAGTAGTTCCATGCTGGGTCAGACTAACAGTCCATCTAGCCCAGCATCCTGTCTCCAATACGGGCAATTTCAGTTATTTGTGACCTATTTCCTGTTATTCACTCCCAGCCACTGACCAACTTAACTATCGGTGTTTTCAGATAAGACACTCTCCACCCACTATACATGTTGCAGGGCTCCAGTGTTGCCCTATGGGTGCCCATGTATAGTGGGTGGGAGGTGGGTGGGGAGTGTCTTGTCTGAAAATGCCCTAAGAGCCATTTATGGACCTAACAATTTATCCAATCCTTATCGAATGATAAAGAGTCTGAAAGACAAGCCATATGAGGAAAAGCTGAAAGGATTTGGTATGGTTAGCCTACAAAAAAGATACTTCCTCACACATTTCCCTTCAGTTTTTTGCTTCACTTTTATCCTTTTTCTCAATTTCTAAATGTGGGTGCATGGAACCTAAGTCGTGAGTACACTATGCGAGACTGTACAGACTTTACTGCTTACATGGTACACAAGTTCACTTACAATTTCCATGCTTTTTGGAGCATGAGTGAATTTTATAGTCTTAACTCCTTTCTTAAACTGAAGTTTTTTAATCTAAGAATTTCCCTATTTTTTGAAAGGAGAATGCACTAAATTCCCCCTTCAACTGCAGTGCCAACCTGATTTTGCTTGGCAGCCGAGTAGCCAGCCAGTGACTTTCCCAAACTTTGTCAGTTTCACTAGCAGGATTTAAAAAAACAAAAACACCTGGTAGTAACCTCATCAAATTCACTAGCAGGAGAAGAGAGATTGGAGAGGGAGATTGCTTTTCAGATACCTTCTGACTGGAGCATTTTCCTTGCAGCTCCGAGCTTTCCTTGTTACGCACCTGAAGGAATTCTATTCAATTCATGTACAATTCCTCATTGCTAATAAAACAAGTTCTCTCCTGACTCTATCCCTTCTCCCAGTGAGTTTCCCTTTCAGCTCCAGCTTTGACGGTTTCACTGGGGATGGATCCACTGAGAGTGGATGACAGGTGTGGGGAAGATTGCTTCAAAGACCCCTCCTTTTGGAGTTTCCGTTACAGCCGGATATTTGTCACTTACATGCCTAAAGGAATTCTATCCAAGACATATAAAATTCTCAATGTATGTAACACATGCAGTCTCTCTCTTGACTCTGTCCCTTTGCCAGGAAGGGGGGGGGGGAAGAGTGAGGGAGCCATGGAGGAGAAATGGAAAAATAGTGATTGGGACCTCAAACCCATCATTCCATTCAGCTCCTCATCATTCCAGCTGCTCCCACTTAGCTGTTACATGTCATTCCACCCAGCCTCCCCCATTTCAGATGCTCCCAATAGCCTATTACCCACCATTCCACCCACTCCCCTCTCATTTCAACCATTCCTGAAGACCTCCTACATATCATTCCACCCTAGAACTCCGATTCTAGTCATTCCATCTGGCTTCCTAACCCAGTCCCTCATCACTCCAACCACTCCTGGTGCCCTCCTACCCATCATTCCATCCAGTACCCTGTCATTCTAGTTGATTGTAATGGTGTAATGGTCCCATATTTATTTATTTATTTGTTTATATTTATTAGCTGCCACCTCATGCCCATGGCATCTCGGGGTGGCGTACAACATAAAATAAGTAAATAAGACAACAATAAAACACAACAAATAAAAACATTTAAAAACCCATCTAAAAACCCCCACTAACCCCCCCCAATTTTAATTATCCCAACCCACCCTCCCCTTGTATGAAGGCCTGGGAGAACAGCCAAGTCTTGCAGCACCGGTGGAAGGCCAACAAACTTGGGGCCAGTCGGGCTTCCTCCAGGAGGGAGTTCCACAACTATGGTACAGCCACCGAGAACGTCCTTTGCATTGTGGCCCCCCGTTTTACACAGGGGACCTCCAAGAAGGCGCCCCCGGCGGACCGCAGGAGTTGTTCTGGGGCACAGAGGGTAATGCGGTCCCTGAGGTATGAAGGGCCAAGACTGTGTAGGGCCTTATAGGCCAAAACCAACAGCTTGAATCTGGCTCGGTACACTATAGGCAGCCAGTGCAGCGTGTGGAGCATGGGGGATGATGTGCTCCTGCCAGCTCATCCCTGTAAGGAGACGAGCCGCCTAATTCTGCACTAGCTGCAGCCTCTGAACCAGCATCAAGGGAAGCCCCACGTAGAGTGCGCTGCAGTAGTCCAGTCTCGAGGTGATGAAGGCATGGATGATGGTGGCCAGGTCGAGTCTGGAGACATATGGATTATTTATTTATTAAAAATTTGTATCCTGCCCCTCCTGCTCACAGGGCAGCCCGGGGTGGTGAACAGCAGCAATAAAAGTTTAAAACAGTTAAAAACACAATAATGCAGGGGAAAAAGACCCTACCCCCTCTCACCAGATGCAGCCTCCACACCAGATACAGCTAGCGGAAGGCAGTTTTAGTCACTGCCTCCACCTGCCAATCCAGGCAGAGATCCGAGTTCAACAATACCCCCAGACTCCGAATCTGCTAGGCTATGGGAAGGCGGACCCCCTCTATGAGGGGAGCAGACACCTCCTTCACCCTACCCACCACCATCACCTCCATCTTATCAGGATTGAGCTTCAGTCTGCTCTGCCGTAACCAATCCGCCACGGCCTCCAAACATTGGGACAGTACTGAGACGGCAGGACCTGGGTCAGTTGAAAAAGAGAGGTAAAGCTGGGTGTCATCAGCATATTGGTCGCATCGCGCACCAAACCCTCTCACAATCTCTCCCAAGGGAGAGATTACACATTAAACAATAATGGAGACAGAATGGAACCTTGCGGAATGCCACATTCCAGGGCCCGGGGGCTAGATGACTCAGCCCCCAGGACAACCCGCTGGCTTCTCCCTGAGAGGAATGAGCGGAACCACTCAAGGACAGTCCCATGCAGACCCCCCAGGGCTTGCAATCATCTCAACAGCAGCCCATGGTCCACTGTATCAAAAGCGGCTGAGAGATCTAGTAGGACCAAAAACGTTGAGCGTCCTGCGTCCATCTCCTGGTGGAGATCGTCCGTCATGGCCACCAATGCCGTCTCTGTACCATAGCCGGGATAGAAATGGGTCAAGGAAACCGATGCCATCAAGATGCACCTGGAGCTGCAGTGTCACCGCCCGTTCAATAACCTTCCCTAAAAAGGGAAGATTAGAGACAGGTTGGTAGCTGGTGAGTGTGTCCACATCGAAAGATGGCTTCTTCAGCAGGGGGCGCACCATGGCCTCCTTGAGACCGAGGGGCAGCCTTCCCTGCCGAAGGGAAGGCATTACCCTCGCCAGCACCATCCCCATAAAAACTGTACAGTGGATTTTCAAAAACTAAATGCAGGGGGGGAAAGTAGTCAAACTAGAATTTTATAGCATCCCTACATGTCCAAATACTTCCCAGAAATCTAGCATTTTAAACTCCTATAACTCAGTTGTTTCTCAGCTAAATTTCTGTATATTTTGCCATTGCTAACTAAATAAGCATTTAAACTCCTACAACACAAAGGGTTTAATATTAAAATTGGGCATGGATGATATGACTAATTTGGCTTTACTTTTCTATAATTTACATAAGGTGTGCTAACAATTTGATGTTTCATCCAGGGCCCTCCAAGCCTTGCTACGACACTGATCAGAAGTTTGAAAGATGCGCTACTTGCTCCAACTGTCATTGTTCTTAAAGACTGTGTGTTGGCCTGCACACTAAAGTTGACTAAACTATCACATAACTGTGTAAAGGGTAATGTCAGTAAGTAGAATAAAATGTAGTACTGTTTGGAACCTGGTATGTTTTGAAAAATTGCATTGTGCTCTTTACATGTGGCAGCTATGCCATGTTATATATTGTAGTTCAATATTTCTTAACCATGATGTTGTAAACTTACCAAAAAGTATATTTTGCTGGCATGAACTGAATTCTACATACATAGTGCACACATAGGGATATGGAACAAGAAATGTGCTCCCATGCTTGAATCCTAGTTTTGATACTCTCTCCCATTTACTTAAATCTGGATAGTGCAGTTAAGATTTTAAAAGTCAGCAGTAAAAGTGATTGACAGGTTCTCATTAATACCAACAAAACACCTAAAAATGTAGTTATTCTATTTATATTTTAGTACAGCGGTGGGCAAAGTTCCCAAGCACAAGTCACATATAAAAATGTTCATATGTCTGTGAGCCACAAGTTGCATTACATCAGTCACGGCTCCCCTTGATCCCAGGGACAGGGCAGTGTGGTTTCCCCAAAATCCACCCCCTTCACATCAAAGCTCTGGCTCCCAGGCAGTCTGGTGTGTTTGGGCAGCAGCCATAGCGGTGTAGGGCATGCTCCCCCTTCTTCCACAGCCCCTATGAGGATCCAGTGGCTGAAACAGCAGCTCAGCTTCTCTTGCTCCAGAGAGAGCTGCATAGACATGCCCCCCAGGCAGCCACTTCTGGCAAGAGCCACAGTACAGGTGCTCAAAAGGCTTCTGAGCCACCACTTGCCCACCTCTGTTCTAGTAAACAGAGTGGAGGAACATGAGAGGCACACACCACATTACAGGGAACCATTAATGTTTTCAAAGGAGTATCTCTTTAAAAGGAGACAAAGTGTATGCACACTTTGGCCCTAAATACCCCCAAATGGATACAGTGCTAATCCTGGGCTGCTTCAGTCTTCTGGGAGGAAAGACCAACGCCAGTTCCTTTCTACACAATTTAATCTCTTGTTACTCCAGCTCCTTTAACTTAAGCAGCAGAAACATCTTTTAGAGAGAAAATCTCTGGTTTTCATCTGCAAAAAAACCAATCCTAGAGTATCATTACAAGCAGGTGGTCCAAAGTGGGATCTGAATCTGTAGACCCCCAAATCCTTGGATGAATTTCCCCAGGAGGAGGGCAAGTGCCTGGTGCTAACATTATGTGTGCAAGTGGTTGGCATCTGTACCTCCTTTGACAGGGCCAGGAGAGGGGTAATTTCTGGCATAAGAACAACTAATCATTAGCCAGAGTAAAGATAGCTAAGACTGTGGCCACATTCCCCCTACCTTCTTCAGGGAGTTCGAAGCCAGCACGTTTTCTTCCCAACTCAGACTTTCATTTTTTAGAAGTGCCCCTGTACACTGTATGTTCTTTGTGTGTGCCATGTGTCCTATGGGGGGGGGGGGGGACCGTGTTATGTATTACATTAGTTGGACTAGATGATCCTTGAAGCCCTTCCAACCCTAAAGTTCTATGATTAGTTTGGTTAAGTATTAAGAAAAACCTTGTAACTCTGAGAACTGTTGGGCAATGGAATAAGCTGTACAGGGGGTTGTGGAGTCTCCTTCCTTGGAGGTTTTCAGAACTCAGCTGGACAAGCATCTGTCCATGATGCTGTAGACAGGGATAACCTGACTTGAAGCAGGCGATTGAACTAGATGGCCCTTGACGTACTTTCCAACCAAACAATTCTATGATTCTATATGGTGGTCTAAAGGTTAAAGGCTCTGTCCCCAAAGAGGTTATGTCAGGCTGATCTGAATTTTCTGTTCTATGAAAAATTCCAAACCCCCAACGATAATTTTTGTCCAGAGTTGTGAGACAAGAAATCAAGGTTTTGAGAATTCCTGTCAAAACAGAAAAATATGGACTGAAGGAGTGAAATGGTAGGACTTCCTCCTGCACCCCCGCATTACCCTCCTCAGCACCCAGACAGAAGCCACAGGCATGGGAGGTGGATATGCCTCCAGCTGTTTTGATCCAGAGGATGAGGGCCAGGAAGGAAGGGATTGCCTGGCCCAGCCCACTTACCTCCTGGGGAGAGAGAGAGCTGGGGATTTCCACAGCCCAATATGCTCCAAGAAGGAAAACAAAGATTCCTTATTTATTTATTTAATAGATTTCTACCCCGCCCCTCCTGCAAAGCAGCCCAGGTCGGCTTCCAACAATAAAATACAATAAAAACAGTTTAAAACATTTCATGACAATAATATTAAAATAGGGCTAAATAATATATAATAAATAACAAGTCAGGTGGGGGAGCTAAAAAAACAACACCCTCCCCTCAGGCCTGGGCGAACAGCCAGGGTTTGCAACTTCGCTGGAATGTCAACAGCCTAGGGGCCAGGCGAGCTTCCTCCAGAAGGGAGTTCCAAAGGCGTGGCCACCGAGAATGCCCTCTCCATTGTGACCCCCCGCTTAACACGGGGGACCTCCAAGAAGGCACCCCCGGCAGACCGAAGGAGTCACTCTGGGGCGCGGCGGTCCCTGAGGTATGAGGGGGCCAGACCGTGTAGGGCTTTATAGATCAACACCAAAACCTTGAACCTGGCTCAGCATGCTATTGGCAGCCAGTGCAGAGTCTGGAGCACAGGTGTAATATGCTCCCGACGGCCCGTCCCCGTAAGGAGACGAGCGGCCGCATTCTGCACTAGCTGCAACCTCCGGACCAGGAACAAGGGAAGCCCCACGTAGAGCGCGTTACAGTAGTCTAGCCTCGAGGTGACAAAGGCATGGATGAGGGAGGCCATCTCCAGGCCAGAGACGAACGGATGCAGCCTACGCACCAGATACAACTGGCAGAAGGCAGCCTTAGTGACTGCCTCCACCTGCCTCTCCAGGCGCAGGTCTGCGTCCAATATCACCCCCAGACTCCGGACCTGCTGAGCTATAGGAGGGCGAACCCCCACGATCAGGGGGGCCACTACCTCCCTCGCTCTTCCCACCAACATCACCTCCATCTTATCGGGGTTGAGCTTCAGTCTGCTCTGCTGCATCCATTCCGCCACAGCCTCCAAACACTGGAATAGCAATGAGACAGCAGGGTCTGGGTCAGTTGAAAAGGAGAGGTACAGCTGAGTATCATCAGCATATTGGTGACACCGCACCC
>QEPC01010218.1:1306523-1320018 GCA_003113815.1 Sphenodon punctatus
TACTGGAGGTATTAGCATGTGCACTCAGACAGGATAAGAAAATAACAGGTATTAAAGTTAAAGATACAGAACACAAGGTGGCGCTATACGCTGATGACGCCTTATTATTCATAGCCGAACCAGAGTCATCACTGCCACCACTACTGCAGCTAATAAAAGACTTCAGCCAAGTGTCAGGTTATAAGTAATTTAGAAAAGTCATTTGCATTGATATACGCTCCTACAAAGCAGAGACAGGAGGTCCTAAAAAGCATGGTTCCCTTTTTGCTCACAAACAAAGGTTTCAAATACTTAGGTATTATGTTAACAAAATACCCTGAGAATTTATATAAAGAAAATTTCCCAGCAACACTAGTGCAGTTAGAAAGAGATGCACAGAGATGGAAAGGTTTAGCCTGCTCGTGGATGGGCAGAAGTAACTTATTTAAAATGATTGCTCTGCCAAAATTACTGTATAAAATGACATCATTGCCATTGACACTGCCAGAGAGCTTCTTTATGCAAGTAGATAAAATACTTCAAAAACTAATATGGAAAGATCAAAGACCTAGAATTGCCAAGCATACTCTATACTGCCCCAAAAGAAGGGGAGGACTAGGTGTGCCCAACATCAAGTTATACCATAGGGTGGCACAGCCTGCTCCTATAAATAAATGGTACTTTAACTCAAAGCAGAACAATTGGGTTGAAATTGAGAAGGAGAATCTAGGAATCAGTTCATTCCTGGAGGTTCTAGTAGATGAAGGTAAAATAGACCACAAAAAATGGAATAAACATCCATTTGCAAGGGGAGCCTTACAGGCATGGAAACAGATGCACAAAAAAATGAAAACAAAGGTGATGGCATCACCCTTCTCATCAATTGACAGGGTAACATTCAAACAAAAACACATAGCAGTCAAATTAAGGAGACAGCTCAGAGTTCATGGAATCACACGAGCAGAACAACTATTTACACCAGTGGGATTCAGGAACATAGAGTACCTAGAAACACTCATGAAGGAAAAAGTAGATTTTTTGCAACATGCACAATTAAAAAGTTATTTTACTCAGAGAAATGTCATTTTAGACTTCCAAAGAAAACCAATTGGATTAGAGAAAATACTTCTAGACCATGAGACAAATAAAGGAATCCTCAGTAAAGTATACGGAGCCTTACAAGAGGTGGAATATAAAGAGTCATTGGGAATATGGAGTAAATGGGAAAGGGACCTCAAAATTAAATTGGATAAAAAAGCAAAGGAACAAGCCAGGAATTATGTTTTTGAAAAATTCAAATCATTAGATACACAAGACACCATCCTAAAATTATTTTATAGATATTACATAACACCAAATAGGGAAAGACATTGGGACAAGAAAAGCACAGGTGCTTGTTGGAGGGGATGTGGAAATCAGGGTGACCTGATACACCACTGCTGGAGCTTCCCACAGATTTTAGACTTTTGGAAAGGGATATGGAAGTTTTATTCAAGAAATAATTGGGGTTTGCCTCCCTTTCACAGCAGAAGTGGTTATACTGGGGCATTCTTTGAATAAATTAACAGATGAGAATCAAGGAATGGCAGTAAGGGAATGCTTGGTGGCAGGATTATATGCAATAGCAAGAAATTGGAAGGGAGATATAAAGCCTCTGAAACAAGATTGGGAAAAAAGAATGTGGAATAATATAGTTATGGAAAAGACTGGCAGAGTTAAATGGAATGGTACAAGAATTTATGAATAAGTGGGCGGAAATCTACAAAGTATTAAGTGAAGATCATTCTGATCAAAAGATAAACCAACAACTGGTACTATGAACAGACGAAGCATAAACATCACAGAAGAAGAAAACCCTGAGAACTTTGAAAATAATGGACAACATGAACAGCAATATTTACAATATTTGATTTATTCGGTTTATTAAGATGTAAAATGCGATACTGGGGTGGGTAGGGGGGTGGGCAGGATTTATACAAAAGCGATAAAGGAAATTTGTCCTTTGGTTGTATATATGTTGAAGGAAACAATAAAACACTTGAAAATTTAAAAAAAAAAAAAAAAAGAAGCCATCCAACCAACAGACTCCAAAACTGCATATGAGCTGGGCTAGAGTTATTGGTTTAGTTTCTCCTGCAGCCCGATAGATGCAGCCAGTGCAGGTGGTGTCAGCAACCGTAGCCTGATGGGTATATCAGTGTCCAATGTGAGGGGGAAGGTGATTAATATTTCAACCCACTTTCAACCCCTCTGTGCTGTAAAAAATTTGCAAATACCTTGCTAGTTACTAAGAAAACAGGACTGTATATAAAGTAGTACCTTAGTTAAAAAGCTTGGTCTCTCTTAACTCAGTCATATGGATCTACTTTAAAATGACCCTCCCCTGACCTTTGGCTAAGTAAGTAGTCCAGAAAGCTCCAAAGAAATCACGCTCAGGAAAAAGTATCCCAGTTCTATAGTTACACTAGCAGTAAAGATTTTTTTATCTTGGTATATACTGCCATGGGAAAAATAAATATATAAATGCAGTAACTTAGTCATTTTCTTACTGGCATCTGAATCCTCAAATTTTCCATCTCTTCTAATTCTAGAAGACTAATGTTTTTTGTAAATTTGGCAGAATTTAGGCTTCAATCTTTTTTATTAGGTTTTCCTTCCCTAAGAATGGCAGCCAGAGATTTGATTGAGAAAGATAAGTAAACATGTGCCTAGTTAACCAGTTCCATGGAATAAGAGTAAGGATGATGCTCTAGAGGGAACATGTTGCCCAGACTTGCAATTTGAGTCCTTGATTCCTTAAAATGTAAAATTGTGAGACTTCTAATCAAACAGTGAGAATCTGAGCCCGCTTGTTTGTGGATCTTCCAGATACGTGACCGGGGTGGGGAAAGGGGCTTGCGTGGACTTACACACAACCAAGGTTCACCCTGTCCAGGGCAAGGAACAATCATGGGGAAAATGCCCGTCAGGACAGTAGGGTGGCCCTTGCCTCTAATTAAAGAGAACAGGCATCTATCATCATTGGGCGTCACTGATCCAGGGGAACCAAGGTCTGCCCCAGAATACACTCGCTCACACATACCAGGTCTGAAGGGCAGGGGCCAAACAGTGGGGTCATGGGGTAGGATGTGAAAGGGGGGGGACCCCACGAAGAAGGGAAGAAGGGCACTCACCTGGGACAGGAAAGATTCCACAGAAGGAGGGGGAAAAGGGACAGGGGCTCTCACACACCTCAGCCTCGCTCCAATGCAAATATTGACTCACGCTTGGGAAGAGAAGGCTCTGGGAAGGCTCACGCTCATGGGGCTATAGAATCACGCTCTCCAGGGATACACACTCGCATTCGTTCGTCAGATTCGCCGCTAGGCTCAGGAAAGGAGGGGGGCGGTTTCTCCGAATCACCAGCACCACCTTCCTTTATACTGCATACCCCACCCCTGTGCACGCCCGCAGGCACTCTGAGCATCGCAGCGGGGGTGGGGGAAGCCCTAGGCTCTGAATCATGGCGGGGAGACATGATCTTGGGCCACGGCCCCACCGCGGGTGCTAGCAACGTCAGCGGGGGCAGAGCAAGCACCGGAGGAACCCGCAAGGAGCTTGTGGAGGGTTGGGGGTCCCCGGGAGAGCCCCGGGGAACCCTCCAAGGGGGGAATCCCCCGCCGCAGCCTCTCACTGACAGTACCCTCCCCCTCGAGGCCGCCGGCCGCCAGTCCAAGAGGGCCCAGGCTTAAGGGGGTGTTGAAGATGAAAGGCACAGATGAATTGGGGGGCGGACACATGGGAGGCAGGCTCCCAGGAGCGTTCCGAGGGGTCATAGCCAACCCAGTTTACTAAATAGTGGAGGCAACCCCTTACGACCTTGGAATCGAGTATTGCTCGAACCTCGAACTCAGGGCCAGCAGCCGTACTCTCAACAGGTCCGGGCAATGTGGCTGGGTCGGGCACATGGGTGGAACTGGCCTTTTTTAACAGGGAGATGTGGTATGTGGGGTGGAGATGGGGTGGGAGTTGCATGTGTAAGTCACTTTGTTGACTTGGCGGAGTACTGGAAATGGTCCAATGTATCTAGCATCTAACTTTGGGGAGGGACGGACTGACGGGTAGTGACGACTGTCAATCCATACTAGGTCCCCAGGGTGAAGAGGGGGAGCTTCACGACGGTGCTTATCGGTCTGCCTTTTGTAGCATTGGCGCGCTTTTTGCAGGACTCGGCGGGCTATGACTTGAGCTTCTCAGATTTGTTGGGTGAGCACTCCTGTGGCTGGAACTACGGCTGCAGGCGTTTCTACGATGCCGATGTGAGGGTGGAACCCGTAGGTTACATAGAAGGGGGCATTTCTGAGTGAAGCGTTTGGGGCATTGTTATAGGTAAATTTGGCTAAAGGGAGCCAGGTATACCAGTCGTCTTGTAAATAGTTTACATAACATCGCAAGTATTGCTCCATATTCTGATTCACGCTCTCAACTTGGCCGTTTGCTTGTGGATGGTACGCAGTCATTGGTTTCAAGTCAACATGAAGGGAGTGAAAAAGTGCCTTCCAAAATTTGGAGGTAAACTGTGTTCCTTGGTCGCTGAAGATTTCGAGGGGACACCCATGAAGTTTAAGAACGTGATGGATAAAGAAGAGCCATGCGTTTCGCCGAGGGTAGTTCCTTGCAGGCGATGAAATGGGCTAGTTTAGTGAAATGATCCACTACGACTAAGACTATGGTGTACTGATGTGAGGGTGGCAATTCCACCACAAAATCCAGCCCTATCCACTGCCACGGCCCCTGTGGCTGTGGGAGGACTTGTAAGAGCCCCTCAGGGGCGCGGTGTGGTATTTTCATTCATGCACAGGTGGCGCAGCTGGACACATGCTGCCAAACATCACGGTCCAGGGTGGGGCACCAAAATGAGCATTGAATCAACTGTTGCGTTTTTTCGCTTCCAATATGTCCTGCGGTAGGGGCTTCATGGTGCACCCATAGGATGTGAGGTTGGCACGAGGGGGGCACTATTATCCGCCCCTGAATAATCTGAAGTGTCTGCCGTTGGGGCCTCTCCGGGAGGCAATTCTCGCTGGGTATCCTCGTGAAGGTCCTTAAGAGACAGGTAGTTTGCTGCAAAAGTCCTTTTTTCTAGAATAAGTTTCAGAGGTAGAGGTTTTGTTGGTTGTTCCTCATGATAACGGGAAAGGGTATCGGCTAACACCTGTAGCCAACCTGGGTGATAGCGGATACAAAAGTCAAAGCGGGCAAAAAACAAGGCCCATCGCGCATGTCGTGCGTTGGTGATGTATGCTGTTTGAAGGAAGGTTAAATTTTTGTGATCCGTTACCACGATAACGGGGTGTTGCACCCCTTCTAAGTAGTGTCACCAGGCCTTGAAGGCTACCTTGATAGCAAGAAGTTTGCGATCCAGAATGGAATAGTTGCACTCTGCGGGTGTGAGTTGCCGCGAGTGGTATGCGCAGGGTAAAGGGGTATCCGCATCCATGGTGGGTTGTAAGAGCACTGCTCCGATGGCCCGTCCTGATGCATCAGCTTCCACATAGAAGGGTTTCGTGAAGTCTGGGTGCTGCAGCAATGGGGCGGTGGTAAAAGCTCGCTTGAGGAAGTCGAAATTGCATTGTTGTTCTGCTCCCCAGTGATAAGGTTGGTTCTTTTTTAACAGTTGCGTTAGAGAGGATGTTATTTCAGCATAATTAGGGATGTATTGACGATAATAATTCGCGCTTCCTAGAAAGCGCTGCAATGGTTTCACGGCATTGGGCGGGGGTCAGTGGCGCAGAGTTTCCACCTTTTGAGGGTCCATCATCACCCCTGCTGGACTAATGATAAACCCCCCAAAACTCACTGTGGTTAGGTGGAAGGAACACTTCTCCCTTTTACAATAGAATTTACTGAGTCTCAAATACCGCAACACTTCTCGTACCTGCTGCATTTGCTCTTCCAAGGTCAGGGAATAAATGAGAATATCATCGAGATATGCAATGACATATATATCCAATATGTACCGAAATATGTCATTAAAAAGGTGTTGAAATGCGGCTGGGGCATTGGCCAAGCTGAACGGCATCACACAGTATTCAAACAGTCCGTAGTGAGTGCGGAAGGCGTTTTTTCATTCGTCCCCTTGCTGCACCCTCAATAGATTATATGCCCCACGGAGGTCCAGTTTTGTGAAGAGCCGTGCCCCTTGTAACTGGTCCAGCAGCTCAGGGATGAGCGGGAATGGATATCTATTCTTGACCGTAATGCTCTTTAGGCCCCTGTAATCCACACATGGCCGCAATCCTCCATCCTTCTTGGCTACGAAGAAGATTGGGGCCCCAGTCAGGGAATTGGAGTGCCGGATAAAACCCTGTCGTAGGCTAGCTTCCAGGTATTCTCGCAGATCCTGAAGTTCTGGTGCTGCTAGTGCATATATGCAGTCAAACAGGGGCTCTGTCCCTGGGAGTAAGTCGATGGGGCAATTGTAGGGATGATGTGGGGGTAGTTCTATAGCTTGCACTTTGCTAAAAATATCCTGAAAATCTCGATAGGCAGCTGACAGTGGAGAATCCTCGGGGTCGGGTAAGGCCTTGGTCAGGGCACAGGCGGTTGCTATGGGTGCGGGGCGAATGCACCCCTGGGTGCAGTGTGAAGCTTTGAATCACAGCTGTTGAGTTGACCGAATAATGTGAGGGTCGTGGCGTTGCAACCAAGGTGCTCCAAGCACAATTTGAAACAAAGGGGTACATACCACATCAAATGTGAATTGTTCGTAATGGGTTCCAATGGCACATTCCAGGGGGTACGTGCAGAGCGTCACAGGTCCAGAAACTAAAGGGGATCCATCAATAGAGTGCACCGACTCCGGAGGGATCTTGGGTTGTGTGGGAATCAACCATTTAGCCACAAGGTGATTATTAATGAAATTGCCCGATGCTCCAGAATCCACCAGAGCCCAGGCTACTAAGGAGCCCCACGGGGACAGGCCCCTGTCCACCTTGGCCCCGCCTGCTTCCCGTCTCCCATCGATGAGGAAGGAGAGCAGGGCACTCCCCAATAAAGTGGGAAGGTTCTCCACAATAGTAGCAGGAGCGGGAAAACCTCTGCCGCTCCCGCTCTTCTTTGGACATGGGGCCTCGTGACACGCTGATCTGCATGGGTTCAGGGTCAGATGGTCTAGGGGGGGTTACCAATGGGAGGGGTCTAGGCAGGCCAGGACATAAATCCTGGTGTCTTTCGCGCTTCCGCTCAGTTAAGCACTCCTCTATCTGCAGGGTCAGGTTAGCTAGCGCTTCCCACGTATCTGGAAGATCCACAAAGGCCAATTGATCCTTTATCTCCTCCCCATATCCCCTACGAAACATCATTTTTAACACACTATTCGGCCATTGTAGTTCCAACGCCAGTTGTTGGAACTGAGTGATGTATTCCAACAACCCCCCCCCTTGGTCTGCCAAAGGGTCAAAATGAGAGCCTTGGCATCTCTAGTTCAATGGGGGTGGTCGAATAGAAACCTAAATTCTTTCACAAAATCCTCATACTTGGTAAGCAGGGGGCTGTCCCCTTTTAACAGGGTTGTGGCCCACTCTAAGGCAGTTCCACCCAGATTGCCAATAATAAAAGTCACCCTTTGCTCATCTGTCTGGTACGTGGCAGGCTGTATTTTAAAGGTCAACCAGCACAATGCCACAAATCCCTGGAAGGCATGCCTATCGCCGATAAATTTTTCTATATTAGGCCCCTTAGGCTCCCGTGGGCCCAGTGGGGGCACTACTGACACAGGTGGAGGTGGGGGGAGGCGCCACTGCCACCGGGGCCGGCCCCACAGGGGCCGCAGCCCCTTGTAGCTGTGATACCACTGCCGCCAAGTCTCCCTGCTTAGCCTGAAGATCTTTAACGTCCATGGCCAGGGACTGTATGGTGTGCACCAACTGGGATATTTCTTTAGAGATATCCATAAGGCTCTTAATCCCGTACCAGGGCCAAAAAAGGCTGGTGATTTGTGACCGGGGTGGGGAAAGGGGCTTGCGTGGACTTACGCAAGGCTCACCCTGTCCAGGGCAAGGAATGCTCATGGAGAAAATGCCCATCAGGATAGTAGGGTGGCCCTTGCCTCTAATTAAAGAGAACGGGCCTCTATCATCATGGGTGCACTGATCCAGGGGAACCAAGGTCTGCCCCCAGAATACACTCGCTGACATGTACCAGGTCTGAAGGGCAGGGGCCAAACAGTGAGTCACAGGGTAGGATGTGAAAGGAGGGGGGACCCCACGAAGAAGGGCACTCACCTTGGCAGGAAAGATTCCACAGAAGGAGGGGGGAAAGGGACAGGGGCTCTCACACACCTCAGCCTCACTCCAATCCAAATATTGACTCACGCTTGGGAAGAGAAGGCTCTGGGAAGGCTCATGCTCACGGAGCTATAGAATCGCACTCTCCAGGGATACACACTTGCACTCGTTCGTCAGATTCGCCGCTAGGCTCAGGAAAGGAGGGGGGCGGTTTCTCCGAATCACCAGCGCCGCCTTCCTTTATACTGCATGCCCCGGACCTGTACGCGTACGCAGGCGCTCTAAGTGTCACAATGGGGGCGGGGGAAGCCCTAGGCTCTGAGTCATGGCGGGGGGGCGTGGTCCTGGGCCGCGGCCCCGTTGCGGCTGCCGGCAGTACCAGCGGGGATGGAGCAAGCATCGGCGGAACCCGCAAGGAGCTTGTGGAGGGTTGGGGGTCCCCGGGAGAGCCCCGGGGAACCCTCCAAGGGGGGAATCCCCCGCCGCAGCCTCTCACTGACAGTACCCTCCCCCTCGAGGCCGCCGGCCGCCAGTCCAAGAGGGCCCAGGCTTAAGGGGGTGTTGAAGATGAAAGGCACAGATGAATTGGGGGGCGGACACATGGGAGGCAGGCTCCCAGGAGCGTTCCGAGGGGTCATAGCCAACCCAGTTTACTAAATAGTGGAGGCAACCCCTTACGACCTTGGAATCGAGTATTGCTCGAACCTCGAACTCAGGGCCAGCAGCCGTACTCTCAACAGGTCCGGGCAATGTGGCTGGGTCGGGCACATGGGTGGAACTGGCCTTTTTTAACAGGGAGATGTGGTATGTGGGGTGGAGATGGGGTGGGAGTTGCATGTGTAAGTCACTTTGTTGACTTGGCGGAGTACTGGAAATGGTCCAATGTATCTAGCATCTAACTTTGGGGAGGGACGGACTGACGGGTAGTGACGACTGTCAATCCATACTAGGTCCCCAGGGTGAAGAGGGGGAGCTTCACGACGGTGCTTATCGGTCTGCCTTTTGTAGCATTGGCGCGCTTTTTGCAGGACTCGGCGGGCTATGACTTGAGCTTCTCAGATTTGTTGGGTGAGCACTCCTGTGGCTGGAACTACGGCTGCAGGCGTTTCTACGATGCCGATGTGAGGGTGGAACCCGTAGGTTACATAGAAGGGGGCATTTCTGAGTGAAGCGTTTGGGGCATTGTTATAGGTAAATTTGGCTAAAGGGAGCCAGGTATACCAGTCGTCTTGTAAATAGTTTACATAACATCGCAAGTATTGCTCCATATTCTGATTCACGCTCTCAACTTGGCCGTTTGCTTGTGGATGGTACGCAGTCATTGGTTTCAAGTCAACATGAAGGGAGTGAAAAAGTGCCTTCCAAAATTTGGAGGTAAACTGTGTTCCTTGGTCGCTGAAGATTTCGAGGGGACACCCATGAAGTTTAAGAACGTGATGGATAAAGAAGAGCCATGCGTTTCGCCGAGGGTAGTTCCTTGCAGGCGATGAAATGGGCTAGTTTAGTGAAATGATCCACTACGACTAAGACTATGGTGTACTGATGTGAGGGTGGCAATTCCACCACAAAATCCAGCCCTATCCACTGCCACGGCCCCTGTGGCTGTGGGAGGACTTGTAAGAGCCCCTCAGGGGCGCGGTGTGGTATTTTCATTCATGCACAGGTGGCGCAGCTGGACACATGCTGCCAAACATCACGGTCCAGGGTGGGGCACCAAAATGAGCATTGAATCAACTGTTGCGTTTTTTCGCTTCCAATATGTCCTGCGGTAGGGGCTTCATGGTGCACCCATAGGATGTGAGGTTGGCACGAGGGGGGCACTATTATCCGCCCCTGAATAATCTGAAGTGTCTGCCGTTGGGGCCTCTCCGGGAGGCAATTCTCGCTGGGTATCCTCGTGAAGGTCCTTAAGAGACAGGTAGTTTGCTGCAAAAGTCCTTTTTTCTAGAATAAGTTTCAGAGGTAGAGGTTTTGTTGGTTGTTCCTCATGATAACGGGAAAGGGTATCGGCTAACACCTGTAGCCAACCTGGGTGATAGCGGATACAAAAGTCAAAGCGGGCAAAAAACAAGGCCCATCGCGCATGTCGTGCGTTGGTGATGTATGCTGTTTGAAGGAAGGTTAAATTTTTGTGATCCGTTACCACGATAACGGGGTGTTGCACCCCTTCTAAGTAGTGTCACCAGGCCTTGAAGGCTACCTTGATAGCAAGAAGTTTGCGATCCAGAATGGAATAGTTGCACTCTGCGGGTGTGAGTTGCCGCGAGTGGTATGCGCAGGGTAAAGGGGTATCCGCATCCATGGTGGGTTGTAAGAGCACTGCTCCGATGGCCCGTCCTGATGCATCAGCTTCCACATAGAAGGGTTTCGTGAAGTCTGGGTGCTGCAGCAATGGGGCGGTGGTAAAAGCTCGCTTGAGGAAGTCGAAATTGCATTGTTGTTCTGCTCCCCAGTGATAAGGTTGGTTCTTTTTTAACAGTTGCGTTAGAGAGGATGTTATTTCAGCATAATTAGGGATGTATTGACGATAATAATTCGCGCTTCCTAGAAAGCGCTGCAATGGTTTCACGGCATTGGGCGGGGGTCAGTGGCGCAGAGTTTCCACCTTTTGAGGGTCCATCATCACCCCTGCTGGACTAATGATAAACCCCCCAAAACTCACTGTGGTTAGGTGGAAGGAACACTTCTCCCTTTTACAATAGAATTTACTGAGTCTCAAATACCGCAACACTTCTCGTACCTGCTGCATTTGCTCTTCCAAGGTCAGGGAATAAATGAGAATATCATCGAGATATGCAATGACATATATATCCAATATGTACCGAAATATGTCATTAAAAAGGTGTTGAAATGCGGCTGGGGCATTGGCCAAGCTGAACGGCATCACACAGTATTCAAACAGTCCGTAGTGAGTGCGGAAGGCGTTTTTTCATTCGTCCCCTTGCTGCACCCTCAATAGATTATATGCCCCACGGAGGTCCAGTTTTGTGAAGAGCCGTGCCCCTTGTAACTGGTCCAGCAGCTCAGGGATGAGCGGGAATGGATATCTATTCTTGACCGTAATGCTCTTTAGGCCCCTGTAATCCACACATGGCCGCAATCCTCCATCCTTCTTGGCTACGAAGAAGATTGGGGCCCCAGTCAGGGAATTGGAGTGCCGGATAAAACCCTGTCGTAGNCGCAAGGAGCTTGTGGAGGGTTGGGGGTCCCCGGGAGAGCCCCGGGGAACCCTCCGAGAGGGGGGAATCCCCCACCTCGGCCTCCCGGTGACAGTTTGCTATTTTAAAGTAATGTTCACAGTGGTAGAAAAACTTGAAACATAAAACTGAAGAATACCTTAAAGGTTGAGAATCAAAGTAAATTTAATCCAAATTGCCTAGACCAAAACCTTCGGCTTAAGAAGCTCGTTAAGGCAGCATTACAAATTATACTCAAATGTTAACATGACAGTAAATTGTATGTTAAGGCAACTTTATTAAATATCAGACCAATCTATACATTTTTCTTTTCATTCATTAATTAAAAAAATGACAACTGAAATTAAGCTACTTATGTATGACTGAACAATACTTATATGTGATGAGGAATGTATACAGTTTAATTTCTGTCAAGGCGGAGAGTGGTTTTTATACTAGAGGAGTTCGAGACCATCATGTGGTTTATTATTTGAATATTTTAAGCATGTCATGCACAACCCAGTTGTGAGAATGTTTGGAGCCATCTCGAAGAACCTTCTTTACAAGGCAGCAACCTTCCTGATCACTCACATGAGGAGGAGTTGTTTGTAAACAAGCAGTTTTATCTCCCAGTCCGATAGGTGTCCTACTACCAGGCAGAGGCAGGTGAGGGAAGGGGACTCCCCTACCTACCTTCATTCCCCCTGCCCCCCTTCCCCGTGATCTGCCCCTGGACTCCCCTTCATTTTTTGTAATCACAGAACACACGTGTCGCTGAAGGAAAGCTAGAATGGTCACCAATCGGAAGTTTTTGTTCTACTGATTCCAACTGAACAACATAGGCACAGTTCAATGAGAGTTTGCTACCGCCTCAACTATAGAGGCACAACTATGGGTCTATAATATATATTTTTTTAACTTAAAAATGTATCATGATTTTGGGTCCTTCATTTTTTAATATTTTTGTTTTTTGAATATTTGGGGTTGGCAATCCTTCTCCTCTTCTACTGTACGACAGTCACAACAATGGATGCCTTTAGACAAACACCTGCTCACTGCTGCTCTGCCATGCCTCTGGGTGGCCCATCCATGCAAAGGCAGCACACCCTGGGGTGAAGCAGAGCAGGCGTGGAGCAGGTGCTGCCTGCTCCAGGCAAGGTCCACTCGCGATGCTCTGGAATAAACTGTGGGCATAACAGGGCATGTGGCCCCGGAGTAAGTCCTTTCAGGATCCACACTCCACAGAGGCCAGACTATGCAGAATCTTTACTGCTCACCTTTATTATCACCACCATTTACAGTTCATATACAGGGGCCCAGGCACCTCCCCCAAGGCCCAGCCTAGCTAGGCCCAGTCCTTCCCAGCCAGGTATCAAATCCCATTGCTCCATCCAGGGGTGGTGGGCCCTCTAGGACAGCAAGGGAAATGCCCCTCCTGGCCCCCCCAGGACTCCCCCAATCGGCAGCAGCTTAAAAAACAAAACAAAAACCTGGCTGTGTCGGCATCGCACTGAATGTGCGGAGCCACTTCGAAGAACCTTGTTTAGACAGGCAGAGATCTTCTGAAGGTTTCTGCCTCTGTAAACAAGGTTCTTCGAGGTGGCTCTGCACATTCTCACCCCCACCCCCTGAAGGCTTCCTAAGGAAGGCTTCCTAAGGAAGCCTTCAGGGTCAAAAGGGAGGCTGTCTCCCTTTATGTGGAGTGGGTGGCTAGAAAAGCCGCCCATTCCACATAAAGGGACCCTGAAATGCAAGAGTGCCACAGGGGGCACTCTTGCATTGCAGGGGCTGGGCAGAGGGAAAGTTCATATGGGGGCACCCAATAGAGGCACCCCCTGGTATGAACTAAGAGCTGCGCATGCGCCAGCAGCTCTCAGCCCCCTGCACAGGCTGGGAGCTGCTGACGTGCGCGCAGCTCTTAGCTTCCCTGAGTCCCCGCTGGATGCAGACGGTGGCGCTGATGACGAGAGGTCAGGACCCAGACCCACCATGGTTGGTAAGTAAATTGCGGGCCCCAGGGTGGGGGGGAGTGCGGGCATACGGGTGGAGTGGGGGGTACATGGGGGGCGAGTG
>QEPC01010218.1:1323364-1361781 GCA_003113815.1 Sphenodon punctatus
CTCCTGTCTCTCAGATTGTAAGCCCTAGGGGCAGGGACCGTGTCTATTTTATTACTTTGTAAAGTGCCAGGTACACTGCTGGCGCTATATAAATGTTTGTTAATAATAATAATATTTAAGCTTGATGTGCATGTAGACTGTGTTTTTTTCCATCCGATGTTAACCCTGGGAACTCCTTGCTGCTGGGTTATGCCATGCCACCGGCCTACCGTCCCTCTGGCTTTGCCTACCATCCTAGGTCCTAGGCCCGCCAGTCTTACTATCCCAGTGCCCCTCCAACATCAAAACCCACCAGCTGCCCCTGTCTCCATCATCTGGCTCAGGCTACCGGCTCAGTCACCTACACCCTTTAGGCTATACAGTTTTATCCCAGTTACCAGCTCAGTCACCTACACCCTGTAGCTTTCTCATGAGGCAGAGCCCTCCCTGGCTCCATGCCTCAGTCATCTTCTCCCTCTCTCAGAGCTCAACTTTCCAGCTCCTGGGCTGGTGTCAGCCACATCCAGCCCAGCTGGTTCCACTCAGGCCCAGGGGCTGGAGACTAGTCCAGCAGAGTCCCCTTAAGGTGCCATTCTGTGCCACCTCAGTAACCATGTCCCTAGGCCCATAATGCCGTACCTTAAAGTGGGGTTGTTTGTTTGCCTTCTGGTTTGAGGGCAAATAAGGCAGTCACTTTTTCAAGCTTTTCTCCACAATCACAAGGGCTAGAAAATGACTTAATAAAAACCCTAAAATTCTCAGTATTTTATCAGATCACAATTTCAGCCTTTAGAAATCCCTAAAATGGAGAGACTTTTAATTACATTGTGGGAGTTGGTAGTCTTGCAATACACATATTATAGACTGGAGAGAGTTGGGGAAGCAGGAGGAGACGATTACAACAAGCTGAGCCTGGGGGCAAGTAGGGTTGCCATACTTCCCCTTTAATCCTGGATGCTTATGAAAAATACATGGTGCAGGGCTGCATTGGTTCCAATGCAGCCCTGCACCATGTATTTTTCAGAAGCATCCTCGATTAAAGGGGAGGTCTGGTAACTCTAGGGACAAGAGAGGGGGGTATGGGAGGCCAGTCAGGAGAATCTGGGGCATGGGAAAGAGCATGGAGGAAGGAAGAGCATGGAGGTTTGGAAAGAGCAGAGGAACATGAATAGGAGAGGAAGGGGAAGAGGGTCTTGGGAAGAGGAGGAGGGGACCAAAGCAAGGAGGAAGCACAGAACTTAATGAGGAGACAGAGAAAGCCAAGGGAATAGTGCAGTCACATGAAGGAGGGGAAGCTGAAGAATGGAGGATGCAGGGTCATTCTCCATCAGCCTCTTCACACATTGGAAGGCCCTCAGCCCAGAGATGGGGAGGGATAGGCCATGTAACAGGGACTGATAGAGGAGATTGGTTAAGGCCAAAACTGCTTCAGGGAAGGGGAAGGAGCAGTAAAGTTACATCCAATTCAAGGTTCAATACTTTCCCAGAAAGAAGCAGCTTGCAAGTGGAGGGAACTATATACTGAGACAGTACTCCAGCAGTGGAAGCGTGTGTACATCCCCAAAGTGCACATTGAGTACTGAGCACACAGTAGGAACACCAGCCGTTCACATGGTTGTTGGGCAGGATATGGATACAGGGAACATGAGAACTCCTTTTCAGTCCAGAAGAACAGACCACCTCTTTGAGGACAAGTTCAGATTTCATCCATTCTCTTAAGCACAGTGAAATTACCATTGTGATCTCCTCCTAAAAGTTTATGGACATTGTCAATTTCAAAAGCATCCTAAGATTCTGCAGCCAAAACTGAATATCAGTCCAGATCATTAGTTAGTGTGAATTACAGAGCTCCATTAACTTAAACAATCATTAATGTCATCTGGGAATATCCTCTTCATAAAGTGATGACACAACACTAAATGGTCTGCCACAGATAAATTCACTGGATATTTTTTTAAACTGAGAAAAGGATACATGGAAATATGATGAAGTGTTCAGTTGTAAATGGATGCAAAGTTTCAAGGTTTCCAAGTATAACTCGAATGGCTTCCTGGAAGATTTAAAAAAAACAACAACACAGTACGGAGATGTATTAAACTATTAGCAGCAACGAGAACAGAAAGATTATTAGTGTTGTGTCTGTACTCACATATGAACCTGCCCTTGAGAACTGCTACCTGCTTTCCGAGAAAGACTATGGAGGAGAAGAGGGACTGCTCCTTTCTGTCTGAACCATGGGTGTTAACAAACCCATTGAATACTGGTATGTTTGTTGGCTGGGCCACCAGATGTTGCCCAGGATTGCTCCTGGGCATGTCTGTGATGAGCCCAGGCTATGATCCTGGAGACCTCTGGGAGCTGCGCTCCGCCTGACCAGGCCAGAGTGGGCTACAGCAGACCATTGCTGGCCAGGATAGTCAACGCCTCCCTTAGGGAGGGCAGTGTGCCGGACCGCCTTAAGGAGGTGGTGGTGCGACCCCTGCTCAAAAAGTCATCATTGGACATTGACATCCTGGCCAGCTACCCGCCAGTCTTTAACCTTCTGTTTTTAGGGAAGGTTATTGAACGGGTGGTGGCTCAGCAATCAAACAATCTTTTTGCACTTCCAGGTAGCCCTCTAAATTATTATTATTATTATTATTAATCATTTATATAGCGCCAGCAGTGTACATGGCACTTTACAAAGTAATAAAATAGACACGGTCCCTGCCCCTAGGGCTTACAATCTGAGCGACAGGAGCTGGGGGAGAGACATAGGAAGGGGAACAGAGGGAGAGACAAGGGGTCTAACATTCATGAAGATGTGAGGTCTCAAGTGCACGTACTTGGCTTGGTTACGATGAGAATGACAGCAGGCAGGTCCATGTGGCAAGGATAAGGGTAAACAGATCGTAGGTATAGGAATAGTGGCTCAGCAGGATAAAGAGTCAGACAGAGCAGAGCGGAAGAGGTGAGTTTTAAGGAGAGATTTGAAGGTATGAAGGGTGGGGGCAAGGCGGATGTGGACAGGGAGGGAGTTCCAGGCATGGGGGGCAGCAAGTGAGAAGGGACGAAGGCGCTTAGGGGAGCAGGGAAGGCGTGGAAGGGTGAGAGAAGGGACAGAGGAGGAGCGAAGTGCACGGGCTGGAGTATGGAGGGCGATAAGTGCAGAGAGGTAGGGGGGAGCGAGGTTGTGAAGAGCTTTATAGGTGAAGACTAGGAGCTTGTGCAGGATTCGTTCAGGAAGGGGAAGCCAGTGAAGCGAAGAGAGGAGGGGCTGCACATGGTCGAAGCGACGGGCGAGGTAGATGACCCTGGCAGCAGAATTTTGGACAGAGATGAGGGGAGAAAGGTGAGACCGGGGAAGGCCAGTGAGAAGGAGGTTACAGTAATCGAGGCGAGAGATGACCAGAGCATGAACAAGAGTTTTGGCAGACGAGACAGAGAGAAAAGGGCGAATCTTAGCAATGTTATGGAGGGAGAAGCGACAGGATTTAGCAACAGAGTCAATGTAGGGTTTAAAAGAAAGGGGTGAGTCAAAGATGAAGCCTAGGCTACGGGCTTGGGGGACAGGCAGGATGGTGACTCCATCAATAGTTATTGACAGTGAGGAAGGAGAGGAAGGATGAGGGGGGAAGATAAGGAGTTCAGTTTTAGCCATGTTGAGTTTGAGTTGACGTTGAGACATCCAGGTAGAGATGTCAGAGAGACAGTTGATGAGACGAGCTTGAACAGAGGGAGAGAGAGAGGGAGTAGAGAGATAGAGTTGAGTGTCATCAGCAAATCCTCAGTCCCTGACATGGAACATGTGGTTTACAGCCCACCAGTTCATGATAAACCATGAGAGCATCATCCTGAGTTTCCCCCTAAGAAGAAACATCCGGCTGAAAAAAGAAAGTCTAGCACATACCTAAAAAACTATCTGAGAACACAAGACTACAAGGCAAAGATATCAGCTGAGTGTCACAAAAGGTGTTTTGGAGCCTCTGACAAGCACCAAGGGTTCAGACAGTTTCTAATGTCCTGTTGACATCAGTCCCTCTCCTCATTCACCAAGTTGTATAGTGACAGCTTATGTCCATTAAATGTAGTTTAATAAGAAAAGTTTGAAACTGAAAACATCAGTTATATTATATTATTCTTTCCTCTCAGAAAGGGGAACATAGTATCACTTAGGTTATTATCTACCTAAATGGCCAGAGCCAAAAGTAATAGCTTTCTAGCCTTCTCCCTCAGCACAATATGCTAAATCTGTAAACACCAAATGATTTACAAAATTGTCACAACATTCAATTAAAATTAGACAGTGACTTGTAAAATTCTACTTCAAGTGTTACCTCTAGTTCCTTGAGAATACTTTTATTATTTTCTTTATCTCTGCAGTGAAACAAACATAAAAATGTTAGCCAGAAAATGAACCATGAGAAAGCCTCATTGTAATTATTTCTATAGTGAAAATAAAAAAAGTGATATCCTACACACTGAACATGGAGAATAGGTTGCAGAGCCAGAAGTCTGTCAGATGAAATGAAAAACCTGCAAACATTTTAAAAACTCTTTTTATGGTCAGAAATCAGTCTCACAATATATATACTGATTTAAAATATATGTTAATTGGAAATCACAAAATTTGCACTGAGATAAACCACTGATATATCATAGCATTAATGGAGTTAGGTCCAGATGTTCAGACAGACTTGGGTCTCTGGGAAAACACACAAAGGTTATGCTCACAACTAAGATGTGCATTGTCCAAACGTGCTGCACCAAGTCAAGGAGAAGCTTGGAAAATTTCAGCCTGAGCGAGCAAGCAAGGTCGATTTTTTAAAAATTTACTCTCATTTGTCTTTTTCATTTTGCACTGCGTTAGTTCAAAATTTACTAAGATTTGATTTAGAACCCTAAGCTGGAAGACTGGGTTATTCAAGGCAAAAAAATCTGTCTTCAAATATGTTCAGATAGCCCCTAGCAAAATGCTGGTTGGGGTTTATGTAGTATACTACAGTATGCTTATATACAATAGATATTTTCAAACAAACAACATTGTTTACTGAATAACAGTAAACTGTGGGATCTGTCTGTGATCCAGTCCTATTCAACATTTTTAGAATTGATTCACTGGAAAATATGAAATCGTTTTTGGAAAACTTTTGCAGATTATACAAAAATATTGCATTGTGGCACTGTAAATAATGATAGAGAAAGATCAGGTATACAGAGTGATCAAGATCATTTGCAGCAGTCCTGAGGACAATAGGCATCTGAATAGAGCCAACTGCAACATCTTACTTCTAGAAACAAATAGCGTAGGTCACACTAACTGCACGGAAAACTATATTCTTGAAAAGCAGAAACAAAAAATAATTTAAGTAATGGACAATTGAACATGAACTTTGAGTCACGCAGAGGTTATGCTCACAGCTAGGATCATTCCTGGATGGAATGATTCTCTGTATCTAAGAGGCTTAACATCATTCCTGGATATGTAATCAGGTTATATTGTGCAACAGTAGAAGACAAAAAATCACTTCTGCATAATGTAATACTGATGGTGTGTCCACTTCTGGCATACAATTCAATGAAGTGTTGAAGTTG
The DNA here is from genome assembly GCA_003113815.1 of Sphenodon punctatus. Taxonomy (NCBI): domain Eukaryota; kingdom Metazoa; phylum Chordata; class Lepidosauria; order Sphenodontia; family Sphenodontidae; genus Sphenodon; species Sphenodon punctatus. Next base: position 1,328,918 of record QEPC01010218.1, read on the forward strand.
GAAAGAGTTCTGAAAAGAGCTACAAGAATGTAAGATATGTCTGCTAGTGAGAGACCAAAGAAGCTCAAGTTAGTTTAGGTTATCCAACAGAATGTTAACAGTAAAGCTAGTCAAAATTTTTAATAATAAAAAAAATTCCACTCACAATCAAAACCTTCAACGTTCAAAACACGATGAAATGAATAATTTAATTTAAAATTAAATGGTTTGATTCATATATTTACTTTGAAATGTCAAAATGCTTTGTTTCCATCAAAAACATTACTTTCTTCATTTCAACATCTCCAAATCCTTTTTAATTTCACAAATATATCCACTTTTTGTTCAAGACAAAACAAAGTCAAAGTACTAGAAATTTTTCAAGGGATAGCAATTTCATTTTGTTAACAGGTCTGGATAAAAGATGAACTGATCATAGTCTATAAATACGTAAATGAGAATGACATTTAATCTACCAAAGACAAACTCCAGTAGCTAGAAAATTCAATTATAGAAGCGCAAACTACAATAAAGTTATTACTTCTTTAAAAAACTGAGAACAAACCATTGCCACAAGCGAGTAGATTTCTTTCTAAACAGCATGTTCTAACTAAAAAAAAAAAAAAATACTGGGTGGAATTTTATGACCCATGTTATGATCATCTATTCTGACCTCCAGCATAATGGTCACTGCAGTATCTATGCCGTTTCCCCTGCACAATGTCACCTTATGGCAGATTAGTAGAAAGACAATTTGTGTTATGTGCAAAGAGCAGTGGTTCAGTAAAGTTGTAGTTCATTTAGTGTTCCAGCAAACAAGCAGAGTGTACATGTGTCTGAATCCTTCGGTGCTGATTTGATCCAGTGGAGACACTACAATCACTTCTGACCCTTTTAATCTATGAATCTTTAAATATTAAAATATTAAATGAAGGGAAAGTGGGCTCAGATCTTTGGGAAAGAGAAAGAGCAGCCTCACAGCTGTCAAGCAATTCCCTCTAACCAGCCTTCAGTGTGTTAAATACATACTGAAGGAGAACTAATCCAGGTGTACATGACCACAAAGTGAAATGTTATCTTCTGGCACCATTAGGATAGAACCTGGGGTGGGGAATCTGGAAGTTAATAACTGTAAAGTGCATTCCTACTGTACTTCTACGCTGGCAGAAGGGGTTTTATTGACACCTAGAATAATCACATTTACCTGACAGTGTTGCCATACTTGATTTTAAACTTATACACTCTCGTTCCTGCATGAAGAAATCTTGTTTCAGGCAATGGGTATGTAAAAGGTTTTAAAGACAGCTGTTCAGAACTCCAACCTAAACAAGAAAAACAATATATTAAACAAAAGAGAGAAAAATATTAAAAATCTTGGTCATGTTCATTTCTGTTCCCATGTGCAACAAGAGTGTTACATATACCACTAACTTTAGAGAAACCTTGTATCTGGGATCTCCCTTCACCATAAGCATGTTTTATTCACCTCAGTTCAATAATGTTTCAGTTAGGATTCAACATGAACATTTATTTACCAGAAAATACAAACCAATTTTTTTTTTTTCTAATTTAAACTTTTTTACTTTAATTAACCTGCTCAGTTATTGAAAAAGTTACTGCTTATAGTCATCCTTCATCAGTAATGAACATTTTGAAATTTACACATCAATTTGTCACGTCGATTTAAACTACCTGAATGTTTTAAGGTTCCCACCTAAAAATGGAGCAAGGAAGTCAGTACAGTTTATTGTATAGCCAAAGCTTTTACAATATTAGACTATTACAATATAACAGAGTAAAAGTAAGAAATCTAATAACAAATCAAAACCACATCCTTGTACAATACATATCTTCATTTAATAACAGCAAGACAGATAAGAGGTAACGTTATCGGGTACCCTAGTTACAGTTTCCTCTATGTCATTACATATGGCACCATCCCCCTCACCAGACTCCGCCTTAGATTCCATATGCATTTATCCATCCACAGGCCCTAGGCTCATCATAACCTTTCGAACAGACTTTGCATAATTTAAGGTCTATAAACCCCTCAATTCAGCATAATGGTGTTCCTCAATATCAACACTCGATGGGCAAAAGCTGCCACTGCCCTTGTCAAGGGAGAATTCGAGTGGTCAAGCGGCTTTCTAAACCAACCTGGTCTATTATACCACTGAAGGCCCAAAATGAATGTTCCCAGGAACTTAACTCTTAGGCCCGCTAGTGCCGAACAGTCAAACAAGATGTGAAAAACTGTATCTTCCTCTCCGCTTTCGCACAGCAAGCACAATCGCTGATCGTGAGGGAGACTCTGATACCTGCCCTCTACAGAAGCAGAAGGGAAAGTATTCGTCTAGTGAATGCAAATCTATGCGTTGCATTGGGCCATTTAAAAAGGTAGAAAGCGTCTCGCCTAGGCGTCTCACAGATTACCAAGGCTGGAACCACCTTCTGCCACCTCAACAGTGCTCTCTCTTATTGGAAGGATTGATCCCTAATTCGCTTGCTAAATTCTTAAAAGCAGTAGAGCCAATCTTTCCTGTACTTCAGGAGAAAACCCCAACAGATGAATCAAGTGTGAGGTCTGCATTAGCCATGGGTTAAGCAGTCCTGAATCACGGGCCTCTATCAAGAGGGAATTCTCTGCTCTCAGGAGGCCAACTATCTTTAACCAATAGTTAATGATCGACTGTAATGCCTGCACCCTCACTGGTCTAGTGACTGTCTCGCATCTAGAGATTGTCTATGGGGAACCTTGCAGAATACCCAACAAGGAGGCCAGAAAAGTATTTTGGAAACATTCAAGTTTATCCAGAAAAGCTAAAGCCCATACTGGGGCTGCATAAAGCACCTGACCAAGGACCTTAGCCCTAAAAAGTGAAAGGGCTGGGATTACCAGTCTCCCCCCGCCCCCCCGGCCAAAATAGAATCTCAGGATCGCTGCCGCAGATTGTCTGGCTTGTGTTTTCACAAAATTGTAGTGCAAGGTCCAATTCATACTAGAAGCAAAAATAACTCCCAGATATTTAAACTGGAACACCTGGGATAAGCGTTCCCCATTATGTTTCAGGGAGATAAAGATTTAGATTTCCTCTGACCAGCCACAAGAATCTCCGACTTGGAGTAGTTTATTTTCAGCTTTTCTTTAACACAATAATCCCCCAAAAGCTCCAACTGTCTTTTCAGGCCAACCGGGGTCTGGGAAACAAGGACAGTGTCATCCGCGTAGAGCATTATAGGTAAGCGCCTCTGGCCTAACAGAGGTGCATGCGTATCTTTGGTTTTCATAAACTGAACATCGTTCAAAAAAAGATTAGATAACGTAGGGGCCAGCAGGCATCCCTGCCTAACCCCTCGCTCTATCAATACTGGTGCGGATAACTCCCCAGTAACGCTCTTCTTGACCTGCAGCGAATTACCAGAATGGAGCTGAATAATCAAGTACAGCAACCGGGGTTCAATGGACAGCGATCTTAGCTTTATTGAGAGGCGTTCCCTAGAGATAGAATCAAATGCCTTCTCTAGGTCCATATAAAGCTTCCCTTTATTTGCCGTATATTTGGAGATTAAAGCTGATAGAACTATCACATGGCCGATAGTAGCTCTGCCCGCCATAAAGCCCGCCTGCTTAGGTACAATAAGCTCCGCCTTGTTAAGCGACAAATTCAGCTTCTCCAACAGAAGGCGAGTGTATAATTTCCCCATTATGCTGAGCAGGCTGATCGGATGATAGTTAGATGGCAGGCAGGGGTCTCCTTTTTTAAAGATGGGGATCAGCGTGCTTTTAAGCCAGGAAGGTGGGATAACTCCTGTTTCATTAATTTCTGAGAACAGCGGGGCTAAAATAACTGCCGACCAATCTGGATGTTACTTAAGAACTTCAGGGGTAACCCTATCAGGCCCTGGGGCCTTTCCTACTTTTAGGCCCAAAATAAGGGACTTAACCTCTTCAGGGGAAGCTGGAGGCCACAGTTCAAAACTATGTTGAGGTTGTCCACTGAGCCGCTCCTCTGCCTCCAGCGTATTAGAGTACATCTGCCATAGAATTGTTCCCAGAGTTTGGTCTTAATTGGAGAAGCATGTAAATTACCCCTAGGCCTAGCAAGAGAGCGCACCAGAGTCTAGAATTTCTGGGAGTTCTTGTCTTCAACAGCCTTATGGAGTTCCTGCCATAGATTCTTACAATACTGGGAGCAAGGAACACACAGAGCAAATGAGGGAAACAAACAAGGCGCAGAGCAAGCAAGACTCTCACACTCCCAGGCTTCACGGTGAGAGGGTATGGGAACAGGGGTTCACAGAGGGAGTGAGGACAAGCACTCACAGAGGGAGTGAGGGGAAAGCACAATTAGGGCAGGAACATACCTAGATTGGTAAGGATCTAATGGAGTCAGTCTAAGTGAAGAAACTATCACAGAGGCAGTACCAGCAGCTCACCAAACAGATGTCTGTGGCCGGATACCATCGTGACTTGACCCAGTGCCAGTTGCAGGCCAAGGAATTGCAGAGGGGCTTCAAGGAGGTGAAGGACAACAACATCAATTCCAGGCAGGGGAGAAAAACCCTGTCCTTCATTAACCTCCCTGACCGTTTCCTCTGCATGGACACGTCTATGTGGCCCAGTGCATAGTCAGCACTGGGATCGCTGAGGTCTGAAGTCAGGAGGAACACCCACCAACACTGGCCGAGCTGCAAACACCCACTCATTCTGGGAGTGTCCCCCCCTCCCGCAAGGAGAAGGTTGAAACATCTGTGTCTGGACAGTCACCTGGCCGGCAGTCAACCTCCAACTCGAAGGGGTCGGACACCAACACCATCCTGACCCTCACCACCTGTCCCCTTGAGGAAGAGAGCCTCCACCCAGAGAAAGAAGAATATGTGGTGGAGGCAGAGGAGACAGAAGACATGGAGTCCATAGCAAATGGTGATTTAAACTGAGTGAAGGCATGATGTTCAACAGTTTTTGCTGATCCATCCTTGTGTCATGCAGCCTTTGACATTATCAGCCAGTGTCTGCATCTGCTTGGAGATACAGCGAGTCGGGTGGAGTGTGCCCAGTGTGTACAGGACCTCGGCTTCCAGGTGTTTTGGCCCACCGAATGCCCTCTCACCATGGGATACTGAGAGCATGGCTTTGCAGATCTGTCAGCTGCCAGAGTTTCGCTTGTGTCTTGCTAATTAGGGTCCATCTCTAGCACTTTTCATGCACCTGCACCCTACTTGGTGCTCAGGAATACGTGCAGGGCCACAGCACCTCCCTTAACTGGATGTTGGGAGCAGAACCACCTTGTGGGCCCACCTGGGCCACCCTACTTGCAGAAGGAGCCAACAGCAGCTAAACTCCATGACCTGTACAAGGTCTGGACATGCCCAGATGTGTCTAGCAATCATGGACCCTTTTTAACCCCACTACTTGGTGGCTTTCCATATGCAGGCAAGGGGTTACAGAACGGGCCTGTATCAAGAGTTTTATGCAAAACAGGCTGATTTATCCCTCCCCCACAGCCTTGATCCCCCATGGAAGTGAGCTATATGGACCTTGTTCTTCCCTGTTCTACATGTGCTCAAGCAAGCTGCCTGATGGAATACGTCCAGGGACAGCCTCAGCCAATGCGAGGAGTCTTACCCCCCCTACCCCCGGAATTGAATTCTATGGACCTTGCTCTTCCCTACTGTGTGTGTGTGTGCAAGCAAGCTGCCTGTTCAAATGTGCCCAGGGATAGCTCTTCCCTGCTGCATGTGCACAAGCAAGCTGCCTTTTGGAGATGCGCCCAGGGACAGCCCCGGCCACCCCGGTTACAGCTGCCCCCATGAACCTTTGGGCTATGGACTGTCTGAGTGCTTAATCTCAGGGGGGAAAGTGGGTTCGCCAGCTGGAATAACCGCCCTTGGAACTGTGCCCTATGGCCTGCCTGTGTGACTGCCTCATGCTGTGTACAACGTGTGGATAGAGCTGGAGCAGTAGGGTGGCTGTGGCCTAATTAAATCTGGCACTGTACACTTTGATGATATTTCTCCCATATGCTTTGCCCTTTTCTTCCTGTGCTTTCCATGGGTTTTGTGGTTTGCTGCTTTCTGCCAGTTTTCATAGTGTGTCACCGGTTCCATCTTTGGAAGACTAACACATCCTTGTGGTGGCATTCTTGTCTGGGCCAGTCTCCACCCCACACCCCCTCATGGAGTACAGTGGTGGGTAGGCGGAAGCAGCTGTGGTGCTTTCTTTTGCCCCCAGTTTGCCATATTTGTGCATCATGGAGTCGGGCATGGTTCTGAGAGTGGAGAGAGTCTGGCCCTGGCTGCCGGCATATTTGCTCTGTTACCCCACACCCAACCGGCCCATGTTGGTGGTGGGATGCTTCTCTGGATGCCAGAGGTCCCTTTCATGTTTGTTCTATGATCCAACTCAGTCCAGACCGTGTCTGCAGCGGTTTTTTGAACTGGGTTGGGTTGGCAGGGGGCCCTTGCCACCATCACGTTTGTTAATACCCATTATCTCTTGTTTCTTTTAAGTTATCATGAATTCACTTACTCAGCTATTTGTTTTCATTCCTTGTTTACTTGTCTTTTACTTACATAATGCGATTTTACTGAGTAGCTTCACACCTTCCCGTCACCAAAGTTATCACATTATATTCTTAGCCTGCAGTTTCATTCTTGCTCCCTGTGCTCTTGACCCTTCTTCCATATTTCACTATACATATACCCCTCCTAGCATATTTAAAACACTGTTATTTTCTTCTCCTCATCAATTATTGTCAACTATAGTCACATCGTTATGTGCAGATATGACCACAGAATTTTGATGACGACCAGAAAAGATAGTTCTTTGGAGCACTGCCCAAATTAATTGGTGCTAGTAATCCCCCTCAATATTAAAGTTGCCAAGTAGTTCATGTTATGATCCCTTGTTTTTAATTGCTTATAATTTAGGAAAACTTCAACTGTTTGGACTGAAATTTTTCCATTCCTGGTCTCTGAGCAAGTTTGAGCACTTTTGGAAAATTTCAGCAAGAATAGTTATTATTCATTTATTTTACATTTGTTTACTCTGCGCTCCTGCCAAAGCAGTTAGGGGAAAATGTTAGGGAAAAAAATAACATTTTTTTCTGCCCTTTCTTTGTTTTGCAAAGAGCTCTAGCTCTTCTATGCTAGGGCTAAAACAAGATTTTAGAAAATCTCACGAGAATCTTGCCCAGGGGTCGAGACCTCAGGAGAATCTCAAAAAATAAATAAAAAGAGCTCTTGCTTCTGAAATTTACAAGGACCATCCAAGGCTGGATTCCCTATCAGACGATAAGCGGGGAAATTGGGAAGTCCAAGGGGTCCCAAGCAGGCTTCACCCACTGAAACTAATGTAGCCCTGCACAATGTATTTTTCATAAGTGTCCTCTTTTAAAGGATAGGTATGGCCACCCTACTATCAGCTGATAAGTGGGAGGGGATGGGCACAAGAATGCTGTGGGGCTTCTGTCCCCCCTCTGCACCCACATCACAATCTGAGGTCACATGCAGGGACAGAAACCACATAGCACTTATTCCCAGCCCTTACAGAGCCCCATATGCGCAGGTCTTGCCTTTCCAGCCCCCTCCCCAAATATCGATAGCTGAAAACATGTTATAAATATAAACACAATTATTATAAACGCAATGTATACATTTCTAATAAATGCATTGTATGCATTTATACACAATGTTGCAGATACATATAAATAATGTTATTATAAACACAAGTTTACCTTTGTAATACCTCAATATCTGATCAGCATGCATTCGTCAGTTATGAAGTGCAAGTTCAGTCCATTGATGTGTTCACACATGTGGTTCCTCAGCTGCATTTGCAGCTTGGGAGTACACATGATTCTACTCTTTTTTTCACTTGCACTTACACGTTCTGCATTCTTTCTTGCATCCACAAAATATAATTTCTTTGCAGGACTTTGAAATGGTATCCATGGTCATGAGCACAGGTTTTAGTTCTCGATTGTCTAATGTCCATCCCATGTTTTCAGGGCTTGGAATGACAGGAATCGGTATATTGTCCTGCTTCCACACCATGCTCTGGTAGTGAACTCTTAGCATGATGCTGCAATGCATCCTGTGGGGTGGCATTGATTCTGGTTTCTTTACATAAGAACATAAGTAGTGCCATACTGAGTCAGACCAATGGTCCATCAAGTTCAGTATCCTGTCCTCCGACTGTGGTCAATCTCGATCGCTTGGGAGAAGAACCAACAGTTACAATGGGCAATCCATTCCCTGTTGTTCACTCTCCGCTCTTGACAGTAAGAAGTTAATCCTGTAAGCTACTTGATTAATAGCCATTAATGGACCTATTCTCTAAGAACTTATCCAGTCCTTTTTTAAACCCGGCTATACTACTGGCCTTGACAACATTCTCTGGCAACGAATTTCATGTTAATTATGCGTTGAGTGAAAAAGTACTTCCTTGTATTTGTATCTTGTTCCTTGTATTTGTACCTGAGTTCTCGCATCCTCGTGAATGTTGCATCCCTTGTCTCTCCCTCTGTTCCCCCTTCCCTGTCTCCCCTTCATCAGTCTTTAGATTGTAAGCTCTCAGGCAGGGACCGTGTCTATTTTATTCTCTGTAAAACGCCAGGTACATTTCTGGTGCTATATATAAATGCTAATGCTAATGTTAATGCTAATAATAATAGTTTTATGGAGTGTCCCCTAGTTCTAGTACTATTTGAGAGGGTAAATAACAGTTCCCTATCTACTTGTTCCATACCACTCAAGATTTTATAAACCTCTATCATGTCCCCTCTCAGTCTTCTCTAAGCTGAAGAGACACAGCTTGTCATGTCTCTCTGTGTACGGAAGCCATTCCATACCCTTTATCATTCCCATTGCCCTTCTCTGTACCTTTTCTAGTTCAGCTATGTCTTTTTTGAGATGTGGCAACCAGAACTGCACACAATATTCCAGGTGTGGTTGCACCATTGATTTGAATAGAGGCATTATGACATCCTCAGTTTTAATTGTAATTGTAATTTATTCATGGCATTGGTTCTCGCCATCGACCGTACAAAACAAACATACAACAAACAAACAAAATTAAATGATACAATATAACAAGATAAACCATAACAGCTCTCCTGTTAATATGTATAGTATATGTTATAGTCATATGGGTTAGCGAAGGTTTCCCTGATCTATCGTTGGAATCTATTAGCATCAGATTACTAAGTGATACTTCCACGTCAGTATGGCTACTAAAACTTATATCCTTTGGAAGCAACTAGAGGCATACAGCTGGCACTGCCTAGCTCTATTGCGGGGGTTACTTCGACAAAGCTTGTCCCCTAAAGTCGAAGTTTGACCTTCCTTGATCCACATCATTCGATTTCAGATCATTTAATTTTATCTCTCCACTTCATACACCTTATACAGTCAGATAGGTCATATACATATTGATGCTATATAGCATTGGATATCTCGCCCATTAGGGTCACTTATAACAAAAACATTTGCCTACTCACTATTTCCTTAGTGTGTTGTACTTAACCTATACCAAAGCCTATAACCATAGTATATACTCCTATTTTGTAATGCTATTCAATTTATCGTTAATAATAGCTCTTTCCCTGGAGGCCAGCAGGACATAGGTTGCCAAAGCTATAATAGCCTCCTTCTCTGAAAGTTTGAGAAACTCCACATAACATCCCTCAGAGTCGAATGTCTTTCCCAAAGATAGATATGGAGCTAGCCATACTACCCTTAAGGCGGTATACCAAGGACATTCCAGGAGAAAATGTTTAGTGGTTTCCACTACATTTTCATAACAGCTGCATAATCTTTGAGGGAGTGGAATCCTTTTCCATCTACCCTCAACCACTGCCGACTCAACAAGTTGAAAACGCAAGAAGGTGTAAGCCCTGCGTAATTTCAAGTTAGACAGTATATCCAGGTATCTTTCTTGGTTTGTGGAGATCTTAAAATCACCCAAGTAGGGAGCCACTTTCCAACCTTGTATTCTGGCCATCTCATCTTGATCAGACATATATTTTAATCTCTGAAAGATCTCCTCCCTAATCCCAATCAGGGATTTCCCAGAAAAATATTCAAGAGAATCCTATTTCTCTGATCAGCCTGGCTAAATACTGAAGCCAGGGATAAGAACGAATCCCATTAAATAACAGCTCTTCTCTTAAGCAATATTGAATAGTTGATTCCACATCCTGACTGAGCACCCTCAGCCAGTATCTTATATAGGCCCTTTTAGCAAGCATTGAAATAGGCGGAATTCCCGTTTCAGCCCTCAAAATTGCCCCTGGCACACTTGGTCCTACTTGGAGCAATCACCTCAAGAAATAATTCTGTACTCTCTCCAACACTATTATATCTGGAGAGGGAACCAGCTCTATTCTGAAAAGCAGCATAGGGGGAATCTTGGCCTTTCCTGCCGGGGGTGCCCTCCTGGAGGTCCCCCGTGTGAAGCGGGGGGCCACGATGGAGCGTGCATTCTCGGTGATAGGGCCGCAGCTGTGGAACTCCCTTCCAGAGGAAGTTCGCCTGGCCCCAAGCCTTTTGACATTTCGGCGGAACTGTAAGACCTGGCTGTTTGCCCAGGCCTTTGGGAGGGAGGGAGGGGGAGGGTGATTTTAATCCCCTGCTCATTTATTTATTTATTTTGTTTCCTGACCCTGTTTTTGATGTTTTTATATTTATATTTTAACTGTTTTAATTGTTTTATTGTTGTTGTACGCCGCCCCGAGCTGCATTGCAGGAGGGGGCGGGATATAAATTTGATAAATAAATAAATAATAAATAAATATTCCTCAGTTTTATTCTCTATCCCTTTGCGAATAACGCCGAACATTGTGTTTGCTTTTTTGACTGCTGCTGCACATTTGGCTGATGATTGTAGTGTATTGTCCACAATCACGCCAAGATCCTTTTCATGAGTCGTAATTCCTAGCTTAGTACCCAGCACTGTGTACTCATAGGGTGATTTCAGACATGCCGGGGCACCCATTGACCCCGGCACAGAATCACCATTTGATTCCCCTCGGAATCAAGACAGCCCGTCAACAGAAGTGCTGGGCGATTCTGGAGGGGAATTGGGGGAGGGGCTGCGCGGCGCAACGTGTGGCCGCACAGCCCCCCCCATGTTCCCGAGGCCGCTCGCCCTCTGGGAGACAGGCGGGTGCAGCGGCTAATGCGGCCACAGCATCCTCCGGGGTATTGACCACGGCCCGGAAGCAGATGTGACGTTACCACAGTCAAACACGGTGAATCTTGCCATGGTTGACTGTGCTAACGTCACATCTTTTGGGCCGAAAAATGATTCTCACCGGGGGTGAACATCTGGTGGGAACCACTTTTCGGCCCAATAGACGTTATGCCATCACGGTCCCCATAGGGGGATTCACCGTGGTTGACCGTGGTGGCGTAACATCTGAAATCATCCATAGTTTGGGTTATTTTTCCCTTTGCACTTGTCCACATTAAATCTCATCCACCATTTAGATGCCCAGGCACCCAGTCTTGTAAGATCCTGCTGCGTTCTTCACAGTCTGCTCGTGTTTTAACTACCTTGAATAACTTGGTGTCATCTGCAAATTTGATCACCTCACTCTTAACACCTGTTTCGAAATCATTAATGAATACATTAAACAGCACCGGCCCCAATACAGATCCCTGGGGCACACAACTTTTTTACATCTCTCAATTGTGAAAACTGGTCATTCAGTCCTACTCTTTGCTTCCTATCCTTTAACCAGTTACTGATCCATAGTAAGATATTACCTCCTATCCCATGACTTTTTAATTTTCACAAGAGTCTTTTATGTGGGACCTCATCAAATGCTTTCTGGAAATCCAGGTATAGTATATCTACCAGATCTCCTTTGTCCACATGCTTATTTACACCGTCAAGGAATTCCAACAGATTAGTGAGGCATAACTTACCTTTGCTAAATGCATGTTGACTCTTCCCCATTAAGCCATGTTTATCAACATGCCCAGCGATTCTGTTCTTAATGATAGTTTCCACCAATTTGCCCGGCACAGACGTCAAACTTACTGGTATGTAGTTTCCAGGATCACCTCTGGATCCCTTTTTAAATATCAGGGTTACATTTGCCACCCTCCAGTCCTCCGGTACAGTGGCAGATTTCAGCAATAGGTTACAAAAGATTAACAGTAGGTCGGCAATTTCATATTTGAGTTCCTTTAGAACTCTGGGGTGAATACCATCTGGTCCTGGTGATTTGTTAGTATTTTGTTTGTCAATTTGCTCTAGGACCTCCTCCAGAGTCACGTTGATTTCTGACAGTTCTTCCAATTCATCACTTACAAAGTAAAGTTCCGGCATGGGTATCTCCCAAACATCCTGTGTCATGAAGACCGAAGCAAAGAAATCTGCAATGTCCTTTTCCTCGCTAAGCACCCCTTTCAGCCCCTTGTCATCTAACGGCCCAACTGACTCTCTAGCAGGTTTCCTGCTTCTGATGTACTTGAAAAAGTTTTTATTATTTGTTTTAGCATCTTTAGCAAGTTGCTCCTCAAATTCCTTTTCAGCCTGGCTTATTAACTTTTTATATCTACTTTGGCAACACTTATGCTCTTCCCTATTTACCGCATTAGGACTTTCTTTCCATTTTTTAAAAGATACCCTTTTGACTCCAATAGCCTCCTTCACCTCACCATTTAGCCACACAGGCAAACGTTTGGTCCCCTTCCTACCTTTTTTAATTTGTGGAATACATTTAATCTGAGCTTTCAAGATGGAGTTTTTAAATAGTTTCCATGCTGCCTGTAGACATTTAATTCTTGACACTGCTCCTTTAGTTTCCTTCTAAATAGTTTCCTCATTTTTACATAGTTCCCCTTTCTAAAGTTATACTTTACCCCAGTGGTTTTATTTGACATTATCCCTCCTGTGAGTATGTCAAATTTGATTATATTATGATCACTATTGCCCAGCGGCTCCAGAACCATTACTTCTAGCGCTAAACCTTGCACTCCACTTAGGACTAGATCCAGAGTGGCTCCTTCTCTTATTGTTTCCAGGATGAGCTGCTCCAGGAAGCAGTCATTTATGACATCTAGACATTTTATATTTGCATCCTGCTCCGAGGAGACATTCACCCAGTCAATATGAGGGTAATTGAAATCGCCCATTAATACTGCATTTCCGACTTTAGTAGCCTGTCTAATCTCCCTTAGCATTTCACAGTCAGTCTCACTGTCCTGGTCAGTGTATTGTACGATAGTGTATTGTATACAAATAGTATTGCCTATGCCTATACAATAGTATAGTCAATAGTATCTTTGTGTCAGGGCCTGCTATCGCTGCTTGCACTACCGGCCCCTTGGGGGTGAGGCTGCAGCCAACGTGCGCAGTGTGGCAATGGGGGGATGCCTGGGGGCGGTTCCCTGCTCACGGAGGCGGGGCCAGAAACTCCAGCTCCACACTCACCTGTGGGAGCAGAGGGAGAGCTCCGGCAGGTGCCGCTGGAAGATGACGGGGCGGGGTGCAAAAACATCTTTGCACCCAGAGGGACTCAAATGAAACTATAAGAGCTTGCCCATCGATTACTAGACATGCCTGCTTGTTAGTTAGATCCATTTTGGGGGGATAAACACCACCTTCTGTTAAGACATCAGCCAGCACAGGTTTCTGTCCAGTTCTTAACACATAATTTGTCTGTGCGAGTGACACCAGTACTGGCAGAAGCTTGTGTTGTAGCACCTCAGACAGATCAACCTGATGTTGCAGCAACTAGATGCTGGAGAATACTTCTGTCTGCTTTAAGAATCTCTTCTTTCCCTCCAGTATGCTTCACCACCTCGTGCAAAGACTAAAACGTTCTGGGGTTGTTTCTAGTCATTTTGACATGGAATTCACTCTAAGGAGGTGTTTCATTTTCATGAAGCAGCCTTTCTTTTATTTCAGTCATTAGCTGGGCTTTGTCAAATTCACAAGTATTGAGTAGGGAATCCTAGATATCCTTTGAGGCCAGGTCCTTATTGGCGATGTTCTGAAAACATGGTTCATCCAGATTGTGGAAGACCTTGAAACGCTGAAGAATTCTGAGCAATGAATCTTCGTCTTTATTATCGCGTTGTTTCTGTGAATTGCTCGCTTCATCTTGACTTCAACTTGGGAAACCATGTTGGAAGAGGCAGGCTCAACACAGTTTTCCTGCATTCTGTTGGGTGCTCAGATTCCTGCCAACCAACAGAATGCTCAACATATGCCCCCTCCATCCTGCTCTCTCTTCCCCATCTGAAGAGGACTTTCAGATGGGAGGGAGGAGAGCTGAAGGCAAGAGGCGTGCTAGTACAGCTTTTCATCATTCTATTGGCTGCTGCCTCCTGCTAGCCAATAGAATATCAGCTAATAATAATGTATTTATTAATAAGGCCACATGGCCAAAACAACATCATACATAATTATACAAGATAAAACAAATCAAATTGCCACATCATGGCTTCTAATACAACATAAATCCTCAAAAGGAGAAACAAGGAACCAATAAACAAATAATAAACAGTACCATTTTACCTCTTATTCCTAATGTTCTTCTATCATCTTAACATCATTATTGTGGCTTTCAGTCGACCCATTTTCCCGTCGAATATTAATAGTCCTCCTTGCATAAATTGCTACCAATTTTGTTCTTACTGCAATGGTATCACCCAACAGATAAATAATCTGCTGAATATTGGACCTACACAGGCCACCACCAAGAGACAAATGAAGCTGACCACGTACATTCTTATACAAAGGGCATTTTAACAAAGTGGCCTACATCCTCCGCCTCCAAACCACAGGGACATATACGATCAGTATAAGGTATCCGCTAGTACTTCCCTTGTACAACGGCAATATCAAAGGTTTGCAGACATAAACTGGTAACAATTTTCCCGAGTTGGTGATCCATTAAACAATGAATGTATGATGCCCCCCCCACCCCACGGGAGGAATCAAATATTTGTAAAGTGGAGAAATAAGGGATTTCGAAGCGATGGCTCTCATTTGCTGTCTGTCCACATCATCCACCCGTAATTTAACATGCCTGATAACATAACTACTGGTATTACCCTGAAAAAAAGACCTTGAGAAGCCCAGGTAGTGCAAGCACGTCTGTACAGCCACCCACCAACTATGTGATCCACATAGATTATCCTGTTGTTTCTCTTGCATAGCGAAGCCCACCAAAGATCTATCAGAGATATCCCTTAACTTTGCCCAGAATTTTAGCATACGCAAATTAATTTGCGCAGTCAAGGATTGATTGCCGAGCTCAAGATTAACAATGGCAGAACTAGATGAGGCTGGAATTGCTAAGATCCATCTCCAATAGATATTGACACTCGAGACTGATCACCACATGTCTATCACGGCCCCACAATTGTGCACTATATAGAATTCTTGTGATCAATCTAGCTGTCATTATCTTCTTTATGCATTGTTGACCATGGGCAAAGAAGAAACGCTGTATAGCTAGAGCAACTCTTGCCCTTAACTTGGCAGCCAGAATATGCGCATGCCAATTACCATTAGAAGCAAAATTTATACCAAGATATTTATACACCCATGTCTGTTCCAGCCTATGCCCTTGTAGGAACCACTTCTGTCTTATAAATTGTTTAGCAAAAATCACAATTTTTGTCTTATAATTTATTCTAAGATTTCTGCTACTACATCAGGTCTCAAAGTCCTGTATCGCTCTATCCAAACCCAATTTACTAAGTGATAGGAGCACCGTATCGTCCGCATATAAGAGCATGAAAACCCTCTTACTACCAACACACGGGGGATGATATCTTCCTGCATCTTTGTGATCAAGAAGAAGAGGATTCACATAGATATTAAATAATACGGGTGCCAGTAAACAGCCCTGCTGCACCCCACGGTTAAGTCTGTACTAAATCTGACAGAATCCCACTAGAGTGTACTCGCACTCTTAGTGCGGTCTCCAAATACAAAGATCATATCAACAATAACGGGCGCTTGTCCACCTGAAGCCGAGCGAGTTCATCCCATAATTTCGGCATTCTCGGTGGCCGGGCTGCGCCTTTGGAACTCCCTTCCGGAGGAAGCCCGCCTGGCCCCAAGCCTATTGTCATTCCGTCAGTGCTGTAAAACCTGGCTGTTCGCCCAGGCCTTTGGGGGTGGGGAGTGGGTTAGGGTTATGTTTTTCGCCCCCATCCTGTTTTTACTGTTTTAACTTCCGGGGCCTTGTTTTTAACTATTTTGGTAAATGTTGATTGTTTTAAACTGTTTTTATAGTGTTTTTATGTATTTATATTTGTTGTAAGCCGCCCCGAGCTGGTTACAGGAGGGTGCAGGGTAAAAATAATAGAAATAAAAATAAATAAATAAATAATTTTGATCTGCAAATCAGGTCAAATGCCGAGGACAGGTCAAAGAATGCTGCATATACTTTTCGATTACGTTGTTTATACTTCTGAATTATATGGTCTAGCACGAAAGCTTGACCAATAGTAGATCTACCATCTCTGAATCCAGCCTGTTCCTCAGCCAAAATACCTTCAGCAACAATACAAACTTGTAACCTATTCAGAAGTAATCTAGTATATAACTACAAAATAATGCAAAGTAAACTAATTGGCATATAGTTCTTTGGGTCCGTTTTGTCGCCCTTTTAAAAAATACAATACTAATTTTCCAGATGTCCGGAATCCAGGCAGAAGCATTAATTAGAGTGAACAGATGAGCAACAGCAGCCATCCACAAATCTGGTAGCATTTTGAATACTTCACCCCTTATAAAATCTGCCCCAGGTGCTTTATCATTCTTCAATTTCCCTATCACCTCCCCAACCTCTGCAGCTGTAATTGGTTCCCAATGGGGTATGGGTTCAGTGCAAAAAACGCCACCACTATCCTGTTTAAGATCACTAAATAGATCCAAAAAATGTTTAGTCCACACAGACAGTGCGAGTACCATTTCTCTTATCTGCGTTTCCTGCTTCTGTGATTCATTTATCATATGCCAAAATCGTTTATCATCCTTCTTATGCACTATATCCAAAAGCAGATTCCATCGGTGGATGTTAAATTCTTCCTTCTTTCTTCTTATTAAAAATGTAATCTTCTCAGCTTCGGCTAGGTGGAATCTCCACTTTGAGGTAGTTAAGGGGATGGCAGGCAAATCATTAATGGCAATAGTTAAATTCTATTTTGGCCAGGGGGGAAGCTGGTTTTACCGGCCCTCCAGCTCTTTCGAGAAAAAACGGTAAGCCAAATGTTGTACGCTCTGCCCGTCTGGGGACTCGCTTATTTGGATAAATTGGAGAGCATTCAGAACAGGTTCCTCAGAATGAACTTGGGGGTACCCCCCAAGTGCTGCTGAGGTACGAATCCCTTGTGGCACCTTTGAGAGTGCACGCCCTCCAATCGGTGGTGATCTTCTGGAGTAAGCTGGCCCTCTTCCCCTCCCATAAGGCTACGCTCCTAGACTTGGCCCCCGTGATTCAGGGCTGGGGGACAAATGGATGAAGGCAAGATGAGCAAGAGGCTTACAAATTGGGCTTCTCACCCCAGTCTCTGAAGCCGCTTGGCTTTAGAGCAGCCAGAAGCCTCATTAAAAGTAGAATCGCAGACCAAACGCTACAGATGGAGAGAGTGCTACTTAGGGAACAGAAGGTTGCCCCGATTTCATCCCGTTTAACCCACTGGAGGCGAGGCAGAGCTATCAGTTCGAATGGCAAGATTTTGGCAGAAGATCTGCCTATACCAAAATGAGGTGTAATGGTTTTCTCTCAGCCCTTCTGGAAGGTCGGTACAGGGGGGTGTCGTACGAGCAACGGTTCTGTACATTCTGTGACCAGAGGTTGGTAGATTCGCCAGCGTATATCCTTCTTGTCTGCCCCATGTTAACTGGCCTTAGAGTTAAATATCTGGATGAGAGCGGGATGCTGAGGGGGTCAACCACAGATTGCTGTGTATTAAGGAAGCTACTTGCCCCTTATGACTCTGAAATCTCTCGGGCGGTGGCAAATTTTTGTTGGAAAACCCTCCAAGTTAGGAGGAGGCTCTTGGAGGGACACTAACTGGGGCGCAATTCCCCTGAGAGCCAACATGTTTTGGTAAAATCCCTGGTGTGAGATCTGGAAGGTAAGAAGGCCATTGGCCTGGGGCCTTGACTTTGACTTATGGGGGTGGGATCCCCTCGATTCAGTTAAGGGCTCAATTAGGGGCTTAGTGTGCATCCTTGGAAGGATGCAATCCAAATTCTGGAATGGCCCTCCGAGTAGAGCTAGTGAAGGCTAAGGGTAGTTGATCAAAGCCTTTAGAATGACAAGGTTTTCAGCTCTCTACTTGAAGGGGATATGCGTGGTCGCTATAATCTCTGGGAGGGTAGGGCGGGCCCTACCCAATTTTCACAGAGTATAGGGAGTGAGCCCATAGGTATATGAGATGATTTGAATCTAGGGAAAGATAAAGTTGGCCCCTATGAGGATTCATACACCTAATTATTGATTTTTTACCCATTTTATTTTTATTGAGTAGCTGGTTTTCTACATATAATTTTTGAATTTGTATTGTGTGCTTTTGGCTATTTGGCCTGTCTGTCATATGTTGTTGAAGACCGTCAGTCAAACAATAAAATATTTATCATTAAAAATGTATAGGCTTTCCTCAAACTCCTATATGTCACCAAACCACCCTCACCTATTTTAAGATTACGGGCAGCCTTTTTCAATGCAGCTCTAGACAAACAACAATCTAAATCCCACCATGTATTACGTCTCTGCCTCGTATGCTGACCAGTTCCTGACACCTGGGTAAGAATTCGGTTCAAATTATCTGCCCACTGAGACCAAATTTTCCAAGCTTGCTTAACATCACTTGTCGCCATCATTTGAGTGCACAAACTATTCCCTTCTAGTTGCCTAAGAACAGTGGCAACTTTTGCCTCTATTGCCTGTGACCAGCGTACTGCATGGCAATACTGAGCTTTACTATTAATCTTATCCAAAATCTCCCCCTTGACAGATTTCATTAGAGGTTCACCATCACCTAGCATAAGCTGAAGGGGGAAGTAATCACTCAATATCTGATTTCCTATTTGAAAAAACCTCAAATACCCGATTAAGTTAGGGGAGAGCAGTACATAATTCAATACACTACTCTCCCCATAGCCAATATATGTAAACGTTTCCTCTACTATCATCCCCATAATTTCCATTAAGGATCTTTAATGATGCATCCAAAGTTAATTTATATAGTTCATGCCCAGCTTGATTTATCTTAGAATCCTTTGAAGTTCTATCAATGTTCAAATCAAACAAAAAATCTTCTTCTTCCCCCAAACCAAGGACCTGCAGCATAACTAAGGCAGATGCCCCAATCGTGGCATTAAAATCGCCAACCAGCATTAGGCCATCCTTGGGAAATTTAGACTGATGAGTAAAAATTAATTATTTCAAATCCAACCAGAAGTATTGAACCTGATTAACGGGTGGATTATACAAATTTATCAAAAACAAGGGCCAAAGAAGAGCTGGACCGGTAAGGCGGTGGGCAATTATATTATTTTCATTTTCATTTCATTTTTAATTTCTATCCCGCACTCTCTCGCAAAGCAACTCGAGGCGGCGAACAAAAATGAAATACAACATCAGTTCAACAACAAAAACAACAAAATATAAATTCAATATAGCAATGTCATATAACAAAAACATAACAGAACCTCACAATCAGAGGTCTGACTCCCAACACTCCCTCCAACTCCTGGTCATCCATCAACACTTCTCCAGCCCTCCCCAACTTCTCCTGCTGCCACCAGGAGGAGAGAGAGGGGGCCCTTCCCCCCCCACCCCTTCTGCTCTCACCAGGAAGGGAA
Source organism: Sphenodon punctatus (assembly GCA_003113815.1). NCBI lineage: Eukaryota > Metazoa > Chordata > Lepidosauria > Sphenodontia > Sphenodontidae > Sphenodon > Sphenodon punctatus. The sequence continues at coordinate 1,348,743 of QEPC01010218.1, forward strand.
GGAACAACCAACCCCATACCAGGATTCCCAGGTTTTCATACATAACATAATAATTCAGCAATAATACATTTCACAGGCTAGGCAATAAATAGGTCAACCAATTAAGTAGGTCAACCCCAATCCTCCCCACCTACTCCCTCCCCATCACCCCTTCCGCTCTCACCAGGAAGGGGAGACCCAACCAGCCCATAACAAGACCCAAATTCTTACAACATACTATAATAAATTAACAATAATACATATCCCGGCTAGAACAGCAAATAGGTCAACCAGAAACTAGGTCAAATATATCCATCCCCACCTCCTCCTTCCACACATCACCAATCCACCAGCTCTTCCCCCCCACCCCCCTCTCCTTCCCTTCAACCATCACTCAACCTCCTCCCTCCCCCCCACTCACATCAGGGGAAAGAACCCTCATCCCCTGCCTAAGGAACTCCCCCTGCCACCACATAGTAACAATATTGACAATTATGACTAGAAGTTTCAACTTCCTCCCCCCAGATGTCAGCCTGTGATGTAACCAAAACTAATAATACACCCCTAAAACGTCCTACCCTACCCCCCCCCCCCCACTGAGCAGGGCAGACCCAAGAGGGCCAATTTTGTTCAGGGGGCACCATGTTTCCTGTAAACATATAACATCAAAACACCTAACATATGCCAGGAAGTCAGGATCTTCATATTTTGTTGCCCATCCCGCAATATTCCATGGCATAAACTTTAATTTATTGGCCCTTTTATTTGGAATGAGTCAATCAGTACTTGATAAGGCTTTATTTACTGATTTGTTCTCCTCTCCTTGGGTACCAACCACTAATAAGGACAGGTGTTGTTCTACCTGTGAACTCTCAAGTGCAGGCATACTTAAATGATGGGAGTCCCCAAAAGGGGAGTCCCTTAAAGACATACTCGTTTGTAAAGCTTTCCCCCCTCCTGCTGGGGTAGAGGTCAGCTGTGTCACAATGGAAGTATCCATATTCAACTTCACAGAACTAGCATTTACCGGCCCTACTTCGGCTTGTCTCCTTAACGTAGGCAATTTTATTTCCTCCTGCATAGGTTTTCTATTACCTACTTGCCCTCTTGCATTTCAGATATTTTTTTATACAGGATGGATAATTTAAGTCAGTAATAAACTAGAATTCTTAGACATCTGATCTCCATCTACACATTCTCTATTAATCCTAATACCGTGATCGAAATTAGGAGACTGAGAGACCTGAACTTTCATAATTTCCTCACCCGTCCTCCTTAAGCCTATATCAGTTATAGGAAACATAAGAGGGATATCTACCAAAGGACTCTTTAACGCCAGCTCATCAGGTTTTCCATAGCCCTTAAATGCAAATTTATCCAGCAAACGCTTATTAATAATCTGGTCTATTTTTTGGTAGACAAAGGATGGGTAGACACCCTGAGCCATCAACACTCTCTCTTTTCCTTTGTTCCCTTTTACTAGACTGCCCTTAAGAAAGGTCACCACTATGCATCTTTGCTGTTTGCTAACTCCCGCTAGCTCGACATTTAAAATGTCTTTGCTAGTAATGGGAAATTGAGTCAGGACTCTCAAATGTTCATCTACTACTAACGGGGAACTCCAAAATGGCAAATTCCTCCGAGGAGTAGGCTTGATAGTAAAAGTCATTTTATTAGCAACCCTCCGATGCATAGTAGGAACCCTTTGGCCACATTTGTTAAGATCAAAGATTACTTGATCATTTATTATCAGGGCTCCCACATTCTGATGCAATCCATCCTTCTGATGATTTTCTACTATAGGAACATTCTGTACAGAATGAGGGTATGCATTGGTGTGTATTAAGCTTTTAACATTCTTAAGAAAGTCTGTTAGTTCCCCAACTTTAGTAGTAAGCGCGTTTAGCTGCTCAAACACGTATTGTACTATCTGAGCGGTTAACATAACATGCTGAGCCATAAGCTCCGCCTGCGAGATGCTCTTCCGTGTCTGTAATAAAGGAGGGACTTCATCATCTGTCCCTTTCGGGGCATGTGTCAAAAACCCATCTACCAATTCATCCACCTTCACCGCCTCATTCCCCAAAACGGGAGCAAGCCGCTTGGGTGTTAACATCAAGGCACACTGCTGATTGCTCGTAATAGTCATCTCTAGAAGATTTGGGAATAGACTCGCATTCCTTAATACCTCATACTTGTTAGTAGTTGGAACACCTATATGTATGAACTTATCTATCTTCCTCTGTTTCATTGGAGAGGACAATGGCATTGCTCGAGAGTGGGCACATTTATTTGTCCCTGGAATGTCTAAATCCCCATTACTTGAATACAATGACTGTATATTACTGCAAAGTGTCACCCTTAATTAAACAACTAATCAAATTCAAACTTTAGGCAGATGAGTAGAGTAAAATATGTTCCAATCCAGTATTATCATCAACTCACAGCAGCATCTTACCCCCAGAGGGTTAGCAGGGAAGACAGTTCTCGACACGTCCGGAGAATATCACCAATGGATCTGTCCCCAACCGGCAGACAGCGGCAACCCTGGCCACGGCATCGCCTAAGGCCATGAGCACAAGGGTGCGCACGTCCATGGCGCGCACGCTGGCCATGGTCCACTTTTAAGCTCCGGGAGCCGACTTCAATCAGCCAATCAGATCCAGCTGGCAGTTCCAGCTGCAACTAGGTAGGTAAGGCGAGCTGTATGCTGAAACCAGGACTCCGCCTCCTCAATAAGTCCGTTGTATACAGTTCCAGATTAATACGGGACAGCAATCCACAGCAGCTCTAGGCCACCCACTATGCTCTCCCCTAATATCCACCGAAAATCAGCTAAGAGAGCAGCTGAATCTGCTCCCTCCCTCATCCCATTCCTAAAAATCTGCCATTGGAAAGCTTTCCCCACGGAGACAGCCACTAGCCCCTGACAAAGTAAGAAAGCTGGGCAGGGAACAGTGTGGCTTCCTCCCTCCCTCTTTAAGTTTCTCCCAGCCTGGGCACGTGGGGTGGGAGTGAGGGGAGCAAAAAATCTCATGAGAATCTGAATCCAGGTTAAGATGTCTACGAGATCTCAATCCTGATTCTCACATGATTTTCACGAGAATAAAATATATTTTCATTTCAACCCTAACCATATAATGCATAGGTGTCCTCAGCTAACTGAGACAGGAGGTTATACAAAAGCGCCCGTCAACTCAAAGCTGTCAAGGTCTTTATGATTCCCACAATTCCACCTCCTCTCTTTCCAGTTCCGTTCAGCCATTCTTGAGCCTGGTCAGGGTCAGCCTGACTGAATCTCGTTAGACCTCTTGATGTCAAATGAATTCAGTAAAGATTTCCACTGCCAACTGTTGTATTTCTGCAATGTAAACAGTGCCCCGCTTTGCATAGTTGAAGTAATCATAGGGCATGACAGTAACATGGAAGCAAATGAATGGCTATGAAGGTCCCATAATTCTTGATATTGTGCTCTAGTGAACAGAAGGAGAATCTCAACCATTTAAATGTACCCCACTACAGAGCAGTTTGGGTAGTCATCTTATCCTGCACAAACTTGTGTTTAATTTCATGGAACACATACATTTTTCATGGAACACATACATTGGTTGCCACTAATTCCCCCCCAAATTCATCACCTTTCACAATCATTTCTGAAAAAAGGCTGCCATTTTTCAAGATGGCAGCCAAACAATACTTTACAAAATCTGGCAACCTAGATTTTCAAATTCAGCACATTTAAAAAAATAAAATAAAATACACCTAGTAGTTACCATTAAATTCTCCCAAAATGCCCTCAACTTCCACAATTTCTGGAAATCTGTCTAGTCTAATTCGGTTATGTTGTTTTTTTGGCCAATTTTTCTGTTTGCAGAGTCTCCGTTCAACTTCATTTGCATGTAACTGGGTTAAGGAAGTCAGGCACTGCATTTAAAATTTCTAAACATTCTACCCTCACTGTATTGCTGCAGTAGTTGCAGGCAATGCAGTGCCTGGGCAACCCTTCCAGATTGCAGACAAGACTTCATTGATGGGGGAAACATTCAACAGGAGTTGTCTTTATTATTAGGAAATGAGTCTGTAGCATGAAACACTGGGAGTTTACGTTGTTATGAAATTAGATGGACCCCTGTTTCAGCCGAGCAAACATAACAGGGCTAAACTGTAAGCAGTTAGAAGGGAGATGAAGTGAACCCACCTAGCGTACAGACTACCTATGAAAAAGATCTAGTAAGCATTCTTGGTGCTCAAGGTCTTTGTCAAACCCAAGTTCTTAGTCGGAGGGTGAGATGACAAAACTAGCATTAGAGTATAAGCCAGACAAGGATGATTCCACCCACACAATTCCCCCAGTCTCATCCATAATGCCTGCTACTTTGACTCCAAAAGGATGGCACTTATTGGAAATCTTGTTCCATGCTGAGAAAGCCACACCCAACAGCAATCTGCTATGGAGCAACTTGTCCACACAAAACATTACTGCAGAGTTGGCGCAAACTGCTCCATAGCAAAATCATGTAGCTAGACCCTAAAGAAATCCTTTTCTTCGATCTAACAGGAGATTTTTACCTATCAGAGAAAAGCTGAGTTGTCAGGCCAAACTTTTCCTAAATGAAACTCAAGAGGAACATTTAGCTTTCAGCCTAATCCTCATACATAATATGCTCTTCACACCTCCTGACAGTGTATAAGGCAACCACCTCATGCCAATTCTTTGAGGCCTCGTATATGCAATAAATATGGGACAAAGAGTCAATGGGGCCAATCCCAAACCCCGCACGTTGTGCAAACAGTGCATGTACACATTGCATGGAGCTTGCGCACACTCGTGCTGTTGGGGCTATGGTGTGCATGCAAGCCAGGCAGGTACATGCAAAGAAAACCCACGCGCACAAGGGTTTGGGATTGCTCCCAGTGCTAACAGACTGGAAGAAAGGCAAGATTACTAAAATCCTAAAGGAAGATTTACTTGATCCAATAACTGACAGGAGTCATCATATTGGTACACCATGCTGTCTTTAAACAACTTCTTTTTGTAAAGAATGAAAAAAGCAGTAGATGAGAGACCCAGAGATATGCAAGCTGATTTTAAATTGGGTAGAGGTTGTGTCGATCAAATTTTTGCGCTGAGAATTTTTATTGAGAAGGCACTAGGATAACAAATAAAGACTTTGCTAAATTTTACAGATGTTGAGGAAATGTTTGATTGTTTAACACAGAGAATCCCTGTGGATTCTTATTCAAAAATTCAGAGCGCAGAGTTAATGATGGAAAACTGACGAGCCAATGATTTGTGATTGGAAATGTTTAAAACAAGGGAATTCTTTATCCTGTTTTCTCGTCTTATTGATTGGCTAATGAAAGAGTAAGGGCACATTGCTGGCACTATATAAATAAATAAAAATTTAGGAGAAAATTCACAGTATAAAGTTCTCAATCAGAAAATAACGTGTCAAGATTTGTAATAAAATCAGGACAATCCTTGTCATTAAAGTCAATGTGAGTTTTGTCACTGACTAATGGTAGAGAACTGTGCTCTCTGGGTGTTGTCCACCCCAAATACTAAAGTATAAACTGAAAATTCATCCATACTCTCTGGCATTATACAACATGACTGTATGCTTAACAGATATTTGATTTTAAAGTAATGACCTGCTTATGGAGATAAGCACTACTAATTTAGTCATGATTTAGTCATGTGAACCCTGTGTCATCCATAATGCCATATAACATAGATCAACCTTCAACTTAAAAGTAATTCTCACCTAAACCTGCTATTCTACATCATTTTTTACTCAAATGTGATTTTACAGCACAGTACAGATTTCACAGCACAATACTGTAAGAACTGTAAATATAAAAACCAACTTAAAGAAAAATGTAATTTAACTCCCATTTCACTTTTAATAATGTAACTTTACAAAAGTTTGTTTTTCAGAAGACTGTAAAAATGGAAAATCAGTGCAGTTCCCCAATATATAACGTTGAGTTTCATTCATGCATACTTCATTGCTCGTCAGCATAATTTGTATATAGTCCTCTAGAAAAAAAGAGAATTGTAAATAGGTTTTGTAAGGTATAACAAATGTGAATTCTGAATCCCAGGCTCTTTGAATTCAATTATTTTAGCAGAAAGAGTCTAAGCTGTTCAGCTTTGCAAACAGATGTTACTCCTGTTCTACATGGATTACAAAATACAATTTTTAATTCCTGTCTCTGGCACAAATTATTTAATCCTACAGCTAACTGTATCCTAAAAAAAAAAAAAAATCCTCTCTAGTTGTTTATCTCCCAAATGAAACTCTTATCTCTCCTGCACTTTGTTTTATATCTCATACTGAAGCACACGGAGCATCTTCATGTAAACGGAATGCAAAGAAGGCAGCATTTCCACAGACAAGCAGCTGTTGACTAGCTACGGATGTGTGAAGGGAGAAATGCCCTCTTCTGGCCACTCACATTCCCCTTCCTCTAACGTCCCAGAGCAAAGAAAAACCTGTTAAAAAGGTTCTTAGGATGGCCAACTGCAACCATCTAAAAATCATGATAGCCCCAAATGATTTTTATTTATTTATTATAAAACTTGTATGCCACCCCTTCCTGCTAAAAGCATGTTGGGGTGGCTAACAACATGATAAAACAGATTAAAATAAACAACAACAAATGCAATTAAAATCCCACAGTAAAAACGGTTCACCCCCTACCCCTCCCTAACCCAACCCACCTCCCTTGGGGAAGGCATGGCGGAACAGTCAGGTCTTCCATTGTCTACGGAGGTACACTTCTGGCACTATATATAAATGCTAATAATAATAATAATAATAAAGAGGGGAGGTCGGTGGTCAAGCGGACCTCTGGCGGGAGGGAGTTCCACAGCTGCAGCGTGGCCACAGAGAACGCCCTGTGCAAGGTCAACACCCAAGAAACCTGGGGGAACTCGAGGAGGGCGCCCCCGGCTGACTGCCGGGGCCGATCCATGATGATGATAGTGGCGTAGAAATCAAAATACAGGAAGAACCCATTGCTAGTTCATTTTTTAAAATTTCATTAATTTTGAGTCCTAAGGCACACTGTAGACATATATCCAAAATTATCTGTTAAGATGCTTGCTGTTAGAAGAGGCTCGTTCTATCCAGTGCTCTTTCCAGCTGCCCTATCCTGGTCAATATTTACAACTCCAACAATCTTTGTGTACTATGCAAACATAACCTCAGTGGTTCCAGGAGGTCCTGAGGGAATTAACCTTGGACCTGGACGGTCACTCTGTCGATGAGCTAGTCCGGTATTGGAACAGCTTGCTGGGGGAGGCCATTGACAGGGTGGCTCTGAGATGCCTGCTGCCTCTGTCTCGCCACTGTAGGGCCCCTTGGTTTACCGAGGGGCTGCGGTGTATGAAGCAAGCAGGCAGGAGGCTAGAGTGACGTTGGCATCGGACTCGCTCTGACTCCGACCGACTTCTCCATAGGGCCCATTTGCGGTCCTATGTTGAGGTTGTGAGGGCAGCAAAGAAGGAGCTCTTTGCTGCCCTCATAGCGTCTGCTAAGTCACGCCCGGCGGAGCTGTTTCGGGTGGTGCGGGGGTTGGTCAGTCCAGCCTCCCTCTGCCTGGACGGGAACTTGTCCTGGGCCTGCTGTGAGGAATTTGTCATCTACTTCGCGGACAAGATCGCTTGGATTCAGAGCGACTTCGACGCTGGGTTGGGGACAGTAGGTGGAGAGTGCGAGGTGATGGAGTCTGGTCCAGCTTTGTGGGGGGAGTTCAGGAAGTGATGCCAGCCGATGCGGTGGATGTCCTGGGGTCTGTGCGAGCCACTAGTTGTGAACTTGATCCAGCCCGTCCTGGCTGGTGAAAGCCTCCAGGGAGACATTGGGGACGGTGCTGGCGAGGGTGGTTAACGCATCCCTGCAGCAGGGGAGGATGTCGTCCAGCCTCAAGGAGGCTGTGGTGCTCCCCCTGCTGAAGAAACCATCATTGGATGTGGACGCACTCGCCAGCTATCGACCTGTCTCTAACCTTCCCTTTTTAGGGAAAGTTATTGAGTGGGCGGTGGCGACCCAGCTCCAGGCGCATCTAGATAGCATTGGTTTCCTAGAACCTTTTCAACCTGGGTTCCGTCCCGGCTATGGCACTGAGACGGCGTTGGTGGCCTTGGTCGACGATCTCCGCCGGGAGATGAACGCAGGACGTTCTACATTTCTCGTCCTGTTAGATCTCTCAGCCACTTTTGACACCGTGGACCACGGGTTGCTGCTGAGATGGCTGCGTGACCTGGGGGGTCTGGACAGAACTGTTCTTGAATGGTTCCGCTCATTTCTCTTGGGAAGAAGCCAGCGGGTGGAGTTGGGGACTGAAACATCTTGCCCCCGCGCCTTGTCCTGTGGCGTTCCGCAGGGTTCTATTTTGTCTCCGCTATTGTTTAATGTGTATATACAGCCCTTGGGGAGGTCATGAGAAGGTTTGGGGTGCGATGTCATAAATATGCTGATGATACTCAGCTGTACCTCTCCTTATCAGCTGACCCAGACCCTGCTGTCTCGTTGCTATCCCAGTGTTTGGAGGCCGTGGCAGAGTGGATGTGGCAGAGCAGACTGAGGTTCAACCCCGATAAGACGGAGGTGATGGTGGTGGGGAGGGCGAGGAAGGTGTTGGCCCCCCTCATTGGGGGGTTTCGCCCTCCTGTAGCTCAGCAGGTTCGGAGTCTGGGGGTGGTGTTTTACTCAAGTCTCCGCCTGGACCGACAGGTGGAGGTGGTGGTGAAGGCCGCCTTCNCTCTGGCCCGAAGGCCCTTTCACCCAGCACGCACACTAGGCACAGGGGGGAGGAATCACAAACACACGTGGGTCCTATTTCTACGCTCACACACCAGGGATTTGATAGGCAGGAAGGAAGGGAACAACACAGGACTTAAACAAGGGAAATAACACGCAAGGTCACTGAAGCACAAACACTTAGCTTAGGCTATGGGCCAGTCTTTCCTCAGGCATCCGCTCTGATCACCGGCTCAGAGCTCACTGAGCCGGTGCCTTATAAGGGGCCAGCTCCACCCCCTGCGTGCGTCCGTAGGCGTTCTGAACGCCGCAGGGGGGGGCGTGGCTCCACTCCGTTTTGCTCCCCTCCAGGTGCAGCGTCAGCTGATGTCATCCCCGGCTGACTCTGCAAGCGTGCAGAGCGGCGCGGCGGAGGGCGTGGTGCCGCCGCGCCGTCTGTATTCCCCACGTTCTGTGCTGGGCTAGGGGTGGGCGGCCCCGCTGCGATGGGGGAGTCGGAGCCTATGTGCCTCTGGAGCCGGCGGGGGAGGGGCGGCCGGCCGCGGCGGCTGACACCCTCCCAGCTAGTACTAGAACTAGGGGACGCTCGATGAAACTCATGGGTGACAAGTTTAAAATAAATAAAAGAAAATATTTTTTCGCTCAGCGTATAATTGGATTGTGGAATCTACTGTCAGAGGCTGTGGTAAGGACCAGTACTATAGCTGAGTTTAAAAGAGGTTTGGACAAGTTTCTGGAAGATAGGCCATTTATTTATTTATTTATTTATTTATATGAAATGTATATCCCACCCAGGGCAGCCTGGGGCGGCAAACAACAGTATAAAAAACAATAAAACAATTTAAAACTGTTAAAAATATACAATATGGGGGGAAAAGCCCCTCCCCCCCTTACACCTACCCCTCGCCAAAAGCCTGGCGGAACAGCCAGGTCTTACATAAACGCCAAAATGACAGGAGAGTGGGAGCTAGCCGAGCCTCCTCCGGGTGTGAGTTCCACAGCACTGGGGCGGCCACCGAAAAAGATCTAACATCGGTGACCACCCGCCTCACCTGGGAAACCTTCAAAAAGGCTCCCACGGACAATCTCAAGGGTTGCATGGACACATGGGGAGTGGGGCAGTCCCACAGATAGGTAGTGCCCAGACAGTGAAGGGCTTTAATAGTTAAAACCAGCACCTTGAACCTAGCTCGGTGCTTTACAGGCAGCCAGTGTCATGTGCTCCCTGTGACCCGCCTCCCTGTGACCCGCCCCCAGGTGGAGCGGCGGTTCGTCAGTCCGGCCTCCCTCCGCCTGGATGGGGAATTGTCCCGGGCCCGCTGTGAGGAATTTGTCATCTACTTCATGGAAAAGATCGCTCGGATTCATAGCGACTTCGACACTGGGTTGGGGACAGTAGGTGGAGAGTGCGAGGTGACGGAGGCCCCGTCTGATCCAGCTTTGTTGGGGGAGTTTCAGGAAGTGACGCCAGCCGATGCGGTGGATGTCCTGGGGTCTGTGCAAGCCACTATTTGCAAGAACTTGATCCTTGCCCATCCTGGCTGGTGAAAGCCTCCAGGGAGACATTGGGGACGGTGCTGGCGAAGGTGGTTAACGCGTCCCTGCAGCAGGGGAGGATGTCACCCAGTCTCAAGGAGGCTGTGGTGCGCCCCCTTCTGAAGAAACCATCATTGGATGTGGACGCACTCGCCAGCTACCGACCTGTCTCTAACCTTCCCTTTTTAGGGAAGGTTATTGAGCGGGCAGTGGCAACCCAGCTCCAGGCTCATCTAGTTAGTATCTGTTTCCTAGACCCTTTTCAATCTGGGTTCCGTCCCGGCTATGGCACTGAGATGGCATTGGTGGCCTTGGTTGACGGTCTCTGCCGGGAGATGGATGCACGACGTTCTACATTTCTTGTCCTGCTAGATTTCTCAGCCGCTTTTGACACCGTGGACCATGGGCTGCTGCTGAGACGGGCTGCTGCTGCTGCGTGACCTTGGGGGTCTGGACGGGACTGTGCTGGAATGGTTCCGCTCATTCCTCTCGGGGAGAAGCCAGCGGGTGGTGTTGGGGTCTGAAACATCTTGTCCCTGCACCTTGTCCTGCGGTGTTCCGTAGGGTTCTATTCTGTCTCCGCTATTGTTTAATATGTATACGCAGCCCTTCGGGGAGGTCGTGAGAGGGTTCGGGGTGCGATGTCATCAATATGCTGATGATATTCAGCTGTACCTCTCCTTTTCAGCTGACCCAGACCCTGATATCTCATTGCTATCCCAGTGTTTGGAGGCCGTGGTGGAGTGGATATGGCATAGCAGACTGAGGCTCAACCCCAATAAGACAGAGATGATGGTGGTGGGGAGGGCGACGGAGGTGTTGACCCCCCTGATTGGGGTGGGTGGGTTTGCCCTCCTGTAGCTCAGCAGGTTTGGAGTCTGGGGGTGGTGTTGGACTTGAGTCTCCACCTGGATCGACAGGTGGAAGTGGTGGCAAAGGCCGCCTTCCGCCAGTTGTATCTGGTGTGGAGGCTGCTTCCATAGATCTCCAGGCCAAACCCGGCCTCCCTCATCCACGCCTTTGTCACCTCGAGGCTGGACTACTGCAACGCGCTCTACGTGGGGCTGCTCTTGTTCCTGGTTCAGAGGCTGCAGCTAGTGCAGAATGCGGCGGCCCGTCTCCTGATGGGGATGGGTTGTCGGGAGCATATAACACCTGTACTCCAGACTCTGCACTGTTTGCCAATAGCGTGACAAGCCAGGTTCAAGGTTTTGGTAATGATCTATAAGGCCCTTCATGGTCTTGGCCCCTCATACCTCAGGGACCGCCTCGCCCTCTGCGCCCCAGAGCGGCTCCTTCGGTCTGCAAGGGGTGCCTTCCTGGAGGTCCCCTGTGTTAAGCGGGGGGCCACGATGAAGAGGGCATTCTTGGTGGCCGGGCCGTGTCTTTGGAATTCTCTCCTGGAGGAATCTCGCCTGGTCCCAAGCCTCCTAACATTTTGGCAGGTTTGTAAAACCTGGCTGTTCACCCAGACCTTTGGGGAGGGTGGGATAGGGTTTTTATTCTCCCCGCCCTTATTTTTATTTTTCTTATCCCTGGATGTTTTAATTGTGGATGTTTTAAAATGTTTTTATGAATTTTAATTGTGCGTGGCCCCAGGATGCCATAGGCATATGGGGCAACTCATAAATGTAAGAAAATAAATAAATAAATAAATAAAATAACTTGAAATGACTTCAGACCTTCCAGATCATTGACAAAAATATGGAATGGCCTATGATCAGTCCCTGCAGGACCCCTTCAAGAAACCTCATTCAAAAATCTCTCCCTGTTAGGAACTGGGCAGGACTGGGGGTAATCCCACTACCGTACGGACAACTGCAAGCAGAAAACCCCTCCTATAAAACACTATGGAAACCAACGGGGTGGTCTGAGCTCCCTCAGGATGGTGTGGTGGCTGAGCTACAAGACTTGGCCAGATATCATCACCAGACGTTGTCTCCGGGTACCTGGGGAAACTGGAGGCAGGAGCATTACCATCCATTCTCCCATACCCACCCTGTATCCTACTGCATGACATAAGAGGGCAAATATTCCCCTGTCCTTAAATGGATGTACTTGAGGTGCTGCCTGAGAAAGGAAATATAAATGACAGGAAAATTGTGGCCAGTGTGAACAAAGATCAAATACATAATATTAAGGCAGGGTGGAGCTTGCTGTTCCCAGCTCCAGTATTGTCCCCAACCTGCAGAGGAAGAGGTTTGAGGTTGAAAGACTAAGGCAAAGCGTGCATGCATGGTGTCTAAGTTGTAAGAGAGCACAATATGTGAGACTGTACTACGTGTTTACCATTTACATGGTGCACATTAAGACAGGAACCTTAATTTACAATTTCTTTTTTTTTTAATTATTATTTTTTAATTAAATATTAAACATGTTCATATCTATTACATAATTTAACAAATATTAACATATATTAACAATTGTTGTCAAGGTGTCTATAATGTTCTTTTATATACTGTAGTCCACCAGGTACGACTTCGTTTCTTCTTCTACTGTATATCCTTGTATGCTTTCAATGCATGTAAACCATCTGGTAGTACAGTTCTTTGCTTTATTTTCTTGGGTTGATGCTATCTTTTCCATTGTGTACATGTATCAGAGCTTTTTGTCCATTCATTTTCTGTCAAGTTTTTTTGCTGTTTTCCCACTTCTGGCTATAATGTTGAGTCCTGCTAATGTCATTAATGTACAAGTTTCACGGTGATGATTCATGAGTGGGATGTCAGGGTATAGTCCCAGCAGTGCTGTTTCTG